>CAUYUJ010020157.1:133367-153367 GCA_963575745.1 Prorocentrum cordatum
CCCTCCCTCCCTCCCCTCCCTCCCTCCCTCCCTCCCTCCCTCCCTCCCTCCTCCATCCTCCCTCCCTCCCTCCCTCCTCCCTCCCTCCCTCCTCCTCCTCCTCCTCCTCCTCCTTTCCTCCAACGTCGCTCCCGCGCTGGGAGCTTGTGTGCAGCCAAGGGAGCGGCTCGAGGCTCCCTACTTCCCGCCCCACAGGGGGGCACATTCACGCACGCCTGCGTCAGCCTGCCCAGGCGTCGCAGGCTTCTTTCCGAAGCACGCCTGAGGAGTGGACTGCAGTGGCATGGCAGGCGATGGGCCCCCGAAGCTCAGTCGCCATGCGCAGCGGCGCCGCGAGCAGGCTAAGGACTGGTGCTGCAAGTACTGCATCCACCCGATCTCGCAGAACCAGTGGTGGAATCGGTCCGACACGGTGTCGTGCACCAAGTGCGGGTCGGCCAAGGCCGTGGCATTCATGTGTGTTCGCCCGCCGCCTGGACCGTCCACCAAGCGTGCCAAGCCGCCAGCTGCGAACTCAGGCAGCGGCTCCGCTGCGGTGCCGCCGTGGGTTAACGACAAGCTGGAGGCCCTGGCAAAGGAGTTGGCCAGCACCAAGGCCAAGCTGGCTGAGACCACCAGCAAGCAGCACGCGCCGTCCATGGAGGTCGACGAGGGCGCAGAGCACTGTGAGGGCCAGGGTGACTCCTTGGACCAGAAGAGGGCGCGCCTTGAGGAGGTCGACGCTGCGCTGCGGGCCATCGCCGGCTCCAGCGAGGTCCTGTTCGAGACGGCCCGGGTCGAGCTGGAGGACACTCGCAAGAAGCTCAGCGCGGAGCTGGCCGCTGCGAAGCCCGTCCCAGCGCAGCTGCGCACCCTGTCCTTCAAGCTGGGCAAGCTCGAGCAGAAGCGCGCCAAGCAGGAGGAGGCCCTGCAGGCAGCCAAGGACAAGGTCGTGCAGGCCAACAAGGAGGTGGATGAGGCCACGCAGCAGCTCGCCGAGTCCGACGCGGCGATCTTGGAGCTCCAGCAGGAGCAGACGCGGCTCGCCGCCACGCTCCCTCGTCCACCAGCTGGAGGCGTCTCGCCAAAGGCTGACATCGTCGAGGGGCTCGGCGTCACCATCGAGAAGCTGGGCGCGATGTTGGCGGAGCTCGGCGACAGCGGGGTGCTCGCGGAGAAGCTTGGCACGGTGCTGGGCGAGGTCCGTGAGTACGAGCAGCGTAAGGTCGAGGCCGCAGCGCAGGAGGCCAAGGCTGCGGCCGAGGCAAGGGCGACCCAGGCCAAGGCTGAGCCTGTGCCCAGCCAGGGCGCCAAGGAGTCGGTGGCAGGCCCTGACCTCCCAGACCCCGACACGGCGACCGAGGAGGAGCTGCGCGAGTTCCTCTCCAGCTCGGGCGTGGACCCGTCCCAGGAGTGCGAGGAGCTCCGCGGCCAGGTGCGCAAGATCACCGACGCGCTGGGCGGCTGGCGCGAGGTCAAGAGGGCCAAGGTGCTGTCTGCTGCCTAGCCTGCTGCGCGCGCTGCTGCTCCTGGCGCTCCTGCCGCTGGCAAGGGCATCTGGCACCATCGGCACGGTTGCTGGAGGGCTGGATGCCAATCCGCTGTTCGGGCAAGCGTCGGCGGCGGCAGGCTCCAGCCGCTCTCCCGCGGCCCTGGCCGAGGCCAGCGCTGCCCGCAGCATGCGGAGGGCCCAGCTGCTGGAGCGCGTTGGAGCGCGCGAGCAGGCCTTGACTAAGGCGAGAGCGCGCCAGCGCCGAGGCAAGGCCTCCAGCAAGGTCGGCCTGTCTGCGGCCGATCGAGACGTACTGCTTCCTCGACGAGCAGGGCAGGGGCCTGCTGCTGCCTCTGGCTCCCAGGCGGCTTGCTCTGCGGTCGGATCTGTCGGGCTTCAGGTTGGGAATACTGGCCGAGGTGATGACGAGGAAGACCGCGGAGGCCGTCTGGGCGGCAACGACTACGGGGAGGTTTGCTCAGGCATCGGATCTGCTGGGCTTGTCGGCAGTGCAGCGGGAGACCGCAGCATAGCAGCGGGAGACCGCAGCGAGCCACCGTTTGGGAATACTGGCCGAGGCGATGACGAGGAAGACCGCGGAGGCCGTCTGGGCGGCAACGACGGCGGGGAGGTTTGCTCAGGCATCGGATCTGCTGGGCTTCCTGCTGGGACGACTGGCGGAGGTGATGGCAAGGATGACGCTTGGGGCCGCCCATTCCCCTTTTTCTCACACAGGTGCAGATGAAGATGGTAATCATGTTCCTGACCGCAAGGGTTCTATTGTGACTTTCAATTGCTCTGAGGAGGGCCAGCTACTGCGCTTCCTTGACTCCTGCGAGCACACTGTGGTGGCTATACAAGAGCACCACGTCGCAGAGGATCGTCTTCCAGATCTGCAGCATCGAGCTCTGGACCCTGGCTGGCATGGAGTCTGGAGCTCGGCCACCAAGACGGGCAACCAGGAGGGCACTCAGGCGGGCCTGGCCATCCTGGCGAAGGGAGACGTGCTGGTCACGGCCCCCCCAGGGCGCTCGACGCCCCACATGGCGAATGGGAGAGCGCTGGCAGCCCACGTCCATTGGGGGGTGCCTGGAGGATTCATTGTGATTTCAACATATCTTTATGTGAATGAAGGCCTCTCTGATAATAACGTTCGCATCTTGGCAGAGATCTGTGAATACATTGAAGTTGTCAACGCGATGGGTCTTGATTGGATCGTCGCGGGAGACTTCAACCTGGAGCAGGCCGAGTTCGGAGACATGGAATGGTTGTATGGATTGGGAGGTGTGTTGACGCGCCCATCAGTTTCGACGTGCAGGCAGTCGTTGCCAGGCAGGACGATAGACTATTTCCTGATGACCACCAATCTGCTCCCCAGAACGTGCCGCCCGTATGTGCAGGAAAATGGAGACACATTCCCACACCTGCCAGTTGTATTACCTATCATGGGGAAGGATGTTGTTTTGAAGACTCGCACGTTGGTCAGCCCGAAGCGCCCTTCGAGACAGCCGAAGCCTGGGTGCTCTAGATACCCTTTGAACTGGTGCCAGGTCAATCGTATTATTGATCAAGCGATTGATAATCCCACATTGAGTGCAGCATGGGACGCAGTCTTGGCACAGTTGGAGATTGAGTTGCTTGCCAGATATGATATTGTCGGATCTCACACTGAGGCTTACCGAGGCAGAGGCGGAGACACCCAAATGCAGTATGCTAAGTTGCGGTGGGAGCCGCCTAGGCGCAGAGGTGAGCAGACAACACGAGACAGAGCTTGGAGAGCAGCAGGCCGATGGGCCCGCCATTTACGCCGCTACAAAGAGAGCCTTGTCAATCAGGCTGTGCTGCTATGCCATCAGGAGCGGGCGGGTACGATGTCCAGCAAGGCTTTCGACAAGTTTGCTCGTATGCTAGTGGACATCACCAAGTTCATGACAAGGATTCGCAACGATCCTTTACGCGACGCCTTGGATGATGATGCTCGGAACTTCTTCGACATGGACATCGGTTTCGTCACCAGTGGTCGTACGAATGACATGATTGAGAGCATCATCGGTCGAGCGGACGAGTGCCAGAAGCGCCAGAATGACACAGCCTTGGCGTGTTGGCGAGAGTGGGCGGCTTCGTCGTTCAAAGGTGGAGGTCGTTTCGCACACCGTCACACTCGAGGCCGTGCTCTTCAGGAAGTTTGTGCTGCCTGCCTGCTCCCTGGTTCGGAGGCGCAGCCATTCAAGATGGCGGACAGAGCTATGCGAGAGTGGGACGCCATATGGCACATGCATGATCTTCCTGAGCCAGTACCTCACGCATCTGATCAGTGGGACGACCTACCACATATATCCCTGGACGATATCAAGCGTGCGATCCTGCAGTTCCCCTGGACCACGGGCATCGGGCACTTCGAGTTCGCGCCCCGCGCGTTCTGGTTCGTTTCGGACGCCGGCCTGGAGTCGCTGGCGCGCTTGTTCATGCGATGTGAAAAGCTTCTGATTTGGCCGTCGTCTCGCATACTTACTCAGCTTGTGCGTATTCCGAAGTCCACAGGCGGCTGCAGGCTGATCGCCCTAATGCACACCCTCACTCGGATTTGGGGACGTGTTCGCCGTCCAACAGCGGTCGCCTGGGAGCGTGACCACGCGCATCCCACGGTGTGGGGGACAGGTCCAGGGCGATCGTCCAGTGACAGCGCCTTCTCTTTAAATTTAGCTTCGGAGATTGCGCACGAATTGCGAGAGGATTGTGTTACTGTTTTCATAGACATGGTGAAATGTTATGAATGTGTAGACCTCCAGGCCCTCTTGAGGGAGGCCAAGGCCACAGGGTTCCCGCTCCGTCTGGCCTGGATGGCCATCCAGAACTACACCCAGCCTAGAGCCCTTAGAGCCTTCGGTAGTTTGTCGTACTCGGTTTCCACGGCCCAAGGGATCTTAGCTGGGTGTTCTCTAGCCACCACTCTGCTCACGGTGCTTCTGTATAGAAGTTTGAACCTGTCGGTGGAGCGATTCCCATCTGTGGAACCCAGGGACCTGATGGATGACGTGAGTTTTAACTGGGTGGGCAAACGCCGCCAAGGCAAAGACCCAGGAGAGAGCTCACATGTGCTTGCGCAGGCGGTCCAGTCTTTCTGCCATGATATTGCCCCCCTCGGATTGCGTGTGCAGGCGAATAAGAGTGGGTTTGTGGCCAACACTTGTGCCGCCCGTGACACATTCGCACGGCACATTTCGCAGCTAGGTTTTCGCAGCAAGCACGGCATGCGTAATCTAGGGCACGAGATGCACGGAGTCAAGGTTCTACGGCTCCAAGAGAAGGCCCGACTTCGAGTCTTGCAGTCCAAGAGGCGTAAAGTCTGGGGGCTCCGTCAGGCTCAACCTGAGGCCGTCAAGGCCCTTTGGCGAACGGGGCTCCTCCCAGCAGCCAGCCACGGAGGTGGCGTTAGCGGTGTGTCCGATGTTTCTCTCCGCGAGCTGCGTACGTTTGCGGGAGGGATGGTAGGAGCTAAGCCCAAGTCCTGCCTCACTACCTATCTATGCACGCAAAAGGACGATAGGTTCGACCCTGTGTTCGATGCTTCGGTTCCGCTTGTTGTGAGGTTTGCTACTTGTGTCTGGGAAGCCAGGGTCGTTCCTTCACGTCTTGCTCGAGCTTGGCTCGCGATCAAAGACAGAATTCAGCACAATCCAGCGTGGAAATTTGCCAGGGGTCCTATTTCCTCGGTATGGTATACGCTCCTTCGGATAGGTTGGTCAATGTCAGGACCCACCACCTTAGTGAGCGACGAGGGCTGGCCCATCGACCTGCTCCGTGTATGTCCTCAGGACGTGCGCATTTTTCTGGAGCAGGGAATTCGAAGATGGCAGGTTGCGAGGGTCCTGGCCCATTTCCCCGACAACCAGGGGCACACTGTTTGGCGTCGTGCGCTTCGGAAATCAGTGCTTGCTCTCCGTGATGGGGGCCGTCGTGGGGCGCTGCGGTCCTTGTGGGCTGCGGGGGTCTGGACTCCTGAGCGCCTCCATTCGATTAATTTGCGCCCGACGCCGTTGTGCTTTGTGTGTAAAGAGCAGGTCGGCACCGAGGCCCACCAGTGGTGGGGTTGCGAGGGCATGCTTGAGTGTAGCCCTGAAGAAGCTTTGCCCGACGACGTTTTGGAGCACCGTGCCAGCTTGGTCAAGAGCTACCAGACAGACAATGGCAAGGAGGCCTTCTTTTTAAATTATGGGCTGCCGCCCTTGCCGCCCTTTCCAGAGCCAGTCGCCGACTCGCTTCCGACGATGGGGTGGGGTGACTGGCGGGGAGCTTGGGGGCCGAGGGTGTACACGGACGGGTCAGGCCTGGCGAATTCGATGGAAGGCCTGACGCGCTGCGGCTGGGCCGTGGTTCAACTTGATGAGTCAGGCTGTGTTGTTAGAGCGATCTACGGCCCGCTTCCTGGCAGGCTTCAGACCGTCCCTAGGGCGGAGCATTATGCCGCCCTGCGAGCCATCCAGATCGCAGCGCGCCCAGCTGAGATTGTGTCTGATCATCGCAGTTTGGTGAAGGCAGGCCAGCAGCTCTCTTCTTTGTGTGAATCTGGTGCTTCTCGTCAGGCGTTTATCTGGAGGCAGATAAGGCACGATATTGGACAGTCGGAGCCTCCCCTCTTTCGCTGGACGAGCGCCCATCGTTCCCTGGACGACGTGCTGCCCCTAGGGGCGGCCGAAGTTTTTGACTTTGTCGGAAACGAATGGGCCGATTATTTTGCTAAGTTGGGCTCGCAGTCCCATGCTGTGGCGCAGGTCCTAGTTGATGTGCACAAATCCAGATTGCAGGTCGCTCGTAAGGACGGTGAGGCCTTCGCCTGGATGGTCCAGGCGGCCGCGCGGAAGGCGGAGCAGCTGCAGCCAGCTGCCGACGCCCCAGCGCCCCGCAAGGCCCCCCCCGCTCTTTCGCTTGCTGTCACATCCCACACGATGATGTTCAGTAAAGCTATTTCTGAGTACAGGTGTTTGTTGTGCAACCGTTTCGCTCGCACCACCCTGTCATATCGTTTCTTGCGTAACTCGGCCTGCGTTCCCTCGGCCCTTCAGCGGGCCACGGCAGAGCGTTTCTTCAGGTTGACCCCCCAGCACTACGTGTCAGACTCGACACCGTCGGTGCAGGTGGCGGTCGAGGCCGCAGGAGGCCCGATTCATGAGGAGGAAGGGGGTGTGCTGCCTGCCGCTGCTGATGCTGACGGGGTGGTGGAGGTGTGCACTTCTCTCGGACATCCCGCCGAACGATTCGGCCCCGCCATTATTTGTTTGGCTTGCGGGGCCTTTTCGATTAACGGTGGTCGCAATCCGAAACTCACGGCGAAGGCCTGTAGAGGCCATTCTCCCGTGGCCTCAACGCGGGCCAACGAGGAGAGCAATATTTCTAGGGTCCTCAGGGGCCTGCATCCCCGATCGGGCGAACCCTTGTCGTTCGATTGATGCGTGTGCTATGCCTCGCCACTCTCAGCCCACTTCTTTTCAGCTGAGTTGGTGGCCGAGCCTCGGCACATAAGAGCTGGGCACGGGTGGCCATGTCCCACCTGCCTGGCTTCTCATGCTCCTGCTGGGGGGTGTCAGTGACCCTGACACTTCTTTCATCGCTGCCTGCCTCCTCCTCCTCCTCCTCCTCCTCCTCCTCCTCCTCCTCCTCCTCCTCCTCCTCCTCCCTCCTCCTCCTCGTCCTCCTCCTCCTCCTCCTCCTCCTCCTCCTCCCTCTCCCTTCTCCTCCCTCCCTCCTCCTCCTCCCTCCCTCCCTCCCTCCCTCCCTCCCTCTCCTCCTCCTCCTCCTCCTCCTCCCTCCTCCTCCTCCTCCTCCTCCTCTCCTCTCCTCCTCCTCCTCCTCCTCCCTCCTCTCCTCCTCCTCCCTCCCTCCCTCCCTCCCTCCCTCCCTCCCTCCTCCTCCTCCTCCTCCTCCTCCTCCTCCTCCCTCCTCCTCCTCCTCCTCCTCCTCCTCCCCTCCCTCCCTCCCTCCCTCCCTCCCTCCCTCCCTCCTCCTCCTCCTCCTCCTGCTCCTCCTCCTCCTCCTGCTCCTCCTGCTCCTGCTCCTCCTCCTGCTGCTCCTCCTGCTCAGGCGGGGACCGTGCGGTGGTGCTGCACGAGGACAAGAAGTACTACCCGGACGCGGAGGAGGTCTACCCAGGACCCCCCCCGCCTAGAGAGGCCTCCCACAGCGGAGGTCATTCCGCGAGGAGCCCCTCCTCGAGAAGCCCAGCCCCGAGGCCTCAGGACGTCCATCGGTTTTTGGCGCGGGGGCGTCACGTTACCCATCACAAAACCATGGAGACCCGTGAAACCCGGGGCCCCTTGCAGGCAAGCAGGGTGTTTCTTGGCATGGGTCTCCACTGTAGACAGGGTCGGAGTAGACAGGGGTCGGAGGATCGCGCCGCATCGCCAGTGTATCGGCGATGTGGCTCAATGTGCAGCCCGATTTGCTTCACGTCGTCGTCGCGGATGCATCGCCCACGTCGGCGATGCATCGCCGGAGCATCGCCGATACATCGCTGATGCATCGCCGATGCATCGCCGATGCATCGGCGATGCGGCGCGATCCTCCGACCGCGTCTGCTCCGACCTCATCTAGGAGCGCTCCTGCTGCTCCCGCTCGTCCTCCTGTCTTGTCTTGTCTCTTCTGCTCCTCGCTCCTTCTTCTGACACCGACTGAAGTACTGCCCGGGTGCGGACGAGGTCTATACGAGGGCCCTCCTTCGGGCGGGCTTTAATCCCAGACCCCCTCGCGTTGTGAAAAAAACATGACGGGAGGTCTTTCGCTGTTTTCGGCCTCCAGGAGCCTTCGCCGGCCTCGGGACTGTCAAAAAACGACTCGGGATGAGAAACCAGTCCTGGGGGAGGGATCCAGACCTTTGGGAGTCGATGTTGTAAACAAAAAGTCACGACGTCGGGGGTTTGAGATGGGGGGTGGCCTACATGGGAGGGGGGAGGGGGGAGAGAGCCCTCGAAGGGGTCCTTCAATGCCCCTTTTGGGCCCCTGCTGACACCAAAAGGGGCCCCACAGGGCCCCTTTGGGGCCCTTGTCTTCACCCCCTATGTAGGTCACCCACCATTACCACCCGCCCTTCGCCCCGCTCCTCCTTGCCCTCCTGTCTTGTCTTGTCTCTTCTCCTCCTCACTCCTTCTTCTGACACCGACTGAAGCACTAGGCTGCACTGGCGACGCATGCATAACGAGAGAAGAGAGCAGATCAAGAGAGAGAGAGAGAGTGAGAGAGAGAGAGACAGGCATAGACAAAGAGTCAACAGAAGGCGACCTGACTTCACCCGAGGCTACTGGAATGTGGACTAGAGGAACATGGAACGACCCCAACTTCTCGTCAACCTCAGGCCATTCCTCAATTCACGAGAGGTGATTGATAGTTAGCATGAGGGACTGGGCCAAAACATTAGGCATACGAGATGGGTGCTTCTTAGCAGCCGACGTCTTAAACTCACCAGACGCATGCACCCACGAGCTGCAAAGAGTGGGAGCTGCATGAGCATCTTCCTCGGCCAGGCATTGCTCGAATGAAGTCGAGGAGCCCCGGGTCACTGATACCCAACAAAGTGGTGGGCCTCCGAGATGGGGCCCCACAGCAACGTTGGTCAGGGCTCACACAGGCCATGGTCCTCCTCCCTCCTCCTCCTCCTCCTCATCCGTTATCCCTCCTCCTCCTCCTCCTCCTCCTCCGTTTTCCTTCCTCCTCCTCTGTCTCATCTTGAGGATCGAGGTTTTGGCTGCGTTGGGCGTTGGGCCTCTGGGGACCACCTCTTCTTCCTCCTCCTCCTCCTCCTCCTCCTCCTCCTCCTCCCATTCCTCCTCCTCCTCCTCCTCCTCCTCCTCCTCCTCCTCCTCCTCCTCTCTCCTTCTCTCTGGCTTCCGGCCCCTCCTCCTCTTCTTCTATCGAAGATCTCTGAGTCGATGGATATCTATGTTTGTGAGGCCGCCTGGAGGCCTCAACAGACTTAATTCAGGAGTCCTCCAGGAACCTCCTCCTCCTCCTCCTCCTCCTCCTCCTCCTCCTCCTCCTCCTCCTCCTCCTCCTCCCCATCCTTCTCCCATTCCTCCTGTTTTCTTCTCACATCCAACATGTGGTTCTTGCCCCCACATCCTAAGTGGGATTCTTGTTTTCTTTGAACCCCCCGCGCAGTCTTTACACACCCTTCTTTCATCCTCTTCTGATGTCGCACTCACCACGATCACCATCACAACCAGCATCACTATCACCATCGCACAACCACCACATTCATCATCATCATCATCATCATCATCATCATCATCATCATCATCATCATCATCATCATCATCATCATCATCATCATCTTCTTCATCATCATCATCATCGTCATCATCATCGCCATCATCATCATCATCATCATCATCATCATCATCACCACTATCACCATCATCATCATCGTCATATCGTCATCAGCATCATCATCACCTTCGTCGTTATCATCACCATTTCTACGACCACCGCATCATGGTCGTCGACCATCGGTCGTCATCATGGCCACCACCGTCATCATCACCCTCATCCCCATCATCGGCATCACCATTACCACCAACATCACCATCATCGTGGTTATCACCATGAGTATTGCGCACACTTATTGAATCACTCACACGCATCATCTTGAGGAGGTCCCGAGCGGGAGCCTCATTCGCCAATACATTGCGAGTGAGTCTCAGGCGGCAGTCCCTTCCTTGCCGGGCCCGCAGCTCACAGATCCGAGCGGACCATCGGAATCTTTTTATCTGTCGTCAGTTTGGGCCTCCTCAAGCCTGCGTGTGGGGGAAGCCTCATGCAGGAACCTCGTCAGCGAGTGATTTGCGAGAGTCTCAGGCGGGGGGGGGGCATATGGGGCCCGCGACTCATGTTATCAATCCGAGCGGGTCACCAGCATGGTTTAGAAGTCGCCACTTCTTGGCCGTTTTAAGCTTAAGTGTGGAGGGAGCTTCAAGCGGCCCGCTTGAAGCTCCCTTGAAGCTTCCGCTTGAAGCGGGAGGCTCCCGCTTGAAGCGGGAGCCTCGTCTGTGAGTGATTCGCGAGGCAGTGTCAGGCGGGAGCCCCACCACAGATGGGTCCCGCACCTCATGTCAGCAAATTGCAAGTCTTGGCCTCCCCCCCGCTTGAGGATCAAGGAAGTCTCCGGCGCGAGCCCCCTCGCCATGGGGCGCGCAGCGCATGTCAGCAATCCGAATGGGCCAGCGGGATTCGGTAGCCGTCGCCACTTTTGGCACCCTCGAGCTTGAGTGTGGAGGTACAGTCAACGCGCCTAGTAAGGACGCGCGCCTTCCTCTAGGGTACCCCTGTGTCCTTGCCTCAGAGGCTCGTCCTTGCCACTATCACTGGTCGCCCGCCGCCCCCAAAAAATCCCAACTTCGGCCTCCAAGGGTCTTGCGTCCTTACCTCGCGTCCTTACTATACTTCTTGGCTGTAGGTCTCGGGCGGGAGCTCTGTCCGCGAGCGATTTTTGCGAGGAGGTCTCGGGCGGGGGAGGCCCGATGGGGCCCGCAGCTCATGTTACTCAGGAGGGGAAAGAACACACACACAGACACAATGAATCGTCGATTCCCCAGAAAATATGGGAAATATGGGAAGTGGGGGGGAAGACGAAAACCCAGAAAATATCAGAAAATATTTGGAATCCATTTACTTGTGTGTATGTATTTGTGTGTCCCAGGGCCCCTTCAGTTATGGCTGTCGCCACGTTTGGCCTTTCCAAGCCGGAGCGTGGAGGGAGTTTCAGGCGGGAGCCTCGTCTGCGAGTCAGTTTCGAGGAAGCGTCAGGCGGGGGCTCCGTCACAGAGGGGCCCTGCAGCTCATGTTAGCAGTTCGCAAGTCTTGGCTTCTTTCAAGCTTCAGTAGGGATGAGGTCTCAGGCAGGAGCCTCGCCTCCTGAGTGAATCGCGGGGAAATTCTAGGCGAGAGCTCCCTCCCTGTGGGGCCCGCAAGCCGACTCATGTTATCCATCCGCGCTGGCCATCAGGATCTCTTGTAGTTTGGATGCCGTCCGTGCCCGTATTGCGGCACGGGAGGCGGCGAGCAGGTCGCGCTGAGCGGCTGACCCGTCGTACGGGTCGGACAGCAGTGCCCCCCCAAAAAGTTCTGGATCTTAGAACCGTCGCCGCATCTGGTCCTTTCGAGCTTGAGTCTGGAGTAGGTCTCAGGCGGGAGGTTCGTCTGTGAGCGAATGGCGAAACACAAACAAATCAGGAGGGGGGGACTATGGGGCCCCCGCAGCTCATGTTAGCAATTCGGAGTTATTGGCCCTTTTCAAGCTTGACTATGGAGGAGGTCTCAGGTGGGAGCCTCGTCTGAGATTGATGTGCGCGAAACACAAACAAATCAGGAGGGGGGGACTATGGGGCCCCCGCAGCTCATGTTAGCAATTCGGAGTTATTGGCCCTTTTCAAGCTTGACTATGGAGGAGGTCTCAGGTGGGAGCCTCGTCTGAGATTGATGTGCGAGGAAGTTTCAGACGAGAGCTTCCTCCCTCTGGGGCCCGCAACTCCCGTCATGAGCGGGCCATCCGGATCTTGTAACCGTCGCCGCATTTGGTCTATTCGAGCTTGAGTGCGGAGGGAGTCTCAGGCGGGAGACTCGTTTGTGAGCGAATTGCGAAACACAAACAAATCAGGAGGGGGGGACTATGGGGCCCCCGCAGCTCATGTTAGCAATTCGGAGTTATTGGCCCTTTTCAAGCTTGACTATGGAGGAGGTCTCAGGTGGGAGCCTCGTCTGAGATTGATGTGCGAGGAAGTTTCAGACGAGAGCTTCCTCCCTCTGGGGCCCGCAACTCCCGTCATGAGCGGGCCATCCGGATCTTGTAACCGTCGCCGCATTTGGTCTATTCGAGCTTGAGTGCGGAGGGAGTCTCAGGCGGGAGACTCGTTTGTGAGCGAATTGCGAGGAAGTCTCAGGCGAGAGTTCCATCCCTGTGCGGCCCGCAACTCATATTAGTAATCGGAGACCTGTAGCAGTCGCCACTTCTGATTTCTTTGAGCTTGAGTATGGAGGAACTTTTAAGGTGGGAGCTTCGCTTGTTAGCAAATTGCGGGGAAGTCTCAGGCGGGGGGGGGCTCCCTATGGGGCCCGCACCTCATGTTATCAATCCGATCAGGTCATCCGAATTTATATGTGTCGCCACTTTTGGCCTTTTCAATGGAGGGAGTTTCAGGCGGGAGCCTCGTCTGTGAGTGTATTGCGAGGAGGTCTCAGGAGGGAACCCTCCCTATGGGGCCTGGAGCTCATGTTAGTAGTCCGACCGGGCCATCGGGACCCTGTAGCTGTCGTTTGTTTTGGCCTCCTGAGGTTTCAATGCGGAGGAAGTCCCAAGCAGGAGCTTCTTTCGACTGAACGGCGAACAAGTTTCGAGCGAGAACGGAGCTGCTCTTCTGTGAAAGAATCGCGAGGAAGTTTTGAGCTGGAATTCCACCCCATGGGGTTTTGACAGGCACAGTTGTGATGCCCACGTTCCACATATGTTTAGGTGGCGGACAGCAAATGCCGAGGGGCTGCGAAACAAAGAAATATATGTCGCAGCATTGAAACGGCAGGCGACATGCCACAGGGAACCGAAGATGTTGACGACGACGGCGAGGCCGAAACGCGGGCGAGGAGATCGGTCATGTTCAAACCTGCGAGCGGGAGCTCACGTGCGAGTGTTCGGGGCCGCACGCCGTGCGCCGCTCGGGGTTTACCCTGACGCACGCGTCCTATTTGAAGTCCGCGCTGTCGCAGGGTCAGACGCTGCGCAGGGGCGGTTTCCATTCACTGTTCCAGGGATGAGGACGCTGGTCGCACAGGCATGTCAGGCGAACAGTGGTGGCTGCACCTCACTATCCCGCGCCACCCGCATGCGGGACACGCTGATCCTGCGGCCGCCCACGCGAGAGTTCCTGGAGCGCGGGCCGGCGGATTTCTTGCGAAGGCGCTTAGGGAGTTCGACAAGAGAGCGGAGAGTCCCAAGGCTGCGGCGGAGCAACTCGCGGCAGAGCTGGGCTTCGCGCTGCCTCCCGCCTGAGCGCGGCCGCGGGTCGCTCGAAACTTGCGTGGTTGTCCCAAACAGCTTGCTCTCGCGCCCCACCGGCTCGCTGGGTTGCCCCGGCGGCTTCGCGATTTGGCCATCGGAAAACGCGCCCGTGCCGGCTGTGGCGGCAACGGCGCGGAGGAACATCGATTTGCAAGAGGGGCAGGGGAGGGGATTGATGTTGGAGGAAGGGAAGATGGTTTCCGCCAGGGCGAGAAGGAAAAGGGCGATGAGGAACCGGGAAGAGCGTCTGCATTCGCAAGGGCGACGACGAGGTTTACTTTATACTCCAATGGCAAATCCTCATGCGGAGTCTTACCATCGTAGTAAATTTTGCCATCGGAGGCCTTCGCTCACAGGAATGTTGCCGAAACGCATCGTGCGCAACCGTTGCAAATTGTCGTAACCGTTCGGGCCCAACGATTTTCCGCTTATTGAACATATTTTCTATACACACCGGAAGTGTTGTTGCGACGAGCCTGTCAGCATGACAAAAGCCAGCGCGGGAACCACGCGAAATCGGGCGCTCGCAGGGGCACCGTGGGGTTAACCCCAAAATGTGAATTTGTCCTTAGTAGACAAGTGAACATACATGCGCGCAAAAAGAGTTCGACAACAGTGTGTGATGCTGAACTCTTTGAGGAATTGTGATGGATGGAAGGGATTGGCCGGTTCGTCTGGCACTTGATCTGGCAATGGGCGCATTAAAAACGCAAGCGTCGTAAAGAGACTGGGGGGACTTTGTTTATTCACATGTGCGGCTCAGCCACTGGGCGTTTGCAACACACCGAGGTCAGAACAGAACTATCGCATGTTGTTGGTCTGGTTAATGTTGAACACGTCTGGCTGTTGATGGGATCAGACAAGCAGACACAACTGGCGCACACAACATGCAACCATAGTGTACAACTAATGAGTCATGCGAAACGAAGCTGATTCGCCTGAACTCAAGATGAAACCTTTGGGAAGTAAGTAAATGCGAGGCAACATGCCACCCCATGTCGCATACCATGGTGGGTCGTCGCGTGCCGCTGGGCAGTACATACAGTGTCTCATACATTTGGCAGGTGTGGGCTGCGAGGCCAAAAGCAAGCCCGTTGTGCCGACGGGTGCGGTGCTAATGTTTTCGATGTTTTGCATCTAGGAGGCCAGTCGAATTTGATTCATATTCTCGCGGGTTTGGCAGATCAGGCGTCGAGTCGTACATGCTCGAACGCAAAAGCGGCGATTCGGCTTTCTTTCGGGCCTGAGGTTACAACATTGGGAACTGCGGCTCTGCATGCAGCGTGCGCTCCTGAGTTTTAGAAAAGGGGGTTGCGGCTTCACCTACCCAACTGGCAAGGGATGGGCGCAAGCCGGTTCCGAGTCATGGGAGGGGGAGGAGAGGGAAAAGGAAATGGGAAAACAAAAAAGAGGAGGTGGGAAAGGTCGAGGAGGGGAGGCGATACTGGGCTATCGTGGCCGTCCTGGGGACGTCAGGGAACCAATTTCGAGGCTCTCTTGACCCATCGTCGCTGTCTAGGATGCCACGTTGAAGCCGTCTGGGCCGAAGGCCTCCAAGAGGGAACAATTCGTGGGTTTCCATAAATGTTTGTTGAATTTCCGTTCCAACGCAAAGTTGGGCAGAGTAACGAGTGGATCGGTTGTATGGCTGTGGCGTTTCTTCTTCCTTCTCCAGTTCCCCAGCCAAAAATATGCCGACGGTGGGATCCCACATGATAGCCTCGCAAAGTGCAGCCCCTCGGGCCAGGCCGATGGGACAACCTCGCGAGCCGCTGGGGCGCGTGAGCAAGCCGTTGGGGCAACCCCGCGGGTCTCGAGCTGGTCGCGGCCGCGCTCAGGCGGGAGGCAACGCGAAGCGCAGCTCTGCCGCGAGTTGCTCCGCCTCGGCCTTGGAGCTTCCCGCTCTCTCGTCGAACGTCTCGAGCGCCGTCCGCAGGGAAACCGGCGGCCCACGTTCCAGGAACTCTTCGCGTGGGCGGCCGCAGGATCAGCATGCTCCGGATGAGCGTGGCGCGGGGCAGTGTGGTGCAGCCACCATTGTTCGTCCGACGTGCCCGTGCGACCTTCCCCGCGGAGTTCCTTGAAGATCACGGACGGAACTCCGCGCGGGTTTATTCGAGTTTTTGTCAAGTCGGGCATGTCCCTCCGCAGGAGGTATATTCCAAACTAGTCAAACATAGTTTTGCGACGATTCTTTTTTTTCCCACAAAAATGTTTTGACATTTTTTGATTTTTCGTCCAAAGGCACGGTGACGCCCCAGCGCAGCGTCTGACCCTGCGGCAGCGTGGGATTCCGGCAGGGCTCGTGCGTCAAGGTACACCCCGACCGGCGCACGACGTGCGGCCCCGAAGTTTGCCGCGTTGGCTCCTGCTCGCTGAGCCTGCACATAAGAAAGTTTTTCGCCCGTGCCTCGGCTGCGCCGTCGTTTTCAGCGTTTTCGGTTCCTTATGTCAAGTTGCCTGCCACTTCAGTTATGCAACATGCTCTTCGCGGCCCGTCGGCCTTTGCTTCCCGCCACCTAGACTTTTTTTGTTCGAAACGTGGGCGTCAAAACCGTGCCCGTCATACCCTATGCGGAGGTACCCCCGCTCAGAGTTTACGCTTCCACGGATTAGCCGCGGGGCCCCTGTTCGGCACGCCCGCGCAATTCAGTCACAGACGAAGCTCCCGCTCGAGACGTTCTTTACATTCAAACTTCAGGAGCCCCAGAATTATTACAATTACAATTACAGCCCTTGAGGGCCAAAGAGGATTGCAAAAACGAAGGATTGCAAAAACGAAGGGTTTTCTTTTGCAATCCAACGAAGGGGCCCCTTGAGGGTTTTTTGCAATCCTTCGCCCGACGGCCCAAGCAGGCCCCAAGCGGCTCCCCGGGAGGTTCCCCGAGCCTCTGACCTACGAGGGCACCCAAGCGGGCTCCAGTGCCCCCCCAATCTGTCCGCAGGGTACCCAGCGGGCCCCACTCGGCACAGGAGCCGCCCAGGACGGCCCAGGTCCCCAAGATATGATTGTACACCACGCCCTCCCCGCCCCAGTCAGAGTCTACCGCCCGGGGCCTTGTGTAGTATACAACAACCACGCCCAAGGGAGGGAATGTGATACACCAGCGCACGACCAGGACCCTCGCCCACTCGCGAGGGCTGTTGGTAAAGTATACAGATTGTTCGTCCACCAAGGACGCCCGAAACGCATTTATATCTAAGATATATCATTTTCACAGGGGTCCAGCCCAGTGCTGGTCTGAAAAGGAGTTCAGTGCAAAGCTGGCTTGAGAGGGAGCTTAAGCCTAAAAAAAGACGCCCGAAACGCCTTCCGAATTCCAAGGAGGTCCCCGACAGGCAGCAGCTGCTGGCCTCCTATTGCTCCCTTGTCTGATGTTACGCATGCCCGCCTCGTCGGCCGTCGGACTGTTCCAGACAGCTCCCGGCGCCTCCAAGATCGCTCCCAGACGACCCCTGAAGAGCCCCAAGCTGGCTCCAAGACGCCACGGGGGAGCCCCCAGAAGGCTTCCAGGCAGCCCGATGGGGCTCAGCCCGAGCCGTGTCCCAGAAAGCAAGAACCCCCCCCAGGAGGGCCCAGACTGGGCCCAGGATGTCCGAAGAGGGCCAGTGCTTGCCGAAGGTAGCCCCAGGGCGACCCCAACACGGCTCGAAGGGCCCCCAAGAGGTTGTTGAACAATTGGTTGGGCACGATCTTTGGCGCGTCCCCTCGCCACTCACACGTCCCCTGGGCCACTCAGACTGCCGTTCAGTACAACAGATATCCCCAATAACCTTTTCATTGCAGGCTCCAATGCTTTCCACAATTGCATCGCCACTGCCCACAGACAGTGCCAAGGTATCCAACCACGCCAGCCCTGGACCCGAGAGCAGCCTCTTCAAAAGGTCCGCGGACTTGTCGTTATTCCTTTCATTTTTCCGCCTGCACGGGAGCATGCGGCCTGCGGGTTCAGACGTTGCTTCTTCTGCGCTCCTGGCTGTCCACGAGGAATGGGCAGTTCACTTAAAGCCGCCAACCGGTCACGGTCGTCAAGAGTTCACGTGTCAGGCTAGACTATTCCACAGCAGCCGCATGGGAGTTGTTCGGGGTCGTCCCGTCTCATCCTCACTCTGGGCCTCCCCTTCCCCGTCCCCCTAGCGATTGTTCCTTCTCCTCCTCCTCCTCCTCCTCCTGCTCACTCCTCCCGTCGCTGCTGCTCCTCAGCCTCCTCCCTCCTGTTTGGGATAGTAAGCTGCCCAGCTGCATCGAAGCGCCTTCTGGAGATGGGCACGAGGATGGTAGCCAAGCAAAACCAGTCAGAACGATTGCGGCTCGCTGGACACCCTTGCATCCTTCGTTGGATTCTCTTGCATACTCTTCCCCCCCCCTCCCCCTCTTCCTGCGGCCACTGGGAGACTTTTGGGGGATCGCTCCTCCTGCTGTTGCTGCTCCGCCTCCCCCTCCTGCTGGACCTTCTCCTCTGTTCTCCCTTCCCCTTTTCCTCCCTCGCCCCCTCCTCCTCGTTCCTCCCCAATCCCTCCTCCCTCCTTCTGTTCCCTCGTCTTCATCTTTCGTCTCATCCTCCTCACTCCATCCCGTCACCCTGACTCTGCGCGTCTTCCCACGCGCCCGCTGCTCCCTCCCTCCCTCCCTCCTCCTCGCCCTCCCCCTTCCTCCTCCTCACCCCTCGTCCTCGTCCTGCCCCTCCCCTGCACTCACTCCTCCACCCTGCGCCTCCTCCTCCTCCTCCTCCTCCTCCTCCTCCTCCTTCTCCTCCTCCTCCTCCTCCTCCTCCTCCTCCTCCTCCTGCACCTCCACCCCTTCAGCCTCTTCCCCCCCCCTCGTGCTTCTCGCGTCCCTCCCCCTCCGGCTCCCCTCCCCTCCGTCCTCCTCCTCTGCCCTCCGTGGTGGGCCGCCGTGCTCGCGCCCGCAGGCGCCGAGACGCTCGTGCAGATGGAGGACACGCAGCCCCTCACGGATCCCATCATCGCCCCAGTCAAGTCGAAGGACTTCGGCCTCCTCCTCAACCTCCCCTTTTTTGCCTCCCCCTCCTCCACCTCCTCCTCATCCTTCTCCTCCTCCTCCTCCTCCTGAGCCTCCTCCTCCTCCTCTCCTCCTCCTCCTCCTCCTCCTCCGCCTCTGCCTCCTCCTTAGTCGCCTCCCCCTTCTCCGGGCTCCTCCGCTACCGCCTCCTCCTCCCCTCCTCCCCCTCCTCCCCCTCCTCCTCCCCCTCCTCCTCCTCCTCCTCCTCCTCCTCCTCCTCCTCCTCCTCGTCCTCCTCCTCATCCCCCTCCTCCTTATCCGCCTCCTCAGCCTCCTCCGGAACCTTCCCTGGCGGACGACGACGACGACGACGACGACGATGACTACAGTGTTTGAGGGTCGAGGTTTTGGATGCCGTCGGCCCAGCTCGGACCTCCAGCGGCCTCCAGGGGGCGTCCGCGGGGCTCCGGAGGCCCCCCACAGACCTCCGGACTTATGATGCTCCAGCCTGCTTTTAGCCTTGACCACCAGAAAGAATGTCGAGCGCACCCCAAAACTCTAGGGTTTTCACGCGTCGGGCCCTGGGGGACACTGTTTCGACACTCTTTCGGCACTCGTTCGACACTCTTTCTGGGAGCTCGGAGTGATTTCTGGGATGTGGTCCTTAAGTACGATGGGAGCAGCAGACCTCCAGACTCGGAGGTCGACAGACCTCCTACCCTGACGCGTCGATGAGCGAATTGGCCGTTTTCGGTTCGCGAGAGGGCGTCGCGGCCGTCATTTTTGCGGGTCCGGGTCCGTCGGTTGCGGTCCCAGGCTGCTTTTGCTGAAGGGTGGTTTGCTAAAGGGAGGTTTGTCCACCGCCGACGGACACCCCTGCAGACTTCCAGGGAACTGGCGCTCTCGGAACAGCGGAGAGCTCCCAGCAGCGGGGTAGCCGTAAACAGCAGACAGCATCTCGTCTCCTGAGGACTTTGATCTGCTGGAGAAGTCGATGCCAGAGACCACCTTTGACTTCAACTTCCTCGCGGGGATGATGGATAAGCCAGGCCTTGTGCGCAACATCTGCTTCCTGGGCGCGATGCATCACGGGAAGACGTTGTTCATGGATCTGCTGGTCATGAACACGCATGAGAAAGATTGGAAGATAAACAAGGAGGTGCGCTACACGGACTCCCGGCAGGATTGGCATCACTTCCGCCCACACCGTGCAAGCTATCCAGCACTGCATGTCCAATGCATCCCTATATTCGTTTGAACCAAGGCATGTTGTGTTGTCTCTTCTAATGGCGTAGCAGTCCTCATTCAGTTTCATGTGTCTGCAGTTGTTTGTACAGTTGCGCCTCATTTTCAGGTGATGCTCGACCTGTTTCTGCAGTTTTTTGTTATATCCCCCCTTGTCGCTGCGTTTGACGTTGATATTTCTCTACATGTGTCCAAATCGCGATGAGGACGAGCAAGACCGAGGTGTCACCGTCAAGATGACCCCGATGTCGCTGGTGCTTCAGGAGACTACTGGCTGGGATGGG
>CAUYUJ010020158.1:0-67500 GCA_963575745.1 Prorocentrum cordatum
CCTTAGCCAATATGTGTTGAATGGAATGTTTGTGTCGTGTCCGTCTGTCGAGCTTGTTGGCGGTCTAGTTCCCGAACGGGTTGGCTCGTTGGTGGGTCGTTGGGCGGGTCGTAGTGTGAATATCTAACGGCCTTCGCCCCATCCCGCCACCGTGCCTGGGTTGTGGGTATGCAGCCTAGTGGATTTTTGTTGGGATACCGTGGGAGACGATCGAACGAGAAGGAGGTGTGAACTTAGCCAGGAGGGAGGGAAAAAGGAGAGAGGGGGAAAGGATCGGTCCTTCTTCCTCGTGCCTCTTCCTCGTGTCGCCCAGTCCTGCCTCCCGCTTCTGCCTCCTTTCCCTCCTTTCCCCTGCGCCTCCTCTCCCCTTCTGGGAGGTGGAGGAGCAGGGGGCGGCGGAGAACGTTGACGAGGATGATGGATGCCGCAGCGAAGACGACGGGAACACGGGATAGTAGGCGACAGATGACGCGGCCTCGCGAGCCCAGGCCAACGTTGATGAAGGCCAAGGCCTGTGGCAGGATCGCGCCCCAAGGGAGAAGGGGGGGGAAAGGAGGCGGCGAGGCTGGAAGGACTTGTGGAACCCGCTAGGGGCGAGAGGGCGCCGAAACCCAGGGAGACGTTCTAATTTGCTGGCGGGTTGCTGCTCTCGCAGAGAATAGCCACTTATTGATACCTTCTACGGCCGCTGTGATGTAACATTCATGAGCAGACAACCCGCACCCATACCCATCCGACGCCTGGAATCTTCAAAACTGCCCCCTAGCCCATGTGGTATCTTCGAATTCTTCACGCTTCGCGTATCCCCACCAGCCCATCTCAAAACAGCAACTCTGGCGAAGCATGCCGACAGTCGTGTTTTTCAGGCGTGTTTCCGCCTGCCCCCGCATATCTCCCTGTTCCTCCTTCCTCCCGCCTTCTTGTACATCATCCTTGTGGTGGGAGCGGGAGAAGGACGAGGCGAGGAGGAGGGAGAGAAAGCGCTCCTCGTGGTTTGAGTCGTTTGGGGTTTCTCGTCCTGGTGTGAGTCGTTCGGGCCCTTCTTCCTGGTGTGCGTCGTTCGGGCTCTTCGTGGTGTGAGTCGTTCGGGCTCTTCGTCCTGGTGTGAGTCGTTCGGGCTTCTCGTGGTGTGAGTTGTTCGGGCCCCTCGTCCTGGTGTGAGTCGTTCGGGCCCCTCCTCCTGGTGTGACTCGTTCGGGCTCCTCGTGGTGTGAGTCGTTTGGGGCCCTCGTCGTGGTGTGAGTCGTTCGGGCTCCTCGTGGTGTGAGTCGTTCGGGCGCCTCGTCCTGGTGTGAGTCGTTCGGGCCCCTCCTGGTGTGAGTCGTTCGGGCTCTTCGTGGTGTGAGTCGTTCGGGCCCCTCGTCCTGTGTGAGTCGTTCGGGCTCCCTCGTGGCGTGAGGCGTTCGGGCACCTCGTCCCCTTTTGGGGCGTCTTGGGGGCCTCTTGGCGGCCCCAGGGGCTTCTAGGAGCGTCTTGGGTGCCTTGGGGGGGCCTCGTCGGGCCTCTTGGGAGCCTCTTGGAGGCCGTTTGGGGCGTCTTGGTGGCCTCTTGGGGCGTCTTGGGGGCATCCTGGGGGCCTCTTGGGCCCATCTTGGGGCCGCTTGGGGGCCTCTTGGGTGCCTCTTGGAGGCCTCTTGGGAGCCTCCTGGGGGCCTCTTGGGGCCATCTTGGGGCCTCTTGCGACCTCCTCAGAAGCGCAAATGAGCGCTGCCCCCTGAGAAGGACAAAATGAGCCCAAAACCTTCGTACGGTTAATCAATGATTTTGCTATGACGGAAGAGGAGCGCTGCCCCCTTAGAATGCCCAAATGGGGCCGAAACCGTAGTACAATCAATGATTTTGGCTTCAAAGAAGAGGAGAGGGTTTTTTCTGCTCCCCCCCGTCGGGTGCAGAATCCTCGTGAGGGGTGTCGTTTCTTAGCCCTCCCAGGAGTCGAAATTGACCCCCTTGACGACCCGCGGTGCTCCCTCTCCAGGCCCAGGGGGACGGGGTAGGGGGAGGGGTAAGTCCCTCCCCGAAGGAGAAGAAGGGGGTTGAGAACAGAGCGGGCTCTCTAAACCACTCACGCCCAAATGGCTAAACCACTCACGTCCCCTTTTGGGGCGTCTTGGGGGCCTCTTGGCGGGCCCAGGGGCTTCTAGGAGCGTCTTGGGTGCCTTGGGGGAGCCTCGTCGGGCCTCTTGGGAGCCTCTTGGAGGCCGTTTGGGGCGTCTTGGGGGCCTCTTGGGGCGTCTTGGGGGCATCCTGGGGGCCTCTTGGGCCCATCTTGGGGCCTCTTGGGGGCCTCTTGGGGGCCTCTTGGAGGCCTCTTGGGAGCCTCCTGGGGGCCTCTTGGGGCCATCTTGGGGCCTCTTGCTCCAGAAGCTGAAGCTCAAGGAGCGCCTTGGGCGCCTTGCCCCCTGAGAAGGACAAAATGAGCCCAAAACCTTCGTAAAATCAATGATTTTGCTATGAAGGACGAGGAGCGCTGCCCCCTTAGAAGGCCAACATGGGGCCGACACCGTAGTAAAATCAATGATTTTGGCTTCAAAGAAGAGGAGAGGGTTTTTTTCTGCTCCCCCCCGTCGGGGGCAGAATCCTCGTGAGGGGTGTCGTTTTTTTAACCCTCACAGGAATCGAACTTGACCCCCTTGACGACCCGCGGGGCTCCCTCTCCAGGCCCAGGGGTAGGGGGTAGGGGGAGGGGTAAACCCCTCCCCGAAGGGGAAGAAGGGGGTTGAGAACAGAGCGGGCTCTCTAAACCACTCACGCCCAAAGGGCTGGTGGGAGTAGCAGCGACAGTCACTAGAGCAGTGGTCTATGTGGAAGTCGTAGTAATAGTAGTAGTAGTAGTAGTAGTAGTAGTAGTAGTAGTAGTAGTAGTAGTAGTAGTAGTCGTAGTCGTAGTCGTAGTCGTAGTCGTAGTCGTAGTAGTAGTAGTATGAGTAGTGAGTAGTCGAGTAGTCAGTAGTGTTAGTAGTAGTATTAAGTAGTAGTAGTAAGTGGTAGTGGTAGTGGTAGTGGTAGTGGTAGTGTTAGTGTTAGTAGTAGTAGTAGTAGTCTTAGTATGTAGTAGTAAGTTAGTAAAACTTCAGTAAGTATTCAGCAGTCGTAGTGGTAGTGGTAGTGGTAGTGGTAGTGTAGTGTAGTGGTAGTGTAGTGGTAGTGGTAGTGGTGGAGGTTGTAGTATGTAGTGGTAGTGGGAGTAGTATAGTGTAGTAGTAGTCGTAGTCAGTAGTAAAGTATTAAGTAGTAGTAGAAGTAGTAAGTAGTATCGTAGATAGTAAGTAGTAGTAATTATGGTGGTGTTTGTGGTGGTGGTGTGGTGGTGGTGGTGTGGTGGTGGTAGTAGTAGTAGTAGTAGTCGTAGTCGTAGTCGTAGTAGTCGTAGTAGTCGTAGTAGTAGTAGTAGTAGTAGTAGTAGTAGTAGTAGTAGTAGTAGTAGTAGTAGTAGTAGTAGTGGTGGTGGTGGTGGTGGTAGTAGTAGTAGTAGTAGTACTTCTAGTAATAGTAGGACACATAGTAGTACGAATAAACCTGGTAGTAGGCGTACTCACAGTTGTAGTTGTAGTAGTACAAATAATATGGTCAAACGAGTATGAGTAGTAGCAGTACTAGAAGTAGTAGTAATCGTAGGAGAAGAAGTAGTAGTAGATGTCTTTTGGAAGCCGCTCGGAGGCCTCTTGGGGCGTCTTTGGCGCCTCTTCGGGCCTCTTGGGGACCTCTTGGGGGGTATCTTAGGGGCCTCTTGGAGGCCTCGTGGTGCCTCCTGGGGACCTCTTGTGGGCCATCTGGGGAACTCTGGGGGCCATCTGGTGGACCTCTGGGGGCCAGCTTGGGGGGCTTGTATGAGCGCTGCTCCTCCTCCTGGTGTGACTCGTTCGGGCTCCTCGTGGTGTGAGTCGTTCGAGGCCCGCGTCGTGGTGTGAGTCGTTCGGGCTCCTCGTGGTGTGAGTCGTTCGGGCGCCTCGTCCTGGTGTGAGTCGTTCGGGCCCCTCCTTGTGGTGTGAGTCGTTCGGGCTCTTCGTGGTATGAGTCGTTGGGGCCCCTCGTCCTGGTGTGAGTCGTCCGGGCTCCTCGTGGCGTGAGGCGTTCGGGCACCTCGTCCCCTTTAGGGGCGTCTTGGGGGCCTCTTGGGGGCCTCTGGGGGGCCTCTTGGGGGTCTCTTGGGGCCTCTTGGGGCCTCTTGGGGGCCTCTTGAGAGCCTCTTGGGGGCCTCTTGGGGCCTCCTGGGGGCCTCTTGGGGGCCTCTTGGAGGCCTCTTGGGAGCCTCCTGGGGGCCTCTTGGGGTCATCTTGGGGCCTCTGGCGACCCCCTCAGAAGCGCAAATGAGCGCTGCCCCCTGAGAAGGACACAATGAGGCCAAAACCTTCGTAAAATCAATGATTTTGCTATGAAGGAAGAGGAGCGCGGCCCCCTCACAAGGCCAAAATGGGGCCGAAACCGTCGTAAAATCAATGTTTTTGGCCTCAAAGATGAGGAGAGGTTTTTTTCTTCCCCCCCCCGTCGGGGCCAGAATCCTCGTGAGGGGTGTCGTTTTTTAGCCCTCCAAGGAGTCGACAAAGGCCCCTCTGGCCACCCGCCGGGTTCCCTCTCCAGGCCCAGGGGGAGGGGGTAGGGGGAGGGGTAAGCCCCTCCCCGAAGGGGAAGAAGGGGGGTTGAGGACAGAGAGAGCTCCCTAAACCACTCACGCCCAAAGGGCTGGTGGGATTTTCGGGACGAGGGTTCCTAGGTCATCGCAGGGCGCGGACCGCGTCGCACACGATCCGCATCATCGTAGGTCCCGAGCCGAGGCGATTGAAACACCATGTTCCCCGACAAAACTAACGTGCAAACAGCGCGCTGGCACGACTGGGGGTGCGCGCCTGCGTGCGTTCGCGGGGGATTTTGTCGGGGGCGCGCCGAGGAAGCTTTTTGCGGCCTTCGGCCCGCCTCGCAATCGTGCCTGGGTCATGTGCAAGAGGCGTCTGAGATGCCTCCTGGGGTCGCTTGGAGAATGTTCCTTTTGGGGGGCATATTGGGACCCGTTGTAAGCTCCTTGGGGACTCCGTGGTGCCGTTGTGCAGTCTCCGAGGCGCTTGCCGGGGGCCTCTCGGGGGCCCGCGGGGGCCTCTCGGGCGCTTCTCGGGAGCTTGTCGGCAGTTTGGTGGTCATCCCCGGGTTGAAGCTTCGGAACGTCAGTTCGGGTTCCCTTTTTTGGGTTCCCCTTGGGCCGTTTTGGGGGCGTCATGGGCCCCTGTCGGCGGGTTCGGGGCCGTTTCGGGGCCATCTTGGGGGCCTCTTGTGCTGTCTTGGAAGCCGGGGGACCGACGAGCCGAGACTGCGAACATCCTGCAACACTGTTTATTTTTCAATGTATTTCTCAACTCTGAATCCGCAGTGCCGCGCTCCACCTCATCCTCCTCCTCCTTCTCTTTTTGTTGCTATTCGTCTGCACGCCCGTTACAACGCACCTCTCGCGCGTTTCGTGCCCCGCAGAGAACTCCACCGGCGGCCCGAGGTGCTCGCATATGGCGCCGCCGCGCCCATTTCGGCACGCCCCTCGCGCGCATCGCGCCCCACAGGGAGCTCCACCTACGGTCCCATCGCACGGCGCTGCCGCGGTCAATTCGGCACCCTCCCCGTGCCGCCCGTGCCCCGCCAGGAGCTCCACCCACGGACCCAGCGGATGTGCTCGCAGGGCGCCGCCAGATTTTGCTCCCCCCTCTCGCACGTTTCATGCCCCACAGGGACCTCCACTCACCGCCCCAGCAGTGGTGCTCGCATGGTGCCGCCGCGCTTGTCTGAACACACCTCTCACGCGTTTCGTGCCTCACGGGGGCACCACCTACGGCCCCAGTGGGAGGTGTCCGCATGGCGCCGCCGCGGCCACGTCGGCTCCCCCTCCGCACGTTCCGTGTCCTATGGGGCGGGATCTCCACCTGCGGCCCGAGTGGAGGTGCTCGCATGGCGCCGCCACGCCCATGTCGGCACACCCCTCAAGCATGTCGCGCCCCACAGGGAACTCCACCTCAGGCCTCTGTGGAGGTGCTGGCATAGCACCGCCGCGGCCATATCGGCACACCCCTCACACGCGTCGTGCTCCACAGGGAGCTCCACCTTCGGCCCCAGAGGAGGTGCTCGCATGGCGCTGCCGCGCCCATGTCGGCACACCCTTCATAAGTTTCGCATCCCGTAGGGAGCTCGACCTTCGGCCCCAGTGGAGGTGTTGGCATGGTGCTGCTGCGCCCATTTCGGCACCCCTCGCGCTTTCCGTACCCCACGGGAATCTTCGGCCCCAGTAACTCTAAAGCGAGCTGAGTGACGTAAGGAGAGGAAGCGAGCGTGCGCCCGCGGCCGCGTCGGCTCAAGCGGCCGGCCGCCCAAATGTGACTGTGCCTCACCGCGAGGCACACAATCGCTATCGAGACCAAAAGGATTTCCCTATTGCTTAAGGTGGCACATCTTCTCCTACTGGGACTATCGTTATTACGGTACAACAGAGCGGGAGCTTGGCTTCGCCTAAGGCGAAGCTGCTGGCTGGGCCTCCCAACCCCCTTCAACTTGGCAGCGGAGCTGGCCTATGATGGTCAGCTCTTGCTCTACTCCTCACCATCCACAACACTATCTGGTGGACTACGGACATGCTGGAACATCAGGGTGCAGTGGGTTTGCGCGGAGGAATGTATATAGCTACGCAGTATCGCAAGGACACTTGCAGCGATACCTCTGGTCAAGCAGAGGTCTCCTACTTACATCCTACATCCCTGCGCTTTTACACTGCTGAAGTCCACCCACCTACTCCAATTAGAAATTTTCTTCGAAGATACAATGCATGGAAACATGCGATATGATAGATTGCCGCTTCCAACCCCACGCAGATTTACGACTATCCAACGGAAGTTCCAACCGACTACATCCGACTACTTACTATCTTTGGGCTCACCTGGGTTATTGGGCGTGCGGTGGGACATATGCGTGGCGGAGACGACACACGAACGACCGGCCCTCACGGGGCCCCAGCCGGTCAAGTACCCTTTCGCGAATTCGTCCGCGAAGTACATGCCTGGATCAACGTGACCGCAGTCAATATGACGCCCTCCCAACAGGCTGCAGCTCTGCAGCGAGGTTTGGGAGGTCTCGCACGGACCGTAGCCATGAGAGTCTCTTCAGCAGTGATCAACTTGGGCGTCAACATAGGTGGCCGCCGCGCTGACGGTGTCACTTATATCATGTTCCTCTTAAGCGCGAAATTCTAGAATTTTCAAGAGGAGCGTCAACTCAACTCTGGTACGGCTTTCATTGACTTCCGAGTCCATGCGGGGGAACGCATCGACCAGACGTTAGCACGTTTTGAGATAACCCGCTATGAAGCTGAAACAGCCCGTTTCAACATCCCCAAATTCCGAATCCTGACGGTGAGTTTATTCAGAGTTGTTGGAGTGGGGACATCGCGTGCACGACAACTCCTGCAGCTTCTAAACCACAGCATGCCGAGAGACCAACGACACATTGACGCTCTGTTTGAACGTATGAGGTCATGTGCTCACATTGCCGAGAGAACCCTTGGCAATATTGGTGGTATCCTTAGTCGCGGTCACCGAACCGAGACCTTCCAAATGGAGGCTAACGCAGGGCAGCCTGCCAGCAACGTCTGGAATGATGGATCCACGACCCACTGAGACCACTGCACTGCTGGCTCAGAATGGTGGAGCGGCCTCGGGGCCGCAAGACTCCTGGGCCAGACTTCGGGGGCCGCCTGATGCGGCATCCCCCATGCGAGCCATGACCCTAATGGGCTCAGCGGGGCAACCCGCCGAATCCGACTTCGACTCCGGTACTGATACCGATGCGTCTTCAGACGATGAAGCTACAGCCCTTGATTACTCGGGTCTGCCTGCTTACCAATTTGAAGAGCAGCAAGCGCACTGGTTATTTTTAGGCTACCAAAAACTCAGACGTCGCTGGCGAAGGTTCATGGGGAAACCGGCCCGAAAGGTAAGGCGTATCGTGCGACGATCACTCAAAGGAAATGGCAAAGGTCGAACCAGGGTCAAGGTGAGCGTCGGCGATGGCAAGGTAGAGACATACTAGCATTCTTAGCCTCTCTTAGTGGACCACAGTATGAAGAAATGTTTTTAGGTATTGGCAGAAACCGCAGGCGTGCATCGGGACAAGGCAAAGGACGACGGGGGAACCCAGAGGATGCCAACGGTGAAACTATGGAGTGCGACATATGTCACAGTGCACGGCATTTCCGACGCGAATGCCCCCGAGGTGATGGAAGAGGCAGGGGTCCGTCAATGCATCTGGCTCAATCAGATTCCGACATGCAGTATGTTGACTGGGGGTCTATTTTAGCTGGCCCTGCCTATAGCTCAGCCAGAGTTGTTAATTTCATGGTTGCCAGATATCTCAGCGCCAGTAGGACCCTCGAGAATTACGCCGGCGAGCTGTTCGAGGAGGTGTTCACTGGCCGCGGCGATATCGATTCGGCAGAATGGCTTGGCATGCCCATCGCGGGGCAAACTGCAGATGTTGAGTTTGTCGAGAACTTCCAAATGTCCGCCGAAGGAGGTGCTGACATGGCGGGGGCGCCCGCGGATTCAGAAGTTACCATTCCTGCGACAGATGGGGAAATGCAGTTGATGCTTCATCCTCGGGTTATTGGAAATCCGACAGGTATGGAATTGAGTGAGGGTGGTCCTTTGCGGGGGAACCCGCGAGACGCTAGTGATTTATTTGAGCGTATTCAATCCGAGCTTGGTCATGCTGCAGAATTTCAATATGCTTTTGTTGCTTCAGATCGGCCCATGCGCCGCCAGAAGCGATCGGCGCGCCGCCGGACCTGGAGGAAAAAGTATCGCGGCGACGACGAGGGCGAATATCGGGAAGATGGCGACCGCATGATGCGTCGCGGTCGGTTCCCCAGTCGCTCGCCTGATCGCGCGCGTGCTCGCTCCAGTGGCGCTCGCTCTAGCGGTCTTCAGCGTCCTCGTCCTCCTGATGCGGGTGTTCCCAAGGCCCCGCCGTGGCGGGCCGATGGGCCTGTCGCCCTCCCCGAGGAGGGGGCGCCTGCGGGGGCGCCCGCCTCAAGATGATCGACCGCAAGAAGAACATCCAGATGGCGGAATTCAGCGCCTCGCTGGCTACGCGGAAACTGGATTGGCTCGTCAATGCATACCCCCAGACACAATGCAGTATTGGCGGGGCCAGGGTTGGACTGAACGTCAGATCCGTCATTGGTATTCTCTTCGCAATGTTTAACGAGGTGAAGACGGCCAGATCACTCGCTCGAAAAGGACTGGACTTGTTACAACACAGGAGAATATTGTCAAACGCGATCACAGGAGAGCTGTCATCGAGGAAAGGAAGCTCCATGGAGGTGTTTGTTGCACGTGCCCCGCCTATGCAGCAGACCGCAGGCCTGGCTGCCCCGTGAGACGCCCATCAAGAAACCCGAACTTCAAGAGGACACCTTGGGTTTGGTACTGCGCCGATCCTGATAAAACGCCATATAAGAGGCAGTTGACGGAAGACGACTACGCGCAAGCAACAGACAGTGAGATATCCCAATCTATTCAGATATGGAAGAGCCTCACACCTACTCATTATCTGAAGCAGTTCGATCGAAACTGGCACTCGGGACGCGCAGGGAAACCTGCCGATCCTAAATCGGAAGAAGAAGATGAGCAACAAGAAACTGATGAAGATGAAGATGATGAGATGGCCGAAGAAGTTGACCCCGCGGGCGCGGCCCCTGCAGGGTGCGCGTCGGACGACTCCACTGTTGCGGACGCCGCGTGCAAGACGAACGCTTCGATTGATCCTAGGTGTGTTGTTACTGAGGCGATGGGTCTTTCTCCTGAAAGGCGGATTGCTTACCTGCTGAAGATGTAGGCTGGGTGAAGACAAGCAGAGCAAAATACTCAGCGCCACCAAGTACCTTCTTGCAGGGGATCAAAAGACCACTATTCAGAACCTGGCCCTCAGAACGCCGAGTGGCATCGCCTTGAACCCTGGCCGGGCCCCGTGAGATGTGGACCATGGGCGCCGGCAGGGGCCGCGGCTAAGGCAGCTCCCGAGCCGAAGCCAGAGGCGCCTATCGATGTGCCTCCACCTTCGGAATCATCGAGTCCTTCGCTTTGTCCTGATCAGTTCGGGCCCAGGAAGGAGATAAGGGGGAGCCCAGATGATCCTAACCCTGGAGACAGTAAGCAGCAGCGATCTGCTGGGCAACCTGCTGACCGACGTCGATCCAGAGGACCAGCAGTGGCTGCCGCTGCAGCTGCATTTCAAGGCGCCAGTGCTCCCACTCCACAGAAACCTGTGCCGCGTCGCGGCCCTGCACCCGGTCGAAGCGCGCCGCTGGGCAGACCTGCCTTTTCGCGTCTCAGATGGCGTCCCATCTCCAGTATGCCGAAATGCCGGCGCGTGGCCTCTCGCTGGTTGTTCAATATCAAAACATTGCCTGGCACCGCGTCGTCGTTGTAGAGCGCCAGGCGCCGCGGCCAGTCGAAGCTATTTGGCGACCTCGCGATTGCATTCTGAAACTCCATTTACACTAACGCATCTTAAAGTAAGCCAGCTTTGCACTATCTCAGCGGGGGGACCTTTAAAGGGGGGCAGGCGGGGCTGGAGCGACAACCCTACCAGAACTGAATATCCGACGCAGCAGCAGCAGGGCGCCAAGGTGTGCCGCGAGCAGTCTAGCGAGGGAGGTCCCCCCGAAAAGGTTCAAAGCGGGACCGAGCCCCTTTCGGCCCAAACCTCCAGGCGGTACCTGACCTGGCCCTGATGGCCTCGACGGGCCAGCCACAACTCGGAAACGCGCAAACCCCAAGGATTTTAGCCCCAGGGCGGGTGAGGCGGGGCCGAAACTGCAGCCAAATACAATGGTTCAACAATTGCTTGCGCACCCCCCCCCCTCGGCGCCTCCTCCAATACACAGGCAATATTGGGGGGCAGGGGGGTGCGCAAGGAAATTCTGGGTGACGATTCGGCGGCTAAATCATTTACCGATGCTACTGTAAAAGTGTGTTCTGATAGCGCGTATTTACATTAACCCATCTTAAAGTAAGCCAGCTTTGCACTATCTCAGCGGGGGGACCTTTAAAGGGGGGCAGGCGGGGCTGGAGCGACAACCCTACCAGAACTGAATATCCGACGCAGCAGCAGCAGGGCGCCAAGGTGTGCCGCGAGCAGTCTAGCGAGGGAGGTCCCCCCGAGAAGGTTCAAAGCGGGACCGAGCCCCTTTAGGCCCAAGCCTCCAGGCGGTACCTGACCTGGCCCTGATGGCCTCGACGGGCCAGCCAAAACTCGGAAACGCGCAAACCCCAGCCCCACATTGAAGAGACTGGCGCACATGCCTGAGCACCAGCCCTGCAGCAACGAGTTGGGTGGGAGGTTATTTGGGTCATAATCAATGTTGTGCTCCAGCCCCCTTAAGTAAACGCCCCCGGTCCAATTACTCTGGGTGAATTTCCTTCTGAGGAGTACGAGGGAGGACAGGGGACGCTGCAACACACCACTAGACTGCACCGGTCTATATTCAACAGATAAGGCCAGCACTGCACACGCGCATTCGAAAAGTCCCTGCGAGCAATCAGTACTGAAAACTTCTGGTCACTTCGGCTTGCCGCGCCTGCCTCGGGCTCGGCCTGTCGTGCTCGGACGGCCCGTGGTGAGAACTCTGCCCCCGTCGAAATTGGGGAGCTCGACGGGGCAGCCGCGCGCCCGCCTGAGCTCCTTCAGCAGCGAACGCGCCAGCGGAAACTGCGAGACAGGCGACTCCTCGATGCACTTCGCCACGGCCTCGGCAAGCGCTGCCCAAAAGGCGACGCCCTCGCGCACCTGCGTCTCCGTCATCTTGGCGAGCTGGCCGACCAGGACGTGTGTCTTGGTGTACCTCTGCAGCGCCGTCGTAGTCTGCCACCTCCCTTTGCGGCGAGCCGCCTCCAAGCAGCCGCCTCCAGCCACGAAGCTGGCCGCCCCCGAGTGCCAAATGGCATGTGGGGGGCCCATGCCGGGCAAGCCCACCGCCTCCAGCGCCTTGTGCCACTGGCGCCTGAATTTGTCCTGCGCCACGGGGAAGACCAGGTCCTTCGCCGAGCAGTGCCTCAGCGATCCGCGCAACACGGCCGCTGTCACCGGCCACGAGATCACGACGCCCTGGTTCGCTCCCGTCTTGACCTTCTCGCCTCTCTCGCGCCTGCCGAGGGTAAGCGCGAGCTGCCCACCAGGGCCCTCCACGACGTCCTCGGCGCGAAGTTGACCCCAGTCCTGCTTCCTGAGCCAGCCGTCCAGCTGCGTCAGCACCGCGGACCCCTCGATCAGCTGCCCACTGCGAAAGAGCCTGCAAATGACCAGGGCCACCGCCTCCATGGGAACAGGCGCGCCCTCGCCCAGCTGTCCGAGTCGGAGCCACGACTTCATCGCCCTCGCCGATGTCGGTAGGCGATCCCTGTGGTCCTGAAAGACGTGCATGAACCCGTTGAACAGCATGTTGGCGCGCCCGAAGCTGACCTGCCGCACGTAGCACATGTCCGAGAGATAGTCCGCTAGCGTCTGGTCGCGCGCCTCGAAAGTGTCGAAGTCGAGCTGGTTCCGCTTCGCGTCCACCAAGAACTCACGCACCGCCTTCTGGTAGGCCAAATTGGTCGCGTCGTCGACGGCATGAACGATCAGGCGGTTCGTGAAGAGCAGTTTGTCCCGCTGCGCCTCCTCCCAGGCTCGAGCCCCCTTCTTGGCCAGCGGGGGCGGTGCCACCGCAGCGCTGCGCTTGGTCGTGCATGTTCGGTAACCGCCACTGTCACCGACGGCTCCCCCTCTAGCAAGCAACGCCCCGAAGGCTACAAATGTGCTGATCCAGCAGCTTCGCCTCGCCGGTCTTGCCGCTGATGAAATAGCCGCTGTAGTCGTCGAGGGACACCTCGTGCTACGTGCTGCTTCACCGTCTCCTCCGCCGCGCCTATGGGCAGCCCTCGCGACGGCCCGTCCGCCAGATTGAGCTCCGACGGGACCCACCCGTAGTAGCCCCTGATCCTGCAGACCATCTGGATGATCGCCCCTATGCGGCACAGGTGCAGGATGTCCTTCGCCGACGACCGTCCTTTCTGCAACGCTCCCAACGACACCAGGGAATCCGTAAAGATCAGGATCCTGTGCCCCCAGGCCTGCGACGTCCTGCTCAGATGCCTCAAAGTGGCCACCACCGTCCTCAGCTCCTGTATGTTGTTGTGCTCGCTGTGAGTCCACCGCCCGCAGAAGAGCACGTGCCAGCGCCGCTTCAGCCAGTCGGGGCCCAGCGGCGTCGTAGTGCCCGTAGCCTTGGCGACCTGCGTGCGGCCAGCTCTCAGCCTCACCCTTGCCCCCGATGGTATCGTATCCCACACGGGCTCCAGCTGACTGACCACCTCCGCGTACGCCCTGCACAGCTCCAAAGGGTAGGCACAGGCCAGCTGGGTCCACCTGAGCCCGCACGGCGACTTCCCCCTCAACTCCTGATGCGGCTTCCCCGTGCGGCTGCAGCACCAAAAGGACCCAGTGCACCTCCTCGCCAGGCTCGTCATCTCCTTCACGCTCGTGACGAATGCGGTGGGCTTCTTCCAGATCTCCCCGAACATGCAGTAGTCCAGCTCCACCCTCCAAACGTCTACCTTCGCCAAAACCTCCACGATGGGCGGGAAGCTCCAGATGTAGCTGCCCGCGGGGTTCTCCATGGTGAACGGTATGGCCAGGCTCACGCAGATCTTGATCACCTCCACAGCCACCAGGCACAGTAGGTTCCCCTCGTCTAGCTTGGCCCGGCTCGCGTCGTCCAAGTCGGCGAAGCCCCAGATGTGCTCTGCCGAGCGCAAGGGCGGGGACCGCGCCTTCGAAAAGGTGGCGCAAGGCGGTGCGATATGCACCCACCAATACCAGCCCTGGCGCAGCCTCCGCAGCAAAAGCTCCAGGTTCTCGCTCACCAAGACGCCGTACTCGATCCCCTCCGAAATGTCCCAGGCCTCGCCCCAGGAGTTGGTGAGCTCCCTGATGGCGTCCAGCAGTCTCGACGACCCAGAGAACAGCTCCAGTACCCCCGGACGTCCTGTTCGAGGTCGAGCTGGCAAATCCTCCTCGTCCCCGACTGCCTCCACCTCCCTTTCGAGCTCGGTGTAGGCCTCCTCCACCTGGGGGCCCCAGAGGCCCTCGGTCCCCCGGGCTGCCTCGGCTCGGGCCTCCTCGGGGTCGCAGTCGCACGCCAACGAGCCGTACCCCTCGTCCGACGCGTCCGTCATGTAAGCTCTCGGCCACCATGGCGCCTCCAGGTCCGACTCCATGTAGATCGAGAGGCTCGCCACCGCCGAAAGCTCGCTCTTGACCACCTCGGGCCACCTCCTCGGGATGCTGGCCTCCTCCTCGTCGTAGCCCCTGATCCACCTGTAGGTCTCGTCCAGGATTGAGAAGTCAGGCCTGAAGACCATCATCGTCCAGGTCCAGTGGCCCACCAGACTTGCCAGCACCGAGGGCGGGATACTGGCCTCCAGCAGCAGAGCCTCTGTCGCCAGGACCAGCTCCGCAAACTTCTTCGTCTGAACCCTCAGCACGTAAGGCCTCGAGGCTGGAATTGTCAGCCCGACGCCCGCGGCAAGTCCCTCTCCCCAGTCCTCCTTGTGGATCGCGAGGCCCTTCTTGTTCAGGAGCTGCTTCACCTCCTCCTTGTCCCGCACGATGTCCTCCTCCTCGCCGGGCCCCTTCAAGGTGAACCCGATGTAGTCGTCGATGTACAGCATGAGGATCAGCTTCACCGCCAGCTCCGAGGTCGTACCAAAACTCGGTGTCGGCTTGCCATAGGTTATGGTCGGCGCCCTCAAAGCCTCGAAGCTCGCCTCCAGACAGGTATGCGCCAAAAAGACCGCCCAGGCTGACCCCATCACCAAGCTCGCCGCTCCTAGCCCAATCTCCGAGGTCGTGGGCTCCTGGAAGTTCAACCCGTTCTCCTGACCGTACTGGTACAGCTCCTGCGGCGAAACACCCTCCACGACAAAGAACTCCGCCAGCACCGATCCCCAATGCAGCCGATAAAACCAATCCGGCACGTCGCCCTGGAAGGAGTAAAGCCGCCGTCCATGCAAGATCACCTCGTCCAACTCCAACAGAGCCAGGCCAGCTGGACTCCCCAGTGGCACCCAAGGCGGGTCGTGAAAGAGGACGTTCACTTTCCTGCAATCCCAGATGAGCCTGCTTTTGAGCACTTCCCCTGAGTCGGGCTCGACGTCCTTCGCCACCGTGAAGAGCCCTACTTTCTCGCGCACCTCCTTCACGTAGGTCAGCATGCCCGCCTGGTACATGCGGGCCAGGAGCTCCAACTTCACGCACTTGCTCCTCAGCGCCGGGTCCGAGTAGCTCTTCGTCATCTCGTACCTCTCCCAGTCCACCTCGCCCGAGCCCCGGACCATCAGCTTCTCGCATGAATCGATATAGCTGCCTGCACAGGCCGACAGGTCCTGGACACGAATCGGCACCGTACCTGGGCTGGGCAATGAGACCTGCTCCGCGCGCAAGGGGCACAAGTCCCCCTTCTTGTATCTCGTCACCTTCCTGTTGTCCTCCTTCCTCTTTACCGTCGTAAAGTAGCCGCTGCCCGTCGTCTCGCCCAGGCGGCTGAGGGCCGCCTTCCCGTCGTCGATGTTGCCCCAGCCCGCTCGCATTGCGTGCCGGTCCCAGATGTCGCTGATGATCTTCTTCTGGAGCGGGCTGCTCGCCGTCCACACCTCCTTCGCCACCTCCTCCGTCTTCAGGGGGGACGGGGCCAGCCAGCCGTTCGCACAACCCATGGCCATGCTCTTGATCGCTGAGAGTCCGCCTCCATGTAACCCTCAGGCTGCTCGATCCCAGTCCCGAGCTCGATCGCCTCGTAGTCAAAGGGAAAGGCAGGCTCGGTAAGGTCCTCAGCGGATCGCGCTCCCGAGGATCCATTAGCGACGTCCAGGAAAGGCTCCACCTGGTGTCCTGCACCACGATGCACAGGTTGACCAGCTCGCGGAAAGGGAGTCTCGGGAGCGTCGAATTCGACCTCCTCCGACTCGAAAATCGCCCAGTCGGTGAGCACCTCCCAGGCTGGCTCAAAGAACACCCAAGTCAGCAGGCCCACGAGGACCCAGACCAGGACGGTGCCGCGTGACAGCCGGGTAGAGGCCGTCGAACTAGCCGAGCAGCGTGGTGTAGTGCCTGCAGCACGCGCTTGGCCAGTGCTTACCACGATCGCACCGGCCGCAACCTATTCGCCCTCTGCGCCGCCTCCCCCGACACCACTCTGGTTCAAGTGCTTGTTCAGGGTCGCGCGGCGCCTCAGCTTCTCCAGCACATCCTCGTCGGCCTTCAAGTTCTCGGTGTCGCGGTCGCCGTCCACGCGCAGGTACTCCTCCGCCAGCGTCCAGTCGACCTTGGACTTCCACTTCCCGTTGTTCTGCGCCTTGGGGCGCTGCCAGTCGGCGCGGCACTGCACCCGCTCGTAGGCCTTCCAAATCGAGTACAGCCGCAGGCAGGTGAGCTCGGACGCTTGGCTGTTGATAAGTGCGTCGTGCTCGCCCGAGCTCATCATGCGGTCCAACACCATCGCCAGCATGTTCACCTCGTTGGCCACCGAGGCGGTCTGCAGCTCCTTCGAGCGTAGCCACTCCTGCGTCTCGATGCGCGCGGTGCGACCTCCTCGATAGAGCTTCGCCAGCACCGTTGGAGCCACACGTGTACGAACGCCTCCCACCTGTGACCCGATGGAGGGCCTGTACTGCTGCAGCACGTTCAGAAGACTATCCCTCGGGTTGGCGGACTCCAACTTCAACTGCACAATCTGGTCCTTCAGCGGGTCGTCCAAGTCGTTGCCGATCTTATCCCAGGATCCACTGCTGCCACTGCTGCTGACCGGTGTAGGCGTAGACCCAGCCGTCGCCCGAGCAGAGTCGCGCTGCACCACTCCCTCGTGCTCGTTCAGCTTCCGAATGAAGGCGTCGATGTCGTCCGAGCTGGGAGCGCCCCCACCCGCGGCAGCCCGAAGCGGGCTGCCCTCGCCAACCGAAGTCTCCGCTGGAGGCGGATGGTTGGGCGGCGGCAAGGGCGGCCCAGCGGAGGCCCCCTCGCGCATCTTGTCCTTTAGGTCGATCATTGCCGAGGCCAACTCCGCCTGACCCCTCGCCAACTCCGAAAAGAGGGCCTTTGCGTCGGGCTCGTCGTCGCTGTCACTCACGTCGCGGCCGCCCACCAACAACGCGCCTTCCGTGTCCGTGTCGCTCTCGGTGTCTGACCCGTCCGAGGTCTCGTCGTCCTTCGCGCTGGTGTAGAACCAGGCCGCGTAGCCCAGCACGAGCACGCCTCCTATCACGCAGATGATCTTCTCCAAGTCTCCGTTCTCGTACAGCTCGGTCAGGAACTCCACGAACGACTGCGCGTCCTCCACGGCCTGTAAGGCCGCGCGCACCGCGTGGTACCCGCTGCTCACCCACGAGCCCAGCTCGAAATAGCGCCACACGCGCCAGCACAGGAAGGACACCGATCTCCACGCTCCGACGGTACGATAGCTCCAGCCGGCCACCATCACGGTCGTCACGCTCTTGAACATCCAGCTCGCCATCTGCGTCTTCGACGACGGCTTCCGCTTCTTGCCCTCCTTCTTGGCCGCCGCCGTCCTGGCCTCGGCCTCCTTCAGCTCCGACCTCGCGATCAGCCGCTCCGACGCGATCAGCGCGGCGTCCCGCTGCTTCTCCGTCAGCCCCGGGTGCTCCGTCCAAACGACCCCACGATGGGGGTTGGACAAAGCGAACTTCTTGTCCCGCAAGTTCACGAACACCACGCGCTGCGTCGGGTCCACCGCCGTCCACACCGTGCTCTTCGCGGCACCGACCCTGCTGATCAGCAAGAGGACGACCCCAGTCGGTTTCGTCTGCGACTTGAGGTACAACCGATTCCACCTCGCCCAGGGCGCCATGTAGCTGGCCTTGTTGCCCGCCCAAGCGTGCTCGGCGCCCTCCGCGCCGCCCTCGAAGAGCGGCTCGCTGTCGGACTCCTCCTCCTCCTCCGCGTCGCCGAAGAAGGAGAGCGCCGGGGAGATCGCCTCCCACTCGCTGGCAAGCACCGCCAGCGCCAGGGCCCAGCCGATGGGCCCAGCGCGCGCCGTGGTGCCCCAGGGCCCGACGGCGCCGCGGCCTCCGCGAGGCCGAGCCGATCGCCCGCGGCGGCGGGCCCGCGCGCACCTGCAGGGTTGGGTGCTTTCACAGGCTCGGAGAGCGGGCCTGGCCCGCCACCAAACCCTTCGAGCCGAAACTGCAGCCAAATACAATGGTTCAAAAATTGCTTGCGTACCCCCCCCCCCTCGGCGCCTCCTCCAATACACAGGCAATATTGGGGGGGCAGGGGGGTACGCAAGGAAATTCTGGGTGACGATTCGGCGGCTAAATCATTTACCGATGCTACTGTAAAAGTGTGTTCTGAAAACGCGTACCCTGAATCCCTCGCGCTGGGCAAGGCGCCTCCGATAGGGGGGGCTGGTGCTTGGCGATGGTCCAGTCGAAGGCGTCGTCATTCTTCCTTTGCGCATGCAGCTGAATGAGAACGTCCTCAGTGAACGCATCCACGCACTCGCGCAATTCAAACCGCGGCGCCGCGCCATCTTCCCCCGGCGCGGAACGTGCCGCTGCGACGTCGTTCGCGCTGAAGTTCCGCCTGCTCAGCAGATCGAGGGCCCCCCCCTCGTCTCGCGGGCGGTTCCACGGCCGATAGTGGCGGGTCGGAAGGCGGGGGCGGGGGAGGGGGCAGGCCGAGGGGCGGCGCCGACCGCCCAGTGCTGAAATGGTTGCTAGGAGGAGGAGGAACAGCATCAGGAGAAGGAGGGGGGAGGTGAAAGCGGGGGGGGGGGTGAGGGGGGCTGGGCGCGGCGTGGAGAGTGCGGGGAATGGGGGGGGGGCGAGGAGGGGAGAAGAAGGGGAAAGGGGGGAAGGATGACTGGCGGATGATCCGCTCGGCGGTTGAACCGCTGAATTTTGGAAGAGGAGGAGGATGCTGCTCTTCTTCTTTCCAAACGGTTTTGCCCGTGCGCATGCGTCCGTTGAAGATGTTGCGAGTTCACCCCGCGCGCCTCTGCGCACTGGGCGCTTCCCCGAGCTCGCGTTGCGCCCCTATGTGACTAGCAGGGCAGTCGAGGCTAGCGCGTTCGCGCGCCATCCGTGGCACTGCCCGCGTCATGGCGACGTGCAGGGCTACTCGAGCGAGCGGTTGATGCCACCCCCGCGTCGGCAGGGCGGATCCTGGCGCCCGCGCTGGCGGTGCGCGGCGCGCGCCGCGCGACTGCGGCACGCGGGCGCGCTTCCGCCTCCAGATCGCAAGCCGCGAGTTTCACATTTTACCCGAAGTCACGCGTGCACGCGATGAGTTGCACCCGTGGTATCTGGGGGCGCAGGCGGCCCAGACCGACGTGCTCACGAAGCGCCCCCGCTCGGGACATTGCTCTTCGCAGTGCTCGGCAGCTTGGGCAGGAGCGCAGCAGCTTCGAGCGAAGCCTTGGCAGGCGCATCCGCATCCTCCACCGAGGTCGCCGCGTCGCACTCGCCGCGCTCGTCGTGGGCCTTTTTGAACTCGAAGTAGACCCCGAGGTCTTTGAGCCTGTTCTTGTCTGGAGTGACGCCGTGCGTCGGCATGTGTTTCGCCGCGGGGTCCTGAAGGTCTCGATCGGGGAAGATCTTGGGCCTCTCGATCTTGCGCGAGGCGCGGGTCGCGAGGGCAGCGTTCTTCCTGGCGGGTTTGCTTGCTTTTCCTGCTCGAGCGTCCTCCGTTTCGCCTCCAAGGCCGTGTCGTCATCCGACTTCGAGTCCGAATCCGAATCCGAGCTCGAGGGCTTAGCGTGCTTCTTGGACTTCTTGTCCTTCCTATCTTTTTTGCCCTTCTTATCCTTCCTTTCCTGCTGGGGCTTCTTGGACTTCTTGTTCTTCTTGGTTTTCTTGTATTTCTTGGACTTGTTGTTATTCTTGTTCTCCATTGTGCTCGAGCTGCCGGCCGAGTCGGACGAGCTGCTGTCGGTTGGGGCTTGCTGCGTCGGCCCCGGCGGAGGCTGCACCTTGGCCTTGGCTTTCAACTCCCCCACTTCGGCGCGAGAGAGCTGCTCGATTGTCATAGAGTAGTCGCCCCTGGTGTCCACGCTGTAGCAAGTTCCGAGCACCTTGTGCTCCTCGGTGTCCTTGCGCTCCGCCTCGATGCGTTTGGCGTCGAATCCGCGCTTGGCGTAGACTGACAACGGCAGATGCTCGCCGCCCACTTGGGCGACCTCCTGCTCGATCCGAGTCGTCGTGAGGTTCTGGGCGAACAGCTCCTCGAGCTGATCCTTACCAGCCTTCTCTTTTGCGCCCTGCTAGAACTTCGCTTGCGCAGCGGGGTCCAGCTTCCTAAAGCTGGCAGGCGGCCGAGGTCCGAACGAGCGGCTCAACTGCGCGCCGCGCGCGTTGCGCTTGTCGCACTTCCGCGAGCAAAGGCATTTCCCCACCAGTGGTGCCCTCAAGACATCGACCTCTTGCTTGCACCTGTAGCGCGTGGGGGCTGACGGCTCGTTCTTGACTGGGGCGGTCCAGGCGAAGACCTCGCCAGTGCTCGGGGTCTCTTTGACTGGTGGGGCGGCGCCTTCTTCGCGGAGCGCTGGGGCGGCGCCTGCGACGCTGGGCGAATCGGAAGACGCAGCGGCCTCCGACGCGATCTCCGCGCCATCGGCGTCCTCGAAGTCTGTCATGGCCCCTAGCGCTAGAGTCGTCGCCACCGGGCTCTCGTCTGCCAGCGCAGCGGAGGCCGCCTCCAACTCAGAGGCAACCGACCCAGCCTTTTCGAACTGCGTCCAAAAGGCAAGCGTGGGAGCGTTCGCGCGCTCGACGATGGCCGCCTTGCTCCTCGACTTGGCCTTGGCCTTGCCCTTCGCCTTGGGCGCGGGCGCCACGGCTGGCGGTGGCATCGGCGCCAGTCGCGTCGACATCAGCGCCGCGAGGGACGGGGGGGGGGGGGCGTGGAAGGGGGGGGGGGGGCGCTGCCTCGCTTGCAAGACGGCTGCGGATGGAGGGGGTGAGATGAGGAGGGGGAGAAGGAGGGCGGATGGGGAGGAACGGAGGAGGAGGATCGGAGGAGGAACGAACGGAGGAGCAGGGGCATGAACGAGGAGGTGGAGAAACGATGGTGACGATGGTGGCGATGATGATAATGATGATGATGATGATGATGATGATGATGATGATGATGATGATGATGATGATGATGATGATGATGATGCTGATGACGATGACGATGACGATGATGATGATGATGATGATGGTGGTGGTGGTGGTGGTGGTGATGATGATGATGATGATGATGATGATTATGAGGAGGAGGAGGAGGAGGAGGAGGAGGAGGAGGAGGAGGAGGAGGAGGAGGAGGAGGAGGAGGGGGGTGATGATGGTGATGAGCGGGTGATTCGCTACAGCGGCTGAAACATGTAAAAACTCATACATTGTGGTATTCAGAATATGCAATCGATAACAGTTCGATACCGTGTTATCGGGATTTGCGCTAACGCGCGATAGCGTCCGATAGCGGTTGCCGAGAAAATTCCGATGGCATGTTGCGGGTGCCAGTTTCGACCCCGATGACCGTTATCGGCGTTGTCGGGCGTTATCGGGCGTTCTTTCGGTGTTACCGGCTGTGGCGATAACGCCGATGACGCGGCGTTATCGGCGTTGTCGGCTGTTGGCGGGTTTTCCGATAACACCGTTCTCGAACCGTTATCGGTCGTTATCAGTTGTTGTCGGCCGTATCCCCGAGTAGCGGATGAAGCGCCGGGTGGCGGATGATCCGCCGATCAGCGGGCAAACCGTTCTTGGCGACGATCCGATATGACGTGCGCGCCGACGGTGGCGCGAAGGTCTGCTGGCAAATCCAGCGATGGCTCGCGGTCGGCGAAGCGCGCGCGGACGCGCGGTCGGCCATGCGCCCGACGCGAGGCGCGGGCGCGCGCTGCCAACGCCTAGGCGGCTCACCAGCAAACTCTCGACTAGCGCAGGTTGAGCGCGCGCGGAGGCTGAGCGTGCGACTCGATCACCTCGACGCACTGCGGGGGGCACGTGACCTCCTCGTTGAAAGCCCGAGACGCTTTGGCGCACAGGTTCGCCGCGCTCACCGCCGAGACCTCGGCGCGCTTCAGCGAGTCGACGCAGGCGCGCAGCTGCGTCTCTGAGAGCGTGATCCGACCCGTGCCAGCGCCCGTCGGCGGCGTGGGGATCTCCATTGCGCGCTCTTCGGCGTGCCGCTGCAGAGACTTGCGCTTCTTGTCAGCCTCCCGCTTGGCGCGGTCGATCTCCCACTGCTTCTTGTCGATTTCCCAGAACTCGATCAGACTACGATCGACGGCCATCTCAGCCTCAGTCCGCTGGAGGTCGTGGTAAGGCGAAGTCGCCGAGTGGTGGGTCGCCGGCCCCGCGGCGCCCTCGTGCGTCTGGCGCGACTTGATGGTCGCGTTGCGCTTGCTGCACTGCGAGCCGAAGGGGCACTTCGCACCGTGCGTAGTCCACGCCGAGCTCTCGTTGTCGGGCTCTGCCGCTGCCGCGGCCCCTGCTGTCGGGTCGGGCGCGGAGGCGGCCGGCGTGGCGACGGCGGAGAGGGCGGCGGGCGACCTGGGCGCGGGTCGAGCCAAGACGCCCATGGTGCAAAAGCGGCGCTGCAGGGGGAGGGGTAGGAGGAGGGGGGGGGGGGGGAGGAGGAGGGAGGAGGAGGAGGAGGAGGAGGAGGAGGAGGAGGAGGAGGAGGAGGAGGAGGAGGAGGAGGAGGAGGAGGGGGAGGAGGGGGAGGAGGGGGTTTGGGGTGGGGCAGGCGGGGCACTGCGAGCCTATATGGGTTTAGACGCCTGTGGTGCATGCTCGCACAACGTACGACGAGGTACCGGACGCGCGCGCAATGACGCGCGCGGGCGGATATCCCGCCATGGCGGTTGAGCCGCCGAAGGAGTGAGGGTCATTTTCCAGGCGCCACGTCGCACGTCACAAGAAGCGCCGCTGCTCGCTGGCGTCCCGTGGATAGGTCGCCCGCCGATGAGGCCTGCGGTGCGGTGGCGGCGTGCTAGGCGCTGGACGCTTGGAGGTGGGCATGAGGGCGGCCTTGCCTTGGCGCGCGCCCTTGCCCTTGTCCTTGTCCTGTGTCCGCTTCCTGGTGGGTGCCCTTGTCATTGCCTGAGCCCTCGCCCTTGCCTTTGCCTGAGCCCTTGCTCTTGCCCTCGGCGGCCTCCCCGTCCGAGCCCTTGCGAATGTCCGTGCTCGGGAACTTCGAAGCCATGGGACGCGCGATCGGCATGGGGGTGAACGGCATCATCTTGGGCGCCGGCGGGCGCGCCTTGCTTGTCGGCGGCGCGACCTTCGGCGGCGCCATCCTTGGATGGGAGGCCATCGGGGGGCCGACCGACAGCGTGCGCGCGATCCTCTTGGACATGCTCGCGCGAGCGGCCTTGTCCTCGCGGAGTGCCTGGGCGCCGCGCTCCCTGCCGAATTTCGCCGCGAAGCTTTCTAGCCGCGAGCTGCGGCGTTTGTTCTCGTCTTCGAGGAACGCTTGCGCGCCGCGCCCCTTGCCGTGCTGACTGAGCCGCGAGCTCGGCTGGCCGCGCGCCGCGGCCGCCGCGGGGGCCCCATCCGACCGCGGCTCCCCCTCCAGGCTTGGCCCCTCCAGGCGTTTGCCCCCCCTCTGGAGCGGGCCAGGGGGGCCCCGCTGCTTGAACTTCATGTGGCATTTGAACTCGAAGATCAACGTCTTCTCGACGTTGATGACGGCGGTGTCGTTCCAATCCACGGCGCGCGGGTTCGTGGCCATGAGCAGGGCGATCCGAGCGAAGTCGTGGTCCCTGACCATCAAGTTTATGATGCGGTCTGGCGCGCCTTCGGGAAGGGCGTGCTCGTCCGCGTCGACTGCCCCGCCATCCAGGGCGCCGTCGACAGCGCGGTTCAGGGCAGCAAGGTCGACCTCGGATCGGCCGGCCTCGGAACTGCAGACCTCCACCTCCGGGGTCGCCGACGCAGCGGTTCTCGAAGCAGCAGCGGGCTCCTCTAGCGGGTTCTCGCGGACAGTCACCACGTGGCCACTTTCCTCGGGCGCTTTCCTGAGGCAGCCGATGACATGCGTCCGTTTAACGTCCATCCTGCCGAACAGCATTGTCGGCCTCTTCGAAGAAGCTCTGGAGGTCTTCGAAGGCGGACTTCCGCGGCGCCGCCGTGGCGTCCTCGCGAGCCCGTCGCGCGCGCAGCCCTGGCTCGAATGGCTATGACATCTCGGCGCAAACGTCTGAACTTCCCTACCCGCAGCCCCACCTCGAAAAACTATGCCCCGGCTCCTTGCCCGCCAGCCCGCCTCGAACTATAAAACAACCGTCCCTCTGACCCCTGCTCGCGCGCCCCCCTCCGACTCCTGCTCGTCCCGACCTTCCGACTCCTGCTCGGACCTCCTCGGCATTCTGCCTCGAACGACGAACGACCACGTGGCGCAATTTGCAAGCGCATCGGATGATCCGCTGACACATTGCCGCAATAGCGGTTCGAGTTCACCGAACATCGCCGTGGAAAGCGGGCTCTATCACGAGCTCGCGCAACGCGCGCCAGGAAAAGAAACTCAACGCCGATGCCATCCGTGGCACTGCCCACGTCATGGCAAAGTGCTCTCGCCGGAGGCCACCCGTCGGCGTGGCTGAGTTGGCGTGCGCGATTGCACTCGCGCCGGCGGCTGCGCGTAGCAGTCGCCCCCCTCGCTTGTCGACCAACGGGCGTTTGTTGACCCATGTCTGGGCAGCCTTCCTGGGGGCCTCCTTTGCGCAGCCTGTGTTCGGGCTCCGCTTGGGCGCCTTGGTCGAGCCGGGCCCCCTCCAGTAGTGCGCGACGCACTGGTTGCGCGTGTTCTCGACGCTGATTTTGGTCACCGCCGCAGGCTTGCCAACGAGGGCTGACGCTGGCTTCCTTGCTCACTTCTTGGGCGTGGCGTTGGCATTGTCCTTGGCCTTGTCCTTGGCCTTGGCCTTGCTCTCCTTCTCCTGCTGCGTGGCAGCTTGCGCCTGCGTTGCCGCGTGCCCCGCCGGGCGCGTCTCCTTCTCTTCCTTCGCCTTCGCGGCCTCTCCCTATGAGGCATCCGCCGAGCGGGCGTCCTCGAGGGCGAACTTTTGGGGCTGAGGCTGCGACGGCGGTTGCTTTTGCTGCTGTTGTAGCTGCTCCTGAAGCTGCTTGACCTGCAGCTGCAGGTTGTGATTCTGCTGTTCCTGCTGCTGCAGGCGCTGCTGCTGGAAGTCCGTCATCGCGAGCTGCCCCGTGGCCGCCGTCGCCGCCGCCTGCGCGCCAGCGAGGCTGCGCGGCTGCTGCGCGCTGACGAAGACGAGGGCGGGCCCCTCTCCCGCCGCTTGAACGACTTAGCCGCGACAGAGACGTCGAGGGCGCCGTCGCCGCGCGCAGCAACCGACGTGGGGGAGGGGAACGCAGCGCGGAACGCGTTGGGGTTTGCGGGGGGCGCGGGCACCTTCTTCAAATGCTCTGCCTGTCCGTGCCCTTCCAGATCAGTTGGATATGGTCGAGGGCATCCTTCGAGGAGCAGGCGCCTCTATGGCGCGAGCCCTCGGGGCACCTTCTACGCGCGTTACCGCGGCGCCAGTCGCGTGCGCGACGGTGCCTTCTGACGGGCTCTTGAGGCCCAGCTTCGACGAGACGAGCGAGAGAACGGCGCGGGCCTTGCGCAGCGTGTCACGGCTGGGCGCGTTGAGCGCAGCCCGCGCCTCATCACTCAAGAAGTGCGGGGAACGTTCGAAGTCCTGCGGCTTCTACGGCCCGCCGACGCCGCTCGTGGCTACCGTGGCCAAGGCATCCTGCAACAGCTGGGCGTCGGCAGGCGCGAAGCCGCTTTGCTGCGCCAGCCCCGCGAGGCGAGCGAACAACTGGCCCTGCGGGCGCGCCCCTCCGACGGGCCCGGCCAGCCGAGCAGCCTGCGCACTCGACGCCTGCCTCCGCGCGGCCTCTCCCCGGGCCGAGGCGGCGCGCAGTGAGGGGCCCGCCCCGTCGGCGCTCTGAAGGAGCTCCCGCTGGAACGCCATGGGCGGTCGGGGCGAGGTGGGGGAGCGATGCGGGTGATCCGCCGAAGCGAGAACCGGCGGTTAATCCGCCGCAGAGGATGATGGTCCGCCGAGTAGAAGGGGGGAACGCGGCTGATCCGCAAAATGGAGGGGGGGCGCGGTTGAGCCGCAGCGGGGCGGGAGGGGTGTTGCGGCTGATCCGCCGAATCGGGCGTTTGATCCGCCGAGAAGAGCCAGGGAAAGGAAGGGGAAGGCGATTGGTCCGCCGAAAAATGCAGGAGAGGGGGCGAGGGGGAATAAGTATGAGAAGGAAGGCGGATAACCCGCCGAAGATGGAGACCATAATGAGGAGGAGGAGGAAGAGGAGGAGGATGATTAGTTTTTTTCTTTGCCGCGCCTCAACAGCGAACAGCGGTGTCGTCCACAGCCCGCGCCCAGGAAACAAACCTTATGCGCAAACGTCGCAGACCTGGCCAGACAGCGACTCGAGCGACAATCCTGGCACCAGAGCAAGAAATGAACAAACGACCCCAGACATCGACTTTTTCAACTTTTTAAGTTCAGTAATAAGTATGTGCAGGTGCGCGGTTAAGTGGGCTAATTGCAACTTGTTATCCCACCTAAATGTATTTATTATTGGCCTTTATGTTGACTGCAGGTGCTATAAACAACAATGACTTTCTCAGCCATCCCAGCAGCGCGGGAGGGGCGGGGGGCGGCGAGGCGCGCCCGGGTGAGGACGAGGTGGCAGTCGCGGCGATGAAGCGCCTGCCAGACGACGGCGCCGAGGTGGAGCTCCGCGAGATCGCCCCGGGCCTCGACGACGGCCGGATCTACCTAGCCGCGGCAGAGCAAGGTATCCAGGTGCGCGTCTTCGCACTCCTGGACTGCTATGGTTGGGGGCAAGGCCTATGGGGGGCAAACCCGAGGTGGTCGCCCCCGCCCGGCGCATCCCCGCCCCCCGCGGAGGCAAGCGCGCGAGGCGCGGCGGAGCAACCCTTCCAGGCGGAACGGGGCCCCAGCGAAAAGGAGGCGCGCGGACAGGGGGGCGGCCCGCGCGGGCCCCCGCCAGCCGCGCCTGGGGCGGGAGCGGGCCAGGTGGTGAGCGGAGAGCCGCCGCGCCCGAGACGCACGATGCCCGCGGGTTTTCTTGGGTTCCCAAGCCTCCATAATGCTTTGGGGGCATGCCCCATTTGGAAACTCGAGAGTCGGCAGCGCCGGCTCGTTGACGACAGGCTGGAGCTCCTCCTCGGGTCCATGCCTGGGGTGGGAGAGGGTACCAGCCCTCATGTCCATGGAGCTCATCCGCTTCTATGAGTCTGCTGAAGCTGATGGACAGTCGGAGTGCCCTCGCGGAGGCTATCCGTGTCAACGAGGGGCCAGGGGGCCGTGTGCTCCCCGCCAGCAGCCCCGCGCCTGGGCCAATGCGGGAGGGCGCCCCGCCCGCGCATGATCAAGCCCCGATAGAGATCCCGCGGAGGGCGTTCGGTCGGCGCCAAGCACCCCGCGCGCGGAGGAGGCGGCGTCTCCAGGGTCGCCAGGGGAGCCCCGCGCGGCGGCCCTGAGGACGATGGGGGAGCAGGGGGGCCAGCGGGCGGAGAACCCGCCGCGTGGGCCCCAGCCCAGAGGAGGCCCCTTTGCAGGGGCGCATCAACGGCGAGGGGGCGCCGCCAGGATCCGAAGGGCCCGAGTCCCGGAGGTCCTCGGTCTCCTCTTCCCGCTTGTCTTCGAGCTCGGCGGCCATGGGGGATGGATAGGATTGGGGAAAGATCGTGGATTGGGTGCCATATATGCGCGGAGCGCGGTGGTTGACCAGCCAGAGGTTCCCGGTCGGCCGTGCATGCCGGGAGACCCGATCCCGGCTGCCTGGAGTGAGCTCCCTGACATGCCCGCGATCGCCTGCTCATGGGTGGAGGTGCCAAGGCCCTTTTCGGAGTGGCTCGACGGGGTCGCTCGGACGGAAAGAGGGGACTGGGCGGAGGCGCGGGCGGTGGAGGAAGTCGAGGCGGGAGACGCGATAAGGGTGAGCTACCACCGCGGGCTCATGCTCGTCCTCTCCCTCGGCGGGGCGGAAAACGCAAGCAGCTCGGAGATCCGCCGGGTGCAGCAGGTCGTCGACTGCCAGAGGCAGAGGAGGGGGGCCCCCACCAACGGCGCACCTGGACGCCAGGGCCGCCAATCGGCTGGCTTTCAGCTGGCGAGGGAGAGCGGAGCCAAGACAGGCCAGGGGAGGAAGCGAAAACCTGGGCTGCTTCCTGGCATGCCACCTGGGGTGAAGGATGGTGGGAAGGAGGGGCGCCAGACCCCCCCCGCGGCCCAGCGTGGGGGAGTGGTGCTCGGCAGGGCCCATCCTGGGGTGCCTGCGGACTGAGGGGGCCTTCCCTCGCATGCTCTGCTCTGTTTGCCGCCCTTGGGCGGCCTTGCTGCTGGCCCAGGGAGAGGGATGGGCTCCCTAAGTGGATCTCCCCCTCATCTTGTCCGGAGCGCGCGGAGGGAGCTTTGGGGGGGGCACCTGTGGTGTTGGGCGGGTTGCCCGAAGAGGCTGAGTTTGGCTTTTCGCCATCAGAGATGGGTGCCCTCAGCTCTCCCTCCGCCTTCCTTCGGATCGTGCGCGAGCTGCCGGGGGGATCTGGTTTCGTTTGCCTTAAACGGAAGGATTCCCCCCTTCCTCGCTGGGCGCTCTATCCTCTCCTTTCCTTTTCTCCGCAGCCATCGAGGTTTTGAGCTGCTGCTTTTTCCTCCCCCCACTCAGTTTTCTCGCTGAACCACGGCGCGGGCGGGTTGCCCGAAGAGTCTGAACTCGGTCGGCTTTTCGCCACTAGAAATGGGTGCCCTCAACTCTCCCTCCGCCCTCCTTCGGATCGTGCGCGAGTTGCTGGGGGGAGTCTTTCACTTGTCGAGCCACATGTGCGATTTTTCCTGGAAGCCGCCTGGAGAGCAGCGGTGCGTATTTCGGTGGGCAGGCGGGTCCCCGACGCAAGTCTTTGACGCAAGAGTCGACTGGAAAGGCTCAGGATGTTGAGAGTCAATGTTTTTTTTTTGATGCCGAGACGCATGCGGCTACCTCGCCTGCACTTTCGTGAGGATTTCACGTGTTTGCTACTTCAGAACCCGCTGCGGGCACGATATGGACGCGTATTCGACTTCAACATATGTCCAGAGTCTCTTCGCGGGACTGCGTGTCCGTGTTCGCGCCCTTCATATCAATATTTGCTCTCAGGAGGTGGCATGCATGCAGTTTTGAAGCGTTGGAGGATGATGCTGTGATCGACTCGCCCTGTACATCTTGCCGTGCTCTCAAGGTGGGTTGGGCTCATTGTGTACTCGGGTGGTCGGGTCGGACGGGGTGGACCTTGGGCGGTTTGGTCGGGCTGGGCGGACCCATATGCGAGCTGTTGTGTCGGGCCGGGCGGACGTTACGTCAGGCGGTCGGGTCGCTTCGGGCGGGCCTTCGGCTCGGGTCGGGTGGGCCCGAAGTCGTGCGGTCGGGTCGGGTCTGCAGGCTCTGTCAGGTCGGCGGCGGGTGCCGTGGCGTGATTACCGCGCCAGGGGCGTCATGCCAGGAGTTCAGCACGTGCTTTGCTGTGCCGTACCGTGGTCATCGGGCCGCGGGCGCAATGTTGTGGCCGCCATGCTGCGAGGAAGTGGAGATGGCATTGCCAACCACCTGGATGCAGTCAATGCAGTCGTCGTGGCCATACTCATCGGGTAAACTATACTTCAACATTACCGATGCTTCACGTGTTCGCACCAACCCATCCATATCTGGGCAAGCTTCGGGTACAACGGGTGGCAGAGCAGGATGTATGAAACAAATAAACGGTACGCCAGTCAAATCAAAGAGCAGGTCCCAATCATTGCCAATTTTTGACGTCCTCAGGACGCCTGCCGGGGTCGTACTGCGGTTCTCTTTTGTCATGCTGGGGCCTTTTCGGGTCTTCCTTGGGGCATCTTGGAGGCAGCCGACTGTAAATGGGTGCGGCATTAATCATCGCTGCCTGCTTGGAGCGAGCCGCACTGCATCTTGGGGCCTCTTGGGATTTTCTCAACGACCTCCTCGGGACCTTGGGGCTCTCTCAGGGTCTTCCTGGGCCTCTCACGGGATTCTCTAGGGACATCGCCCACTGGAAGCTAAAAAGGTGGACATAGTCAAACATGATGCTGTTTGTCTGGCTTTGGCTTCTCGGGGGCATTGTTGGGAGGCTCGAGGGTCACACCTCCGATCCATTTTGCAGTCTTTTGGGGGCCTTGTTGAACCACGCAGGAAGCGCTCTGTGCCAACTTGGGGCATTTTGCACAATCTTTGATATCTTCGGCCAGCTTGGAGGTCGTCGGGAGCAATCGTGGCTATCTTGGAGCCATCTTGGGCTACCTTGAACGCTTGAACTTCGGCGGCCCCCATTGTCCAGGCCCTCGGGGTGGGCGAGGGTGGAGGGTCCCCCCCTGGGTGGTTTTGTCACAGCGGATGCTCTAAACCAACTGTGTCCGGAAGGCTGGTGGGACTTCCCACCTCCCCTGCCCCCTCGCCCTCCCCCTGCCCTTCCATTCCTCCCCCGCTCCCCTCCCCATAATCACCCTCTTCCTCCACGGGATCTCCAGGCGCGTGCTGCTTCGGACTTGGTGGCGGAGTGATATCGTACATTCGTTTGCCGTCACCTACGGCGCCTGAGGGCTTCGCCTCCGACCCCTGTCTGATCACGCTTTTCCTACTTGCTGCCTGGGCCTGATCTGTCCTGCTGCGGAGCGACATGTAGCTTCGGATCAGCGCAGTAAGTGTCTCTACGCGTCCCAGGCAATATACCCTCCCCCTCCGTCGTTCGTCGTCGTCGTCGTCGCCGTCGTCGTCGTCGTCGTCGTCGTCGTCGTCGTCGTCGTCGTTCTCGTCGTTCTCGTCGTCGTCGTTCGTTCTTGTCATCGGTGTTGACGCCCTCCGTCGTCTGAGTGTCTGCGCGCGTCTGCGAGGAGTTCGCGGTGGCGCAGTACCTCGGAAGCCCCGGCCCGCAGTGTCTCGACAGTGTGTGCATACATTACGGCGCTCGCCGCCTGCGCCGCCCGATTCTGCGCGCCTTGTCCTGCGGGGTGCCTCCACAGTGTCTGTCTGTACGGTTGCTGGGGAGGAGGGGAAAGGAGGAGGAGGAGGAGGAGGAGGGATGGGGGTAGGAGGGGGGGAGGAGGAGGAGGAGGACGAGGAGGAGGAGGTTGATGAGAAGGAAGATGAGGACCAGTGTAAACCCAAGAGTCATCAACGATGTTGGAATAAACCCTCCCTCAAAGCTCCCTTTCCATAGGACCCGTACAACGGTTCATTTCCACTGAGGGAACTGCTTCGTTGGAAGACAACCGGTTGCAGACCCTGAAGCATGCCAAAACATTGCTCCAGGGATTTCAACGCCGCCCTGAATCGTGCCAGAGCGTCATTCCTGGGACTTCAACACCGCGAATCAACGCAACTGTTGCGCCCTCAAAATCCTTTATTTTTCCAACGCATCATTTCTGGTACGCTGGCCATGAGAATCCGTGAAACTTTTACAACTCAAAAAGTACGAATGTACGCGGCGCTAAGGCGAGAGCCACATTTTGAAAACCAGTCGCCTTCAATCCGTGAAACTTTTGTTTTTTAAAGAGAATGTGCGCGGCGCTAAGGCGAGAGCCACATTTTGAAAACCAGTCGCCCTCAATCCGTGAAATTCCTGCAATCTCTAACAAAGAATGTGCGTGGCGCTAAGGCGAGAGCCACATTCTGAAAACCAGTCGCCTTCAATCCGTGAAACTCTTGCAAGTTTTTAAAACGAAGATGCGCAGCGCTAAGGCGAGAGCGACATTTTGAAAACGGCCCGCCCTCCATTTGTGAAGCTGTTGTCAATTGTAAGCTCCAGGGTCATAAATGGTGAGGAAGTCTCAGGCGAAACGCCCGGACCGTCCTAAGAACTTGCCTCGGGGTGCGACAGGGAGAAGTTATGTATAAGGAGAAGGAATGGAGGAGGAGGAGGAGGAGGAGGAAGAGGAGAACGAGGAGGAGGAGGAGGAGGAGGAGGAGGAGGAGGTTGATGATGAGGAGGACGGGGACCGGTGTAAACCCAAGACGTATCAACGATGATGTAAGACCCCCCCTCCAAGTTCCCTCTTCATAGGTCCCTGCAAGCATTATTCGAGAGGCTTACGCCATTCCGCCGACCTCCAGAAGAGGCGGGGAGTCCACGGTTGAGGCGTCGTGGGCTTCTTGGGCACTCTTTGGGGACTCTTGTGGGCGTCTTGGGAGCTGGTTGTGGGCGGCTTATTGTGGGCCTCTTTTGGGCCGCTCGGGGACTTCTTGGGGCGGAGGAGAAGGAGGAGGAGGAGGGGGAGGGAGGAGGGCAAGGGAGGACAGACGACAAGAGGGGGAGGATGTGGGGGATGAGGGGGGATGAGCCGGGCCAGCGTCAAGGGCCAGGAGCGCGCGAGGGGGTATCTAGCGGGAAAGGGAGCATAGAGAGGAATATCAGGAGGATGGGGAGGATGGGGAGGTGGTGGAGGCGTAACACTGTGCATGAGTCGGCAAACGCACCTGCAGGCAGCGTCGGCTCGGTGTTGATGTGCGCACTCCTGATTGCCGCCAGGTAGCTTTCTGAATGCCCATGGAGACGGCTTCCTCGTGACGGAATAGTGCCTCCGCCCCTGCACCTTTTATGCGTCATGCGAGCGCTTCACTTTGCAGATCAGGAGGGGGGGCCGCCTGAATCAGTCAAGCCTTCGAGAGTGTCCAATCCAGGGACGATCTTCTACGTTCATGCTTTTCTGAATCCTTTGCTTGCGTGAGGGGGCGCGATAGAGCGGATGACACTGTGCAGTGGGAAATGTAGGATTTGTCGTAATTGGTTCTCGGGCTGTACCTACTTCGACATGAAGCCCGGCGTCCTTTCCCCCCAGAGGCTCGCCTCGAATAAAAATGCCAGGAATTTCCCACTTATCCCCTTCCTCCAACTCTACACCTTGCCCTCCCCCCAGTGCCCCCCTTGGCATTGCCTGGGGGGAGGGGGATGCAGACCAGCTGCAACACCTCTCGAGAGATCGTCGATACGATAGGGGGAAGGAACACAGCTTCCATATTTGTGGCTGGTCGGGAACAGGGGGCAGGGGCAGGGACAGACGGTGAGGATGCCTCCTACTCTTTTTCTTCAGCTCCCGCTCCTGGTGATGCTGCTCCTCCTGAGCTTGGGTCTCTTTTCGAGAGGTAAACACAGGGAACCTTTGAGTTCTTTCCTTACGGTTCCTGCCCCATCATCTGCCCCGAGCGATGGTGGGTTCAACCTTCAGGCATGTTCCGCTTGCGGAGCAAGGAAGGATGGATGGTGCAAGCGTTGCAAGCAGGTGCGAGGCAAAGAGACACCCACACATGTCGTGGACCTGGGACTCCTCTTGAGACTAGTCTTCCTGGTGGTGGAATCAAGAGTCGTGCAGCGAGTCGCCCAATCATGCTGATCCGCCTCGTGGTCTTCCTCGTCTCCTTGGGCCTCAGCTCATGGGGCACGACGGTCCTGTCGGTGCGCTACCTTTCACTTCCTCTCGGTTTTCCATCGAGTCCGCGACTCAGGTGTTCGAGACGATAGGAGACACGGCTTATGCTCTGCCTACAAGAAGCTCCGGGCCAGTCGGACGCGTGTAGATATCAAATCGGCTGACCCCCCACGCTATCAGCAGACCAACGCCGCTTTCCACAAACTTCGGTCCTTTGAAGGCAAGTTCGAGAAACGGTTTTTGTATACAAGCGTTCGGAATGGGTTTCTTCTCGGACCCTGTTGCAGACGAATCGGTTCGCAGACAGCGCTTTCGTGATCTACAACGCAGTTGAAGCCCCCAAGCCAGCGGCAGGACAGCAGAAGAGCGCTGCTGTCCTATCGGTGGATGACATATTGGAGGGCAACGCGGAGAGCATATCTATCCCGGTTGGTTCGCTGGGCTCGCTCGACGCGGACGTGTGCGATGACCCCCCACCAAATCCAGAACTGAACATGTCAGCGGTTTATTCAATCGCTTCGCTCATTTCGCCAGTCCACATTGTAGCATCGCTGGCACTTGCTTGCGTGCTCGCGGGGGCAGTTGGGGAGGCCTCCTGGGGCCGCTGGGGGGCCTCTTGGGGGCCTCTTGGGGTCCTGAGGGCCTCATGGGGGCCTCTCGGGGCCTCAGAGGGGCCTCTTGGGACTTCTGGGTGCCTATCAGGGCCGAGGGCTCGAAACTTTGTTTCGTGTTCCCCCTCTGGGGCCCCTCTTGGGGCGGTCTTGGGGCCCTCTTGGGCCGTCTTGGAGGCCTCTCGGGCCGTCTTGGAGCCCTCTTGGGCCGTCTTGGGGCCCTCGTGGGGGCCTCTTGGGCCCTCTTGGTGCGATCTTGGGGGCCTCTTGAGTCGTCTTGGGGCGTTTGGAAGCCGAAAAGGGGGAAATGCCCAAATCTGTCCAACACCTGAGGACAAGCAATTAAGTTTACCTCTTGGGGCTCTCTTGGGGGTGCTCTTGGAGGCCTCTTGGGGCGTCTGGGGGTTATCTTGGTCGTCTTGGAGTGATCTTTTGGCATCTCGGAGCCTTCGTGTACCATCTTGGGGGCCTCTTGGCCCTTCTTGGCCCTTCTTGGGGCTCTCTTGAGGGCCTCGAGGGTGGCGCCCAGGAGGAAAACTATCTCTGACGCGGACCTCCCGGGACCTGCTCGGGGTACTTTTCGTCCGGGACCCCCAGGGGCCGCCCAGCGCGCGCGAAGTAGAAACAGAGTAAAGCGCTTAGCAGAGATCTTAGCACGCCTTTGGTCCGCTGGGCGGGCGAATTCAGTTGCAGAGCGAGGTTAAGAATGTAGTGCAGGTCTTTTTCGGTCAGGTGGCGGAGGCGGCTCGTGCTGCGCGTGAGAGCATGCCAAGTTGCTATCCCGTCTCACCAAGAGTGGTCGTCGTAACCTCGGAGACCTAGTTCCAGCTCTGGAGCCTGCTGTGGATGACCTTGGGGTGGCGGCGGCAGTAAGTTCGTTTGCTGGGGGCTCTGAGCCCGCGGCCACGTAGCCTCCATCTGAAGCAGCGGCCGCAAAGCAGCGCCTCAGTTCAGCCTCTGAAGCAGCGGCCGCAAAGCAGAAAGCTCGCGACGCAGCTCAGGACATCGTTCAGTCGCAGAATCGTATCTTTCTTGCTGGCGTGGCTCACAGCAGCGCGTACTTTGGGGGGCAACTTTCAATCAGGTCGTGACTCTGGTGTTTCATTTTCCGCGAGGGTCACAAAAAATTGGATCGTTTCAGTTGGGAAAAGACTCTGGCTTCTTCGGTTATCAAGATGCACCCCAGAGGCATTTCCCCGAATCTTCTCTCACCCCTCCTGCGCCCCCCTCTCGTACGAAGGACGGCCCGTCGGACTCGCCTGCGATTGCTTGTGACATTTCAAATGTCACGGAATTGTGATCGAGTAGAATTTTTGTTAACATCTTCTGTCGCGCAGTGCTCATGCAGGAGCGCCACCTTGCCCAGGGTGAACGTATCAGTGAAGTGCGCGCCCCTTTCGTGCGCTCCTGAGATGCCCAGTGGAGTGGTGTCATACGCACATCCAGACACGACCTCGCGGCTCGCTGGAGGTGCTGCCACCCGCGCAACTGTCGCCACTGTCGTGGGTTCCTGGGGCACCCAGCGGAGTGCTGCCCTACGCACATCCAGGCTAGACCCGTCGGCCCCCTTGGGGGTTGTTACCTGCACAACTGCTGCTACTTTCGTTGGCTCCTGGGAGGTCCAGCGTGCAGCGGAATGGAATCTGGTATGCATCCATTCTAGGCCTCGCAGGGAGGCCGAGCGGAGTTGTGCCCTACGCACATCGATACTAGACCTCGCGGCCCCCTGGGGGGCTGCTACCTGCACAACTGTGGCTACCCTCGTGGGCTCCTGGGAGGTCCAGCGTGCATCGGAACAGAGTCTTCTGCGCAACCAGCGGAGCTGTGCCGTGGGCTCCTGGGAGGCCGAGCGGAGTTGTGCCCTGCGCACATCCAGACTACACCTCGCGGTCCCTGGGGTGTTGCCGCCTGCGAAAAGGTCGCCCCTTTCGAGGGTTCCTGGGAGGTGCAGCCTGGTGGTGGCTTACGCACGTCCAAGCCAGAACTTCTTTTCCTTGGGAGTGTTGCAATCTGCGCAATTCTCGCCACTTGCATGGGCTCCTGGGAGGTCCAGCAGACGAGACCTGTCGGTTCTCTTGGTTTCGCTCGTCCTATCACTTTAGCGTTCTGAGTTGCGAGAGTGCGTGCGTGAATTGGGGGCGTTGAATGGGATCCGACGTTGTTCTGGAAAAGAATTCAAGAGTGCTGCAGATCTCCATGTGGTCTTGTGTATGGCGCTCTCTGCTTGGTAGCCGCCTTGCATTTTAAATCCCACAAGCCGGATTCTTGAGCTGGCCCTCGAATATCCCAAAGCGGGCCAAGATCCCCAATATGGCCCGAATGCAGGCCCCTGGGGCCATTATCGGCCATTGCTCCCAACCATGCTCCTTGAAAGTCAGACGACAAGCCGCGAGAGCCTGCATGAGATCCTGGAAGGCCCCCCGAGCCCCAGGAAATCGAGGGTGCGCGACCCTTGAGAGGACCATCGAAGACCTGAGGGTGAAGGGCATACCGCCACGTGCCAGAGGAACGGGGGCAGATACCTCAGTGTCCACCCGGATGCTCAGATGAGTGCTCGTGCTGCCCTCCTCCTCTGCCACTTCCCCCCTTTACGGAGGGGGCAATACAGGCTCCGAGCAGACTTCGACCGCCCCCCGACCGTCTCTGCCTTTGCTCTGCCTCTGCCTCTGCCTCTGCTTCTGCCTCGCCCCGTGACCTCAAACGGATCTGGAAGCGTTAGGTGCCCGATCATGGACCCGCTGTTACGCGCAACGATCCATCGTTCGCGCCGAAGACCGCCAGAAGCCGCCGAGCACGCCTGGAAATCGCCAGAGGCCGTCAGCAGACCGCCCGAGGCCGTTGGGTAACAAGGGGCCATGGGGGCGGCAGCGTCCAGCGAACCCTGCCCGCAGTCTGCCGGGGGGCGACCTCTTCGACATCGCCGAACATCTAGGACAGCGCGCCGCGCGCGCCCCTGCGGCTGCTCTTCGCCTGGCGGCTAGCGGCGTCCACAGGAGATGGCCGGGCACGCTGGGGCTGAAGCAATTTGGCGCGAAGTTGGGACCTTCTGGGCGAATCAGCGCTTTGTCTGATAAAAGAGGTGGTTTCCCCGACTCTTTGAGATTGTTATTTGTCTTGATTTAGGTTCCGGTCGGGGGGCTCTCCAGTTGCTTCTCCAGTCGCTGCTTCAGTGGCTGCTCCGATTGATAGTCTGGGGTGGCCCCCCTGAGGAGCTGCTGTTGCAGCATGCGACGTACTTTCGGCATCGTGGCATGAGCTATAATGGATGAGACGACAGGAGGGATCGCCTGGCGCGCTTTCGCGTCCCTGTCAGTGTCCGCACTTCCTTGCCAATAAATACACCAGCACCGACCCTGGCCAGATCAATACTGGGCGCAGGAGTGGCATGTGCGTCTTCATGGCCAAGCCCACATGTGTGTCTGTGTGTGTGCACCGATCCTGGGCCCAGGATGGGCCTGGCGCAGATCGATGTATGTGTATATATAGACCGTGACCTCCCCCATCGGCCGTGCCTTGTTGAGTCCGAGAACTTCTCAGGTGCGCAGATCTGTTCCAAACGGCTCTCGTGGGCTAAGCTGCGGTCGAAACACCTTTCGGGGGGGGGCCAGCTACATGTCGGCACCCCAAATCTGGCCAGTACCATCTTGGCATATTGTCAGTGTTACGAGGCCACGAGGTCCGAACCAGTTGAAAGTAATCCGTGCTGAACCTCCCAATGCCACGACACATTCGAATAACACTGCGAGCTCTTGACAGTTCGCGTATCCGCACCACCACACAAAACCGATTCCCAGGCGAGATGTGGTGGGAAGGGAGGTGGAGCAGTGCCAATGAGATATGGAAGTGGGTGGCACGGTCGCATCGAAACTGGGATCAGCCCGATCAGACTCCAACAATAGCCAGCTTGGGGAACTCTGACAGGCTCACTTTTTGTCGATGCATATGGGGCAGAAGACTGGCTAGGAGACCACTCACTATGGATTAGCTCGTGGTCTTGAAGGTCCGTGTCCGAACCACGATCTTTGTATCAAGGATTGGTGCCGAGTCCTGTGCTGGAGGGGCGTGATGTGTTCCAAACTGGGACTGGGCGATATTCTAGGGCGGCGTCAACGGAGGCTACCTGGACCCAGACAAGGTCCGAGCGTTGAGGGAGCTTGAATGTAATTGGATCAGGAAGCAGAAGCCGATAGAGATTGCTTGCCCTCAGCCTCGTACTCGCACCCTCTCTCTCTCTCGCAATACCCCTTCGTACCAGACCGGGAACCCTAACCATAGCAAACAGGATGGAGCTTCCCGGGGTTGGTCAGTGGTTCCCTCGAGGAAAAGCCCTAACCATGCCTAGATCGTCCCCTCTTTGCCTCCCCTCCCCCTCTACATCTTCCTGCTCCTTACCTCCCTCTCCTCCTCGCACCCCCTCCCCGTCCTCCCTCCCCTCCTGTTCCCCCCTCCCCCCTGTCCCCTCCCTTCGTCGTCGAGCGGCAGGAGAGCCGGGCTTGCAGCGGGAGCAGAAGGCGCTCGCCCGCTACGCGTCGTCGCGGTCGTCCAGAAGTGCGGGCTGGGCCTTGGGACGTCCGCCGGCCACATCACCGATCTTGGCTTAGCCAGACGGCAAATGGTACTGTTGGCTTGGGCCAGGGCTCCAAGCAGCCGATGCGCGTGACAGCCGTTTTGGCAAACATGCTGCCCACTCTCCCTCCTCGTCGTCGCCCTCCTCGTCCTTCCTCCTCCTCCTCCTCCTCCTCCTCCTCCTCCTCCTCCTCCTTCTTCCATCCGAATGGGAGATTCCTATGGTTTGCTGGGTGCAGGATGGGTTCTCCACCGCCATGTTAGGTCGACCTTCCGCCCCCGCCTTTTTCGCGCCTCATTCGCGCCTTATACAAGTTGCCTTATTCCGCGTATTGAAAAATATAGCAATCGATCCAGATCCTTTATTCTTAGTTGGTAGTGGAGCTTCGGCTCCGTGGTCCACTGCCGCCATGGTCCGCGTGGCATTATCCTCCCGCCATGCGTCGACGACGCTGGCATCCCACCCTTCTGGCCTATTCAACTTCAACAAGTTCAGCATCTTCAAGGACCTCGCAACACTCCAGCCCGCCCAAGGGCTGGATCGGCTTCGCGTTGGTCTACCAATCCTTCGTGACGGGGGAGCCGCACCCGTGCATCTCCGAGAACATCAATTCCAAGAACCGCGCCCCCGCGCCTCTCCTCCCGGCGCCTTTTCCCAGGCTCGCCCAGACTACGGCTAAGCAGCTCGTGGGTCCAACGCCATCAGTGCATTCGCCTGTGAGGACAGCCTCAGACGTCAGACAGTTGATTGACACAACGTTCACGTCTACGGGTTGTGGCGAAGGGTCCCGAGCTCCATGTGTTGCAGGAGCCCGGGGGGAAAGAGGCGACGAAAGCGCGACGCCTTCATTGCATCCGCTTGTGGGTGTAGCCGAAAGTGTCAGACTGGATCGATACAGCGTTCACGTCTCTGGTGTTGGCGACGCGTCCCGGGTTACTCTGGTGACTACGCTGCCAGAGCCCGGGGGGCTCGTGCACAGAAAAGTTAAAAGGATGGTCTGGCCATTTTGTGGTCCGCATTCCGATGGGGGTGCAGCACGAACCTGGGACCATTCGTTCTTGATCTTTTCGGAACTTGCCTTTCCATGTTACTCGCGCGCTCAGACCCGGATCCCGATGCAGACTCATTCTTTACGATCGTACGCTTGGTGGTGGCCAGTGCCCTGACAACGTGACTCACGACGAGCATTCCCGCGACCATGTTGTGGGTTATGGTGGGATGCCCCGAGGGCCGATCGCACCGCAACCAAACGACAGAAGAACATGCTCATGCGTTGAAGAGGAGGAGGATCGAAGGGGGAGATACCCGAGGAGACTGCGAGGCACTGTGCCAGAACATCGCGGCTGGTGGGCTCCAGGGCTTCTGCGCTTCATCGATGCATAGAAGGCTTTCAACTCTGCATGGAAGGCCATCGGAGCGGGCATGGTCGTTGTTGCCACCAGGTGCATCGCTTGCATGGGAGCTGGCGGCGGTGGTTGCGGCAACATGCGACGCCTCCGCGCCTGGGGCCCCGGGCAGCAAGCCCGCGTGCCTTTTCAACGTGGGGCGGGGGAGGTCGCGATCTGGTCAGTGATGAGGTCCGATCTCAGCGAGTTCCGCGACTCGGCCTGCATATATTTTCGCTGCGCCAGCGCGGCGCGCGAGTGCGTGGGCGAGTGGCCGCCGGCTGTCCTGGTCCGAGGAGGTCATTATCAACGACGACCCAGTGCTGCCCATGACCATCCTAACGCGCGGCCTGGCCGAAAGGTGGGGCCAGCTATGCGAGGATGGGCGCGCCCGAGAAGTCTGTGCCCTGATGGACATCGACCGACTGCTGTAGGGGCGCATCGATGACCTCTTCGCCGGTTTCGATATCCCCCGCAACAGGGCGCAACAGGCCGGTCAATCCATGATCGGTTGCGAGGGGCTCAGCTACTTCCCGCCGTGCGCGGTGGGCGAGTCCAGCGTCCAACTCGCGCGGTCTTGCAGCGCTGCAGCGTGGCCTACCCGCGAACGCCCAGCAGCCGGCGCGCGTGGCTGGCCATCGGCGACGGCTGGGGCGCGTGCTCGAGGGCTCGCCTGGCAACTTCGCCGCAGCCGTTCGCTCGACCAAACGCCGCGCGTTGCTCGCGGGGGCGCCCGCGCAAGATCAGGCTCAGAGTGCCCATGGCGCTGCGGCCGGATCGAGCCGGGATGGCGTGGGCCTCGCCGTGCTGGGGGCGGCGCCGAGTCTGCTTGCGGCGTCGGCCGCCACCGACGCTGACGCGGCATCCCTGCCGCAGGTGTCGACTCGGCAGCGCCTGGCAGCGGGTGTCGACTCGGGCGCCGACTGCGGGCGACCCCGGGCTACGCGACGTTCCAGTGGAACAGCGCGGTGCGCATTTTTTTGGGGCCAACGAACGCGCCGAGTCGCGCTGGCGCAGGTCCAGCAACCGCTAGCCCATTCGCCGCGCGCGGGGGGCCACCAATCGCAAGGGCAAAGGCCGCGGCGAGGGCTGCCGCGCCTGAGTGGCCGACGTGTCCGACGATGACTTCCAGGAAGCTGTCGCTGGCTTGGGGGGGGCAAGGGGAAAAGGGGAAGGGGGTTTTGGGGCCGGTGGCGTGGTTCCAGGCCGCCAGGGCAGCCTGCTGGGCCCTGGCGGGGTGCGTCTTAAGTGTCGCGAGTGCGACTCCGAGGAGCACCTCGTGCGCGACTGCCCTGGGCGCCGTCGGCAGCGGCGCGGTCTCTTCCGCGGCGCCCCATCCTCGGCGGCGCCACCGGCGCCGCCGACGTCCTCGCCGCTTGCGCATCGTGGACGTCGGGGGGCGCCAGTGTTTGCAGCTCGGCAATCCGTGCCAGGCGCGCGCGCGGCATGGGTGACTAGGGGCGCCTCCGGGGCCCCCCAGTCCTCCCTGGTTTATGATTGGGGGTCCAAGCGGAGTTCATCTGGTGCAGAGCACCGGCCCCTGCAACAGCGCACGGCCGACCCTGGTGGCGGCGGCGCCGCGGCCGGCCGCGGCAGCAGCGCCCATTGCGTCTTCCGACGGATCGCGGCAATCAGTTGGCCGCAGCCATGAGACGAGCTGGGTCGGGGCCTCGTCCCATTCGTCCTGTCCCAGCCCGCGCGAGGTCAAGTCTCGGCGTCTACGTCTAGTAATGGCTGAGCTCATGGGCCGCGAGCAGCTGCGGGTCCAGTACTTATGTTGCCAGCCCGTGCGGCAAGAGTGGGCGGCGCGGCGCCAGCTGCGCCCGCGGTGCCCGCGGCCCCGGCACTGTCGGCAGGGCCGCCGCAACCGACGCCGGCCCGGTGGACAGGCGTGGGCGTTGTATTCCCATTGGGGCAAGCTCGAGGGCGCGACTTAAGCGGTGGGCGGCGCCAGCGCGCGGGCCGCCGCGCCCCTGGCCCCGCCTGCCGACGTGCAGTTGCCGGACTGGGCTTGCGTGCCATCGGTCTCAGCTCTCGGCGTCGGCGCGCGATGTGGGTCCAGCTCCGCGTGGCCACCGCCGTCCGCGCTGGGGGCTGCGTCGCCGCCAGTGCCGGACAATCCCCAATATCTGGCTCTGAGCAACCGGCGTGAGCTGGCCATCGGGGAGAGAGGCCATGTTGTTCGTCGGCCGCGAGACCTGGATTTCGAGCGGCGGCCGATCCGAACGCGGCGTGCGCACGCCACTTCCGACGGCGCGCAACGACGGCGCCTCGACGAGCTCCGCAGCGCGCCGCTGGCACTGGAGCACTTGCGACAGCAGGGCGACCAGGCAGCGCGGATCTGACAGAAACCCTTACTCTTCTTCTTGTGCCAGTTGCCGCGCCCGCTGCGCCTTTCCCAGTTGCTGTGTTCGACGATGGCGACAGAGAGTGTCCCATGTGTCTCGAGGCCCTCGTGCGTGGAAAGGGGGTGTTACGCCTGCGGTGCCGCCGCATCCTGCGCCGGCCTTGCCGTGTGCAGCTGATGCAGAACACCGACATTCAACTGGTGTGCTGCCTGGCATGCTGAGGCCCAGCCGACGTCGTCGCCAACTTCGGCTTCATTGGTGCAGATCGTGCTTCAACGGGTCCGACGCCCGTGGCGCCAGCCCGCGCGGCAGACCCTGGTCCGACGGGTCGGGTGCCCGCGGTGCTGGCCCGCTCGGCGCCGGGTGGCGACGTGCTTGGGGAGCCCCACCGCGGCTGGACCTCGCGCGGTCTTTTCGGCCAGCACCAGCGCCCAGGGCACCGCTGCCGGACTTGCAGTCGCCAGGCAGCGCTTCCAGTTTCATGGCTGCCGCCGACGTGGTGGTGCCCTGCGACGCCCACTTGGGCCCGCGCATGCCGCCGTCGGGTGGCCTGCTTCGTCGGGCGCAGGTGCTGGTTCATCGAGCGACGCGCCATGCCGCCTGGCGAGCGCCGACCTCCCTGGCGGACGATCAGGCGTCGTCGTCGACGCCGGCGCCTAGGCCAACCTTTCGGGGTTTAGCTTTGCCATGAACTTGGCAGACAAGGCCCAGAATGTGAAGCTGGTGCCCGCGGAGGAGAAACTGTCGACTCCACTCTATGTGGCAGGAGGGGGCACCGGGTCACTGGTTGCGCGCTGGGAGGTGCGCTGCCCCATCGCAGTGGCCACCCGCGGCGGCGCGACTGCGCGAAACAGCATGCGCGCTCCGGCCGTGGAGGGTGAGCAATGGGAAACCGACCCCAGCCCCGACAACTATGGATTTTACACGTCAGCGTTTTGCATTTACGGCGACTGAGCGTAAGTGTAGGCGCCCTGTCGGCCAAACCATTGCCAGCTGCCGCAGGGGGGCCCCGCGCGCGCGGCGACGTCCTGGGCCCGCTCGACGCGGCCGCGCCCGCGCCGGCGTTCCCAGGGCGGCGAGTGCCGCGGCCGCGGCTCGCAGTTTGAGGCGATGGAGGCGCTGTCCCTCGCGCGGCAGCGCCGCTGGCCCAGCCGAGGGCCCCCGCGCCCGCCTCCGTCGCCCCCCCCTGACCCCGCGTGCGGAATAGTTTAGATCAGGGGCGTTTCTCTTAAGGCAACTGGGCCAATATAAAGTTTTTCTTGCGTTTATGCAAACATTATTTCTGCTTGTATAAACGTTATCGGGCTCTCCCGCGCGAGACTTTCTGCTTCAGAAAAGTTTAGATTGATGTTATGTGGAGTTTATATCAGCGTTTGTCGCCTGGTGCCTAAACTTTGTTTTTGGGGTGGATCTCAACTTTTCGATGCGCCGCCCGTGCGGGGCGGGCCCTGGGCGCCGCGTGGGGCTCTTGCCCGCGCCGCCAAGGGCCGACGCGCCCATAGGTTTTTGCCCGGGCACGAGCGCGCGAATATCCACAATGGTTTTGGGCATTGACCGTGTGCCAGCACATGGAAACGCCAAGTTCGAATGCCACTGGGCATGGCAGCAGTGCGCCGTTCGCATTGAATGTCGCGGCGTTGTCGTTGGCTGGCCGTCGAGCAATTTCCGCTCTCAGTTCGCGCGTCGTTTGACGGTCCCATTGGTCTAAGGTTCCTCATGTGGGGGGCGGGGGGCGTTTTTCATGTGTTCAGAGGGCGCGGGCTTCGATTGCCATGCTCTTCTCGGCGTGCAATCCAGGCAGTCCATCAGCGGGTCGGTGGCGACCTGCGTGGACCGCGGACGCCTCGCTGTGCTGGTCCTGGCGGCTACGCAATCAATAGGAGTTCAGGCGCCTTCGCATGGAAATCGGCCCCATAGTGGCCATCGGTGCATCCCCGTCGACCATTTTGACCGAATCCAGCCGCTCTCATGGGGGCCGCCGCCCAGGCGGCTCACGCTGCTGGGGGTGGGCGTCAACCGCCTGGGCGACGGCGCTAGCGACGGCCGCGAGTTCAAGAAGCTAGAGGTCCAGCTTCTGAGCCCACGCGCACAGGCGCCAGTGCGGGGCGCGCCGCAGGCATCAGGCTACGACCTGCACGCCAGCGCGGACGCCAGTATCGCAACCTACTTCGGGGGTACTAAAGTTTTTGACCATAAGATGAGAATTGCCTCGCTGGTCACGCGTGCCGCGGAGGACCGATCAGGATGCAAAGGTGCCTTGATGCGGATTCGCGAGCCTTTGCGGGCCCTCTGGGACGGCCAACCAGTGAACCGAGAGCGACCGCATTGGAGAAGGATGCCCAGGGTCTCACAGCATCAATGCAACAAGGAATACAATGAAACATCGCGTTGGCATGATAAGGACAGGGTCGATGGCGATGATGACACGGACGATCAAACGTGACCCAAGCGGAGTGGTTTACTGTGAATGGGTTCAAGTCGGAGTGTTTTCCGGCCCTATTTTAAACGAGACGGGGTAATTATCACCCTGTTTTAAATATATATTATTATATTCTTACAGGGTGAGAGCCCATCGGAGTCGAACCGCCGCCCGACCCAAAACATGTCGCTAAGATTCTACGGGGGGGCAGGGGGCGTCGAGAGCATGACGTCTTATGGTCAAAACTATAGTACCCCCCGTGTATTGTTGGGAACTGGTGTCTACGGGCGTTGCCGCTCTCGCGCCGCTGGGCGCGTGCCAGCGGGTCGCCCCGCGCTCGGGGCTCGCCCCCGGAGGCATCGAGTAGTGGGCGGCGTGGTGGGCCACGATTATCGCGGAGAGATCAACTTAATTGCGGCCAACTTCGTTCGCGACCCCGCGTGGTCGAGCAAGGACAACGAATCGCCTGTTTCATCTTGGAACGCATCGTCGACGATGTGGAATCGTGATCGCGCCCAACCTTCCTCCGACTTCCCGTGGATCTAAGACATTTGGACATGCTGGCGCGCCTCTGCTACGGCCAGATCCAAAGAGAGGGGGGCAGCTCGACGTCCTCGGGGTCTCTCGGCATCCGTGGCGCGGGCGGCTCCAGCGAGCTGCTTGGCGAGAGGGGGGCGGGCCTGCCCGCGAGGCTGGCCCCGCCGACTTGCCCTGGCGAAAGCGGGCAGCAGGGTCAGGCGTCCCGCCTCCGTTCCGGGCAGAGGACGGGGCGCAGCGCAAGCGTTGCAGGACCATGGTTTCGACTTCATCCGCGCCGCCAGCTCCAGAGGTGCGATCAAGTCGTTGTCCGAGGGCGCATTCGCCAACGCGAACTACAGCATGCCGTGGGTCACGTTCGACGCGAACAGGGGCGAGACTCATCTCGTCCTCGATTCCTGCTTCGTTGGTGCGCTCGGATCAAGGGTGCTGGCGTCGGGGTAGTGATCGTCGGCCAGGGCGGCCCGCGTTGGCGACGACCGGCCGTGCGACGGGCAAGCGACGCCCGTGTTTGTATTCCATCGCGCACCATGCGTGCTGCGAGCATGTGGTCGTCGAGGCCAGGCACGGCGACGTTGTCTTCGTGGTGCCCGCCGGGGCTCTCCTCTGCAACCAGCTGTGCAAGTGCAAGATGCAGCTGGGGGAGCGCGTCGACGACTGGGCGACCGCGAACCGACGCGTGTACTTGGCTTGCATGTGACATGTGCCGCGAGGTGTTGCGTCGTGTTCCATGCTGCAGTTCTACTTCATCCAGCAGGAGCGTGCCGCGTAGGGCCCGCTTTCACCGAAGCGCGGCGGCAGTCTACTCGCCAGACTTCGAACGTAACTTCCAGTCCTATGGCGACAGGCCAACGCAACGCCGAGCAGCGCGCCGCACAGCAGCGCGACGCCGAGCAGCGCGCCGCGGACGGCAAATCCAACCAACCTCTGGGAGGCGTCCGGCGATTATTCCGTCGGCGCCTACTCCGCGGCTGCATGCGTTCGCCAGGGGGCGAAGGTAAAAGGGGGGTCGCGTGCCCAAGACACGAAAGCAGGCCGACCCCTCGCGGCTCTTCGACGAGCTGCCGTGACCAGAGGTGCTGGGGGCACCGCGCGCGCAGGAGGTCATCTTCGACGAATGCCAATTCGGGCAATGAGATCATCGCGGGGGTATTTTGGTGAAGGCCGCCAGCCTGGTCTCCAACGCCCCGGAGATCCCCGAGCAGTTCGCGAATCTCAGGTGCGCTGGCAGACGCGCCCGCGTGCGCGTCGAGGGTCGCCGCAGCGTCGGCGCCCAGGTCTGGTCATGGAGGATGGCCGAGCGGCTTGTCCCGGGCATCGTGGACCTGCGCCGCCACCTGAGACGCTCGCACCTCCTGAACTATGTCCACGAATACGACGTCGAAGCGACGGCCTTTCCAGCGGTGGCCTCCGGGGCCACAGAGGACGGAATCAGGAGCGCGATGGCCGTCGAGCGCGCGCGCTACTCCTGCAAGTGCAAACGCAACGTCCGCGCGGACTCGCCCGTGCACTCCGGGGATCCAGCCGCGTGTCGATATCCTCGCGGCGCCCCAGTGCTCTCGGACTGCCCCGGCAACCGTGAGGAGAAGGGGGGCGACCACCCTCCATGCAATGCCGTGTTCGGCAGGCAGCCCTACGCACCGCCGCCGCTCGAAGCAGACGAGGAGGGGCGAGGTATCCAGCGCCCATGGCGCAGGTGCGGGCCCCTCTGCCGGTGGAGAAGTGCAGCCCGAGCGATCGCACTGCCGCGTATGATCGAGGATCGAGACTACTGCGATTTCCCGAGTCAGCCGCGCCCGCCTGACACGCGCCGCCGAATCCAGAGGGGGGCGCATCAATGTTGCCGACCAGTTCGAGATCCGCAGGCCTCCAAGCGCGAAAGACGTGTCGTGCTGGGCGGGGCCTGGTGCGATCATCTCTGTGGACCCGGCTAGAGGCAAGGTTTCTGGCAAGTGCCGTCAAGCCGAGATGGTCTGCAGATTGCAAGACGAGCGGGCCTTCATCGGTGCCGTCTTCGATGACGTGGGCACTGGCGTGGCGCGAGCAGGCCTGGCCTGGGGCCCTGCGGAGGACTTGCCTGGAGCACGCCGCGCCGGGCTCTGGGGGAAGGACCTGCGGCCATTGGGGCGCCGCGCTCCAGGCGGACGAGAGGGGGGTGATAACGTGTGGATTTGTGCCTGGGCCCGGGGGCGCGCGAGGCATTCCTGGGCGATGGCGAGGGAGCGCCCTGTACCTATGTAGCCGGCGCTTTCGCGACAGCCGTTTCTGCTGTCTATGCCGCCGTCGAGGCAGCGGTAACCGAGCGCGACGCCGACTTCCTGATTAAAAGGGAGGTGTCGAGGCTGTCGAAGGTTGTCGCCGCAGCCTCCCTCGAGGAGTTCAACATCTGGGTCAAGTGCGCATCTTTTTAGAACGTCTTTTCGAAGGTGCCCGAAACGTCGTGGATTCCGTGCGCGTTTTCAAGCGGGGGCGCCAGAGATGATGGGGCGGCAAGGCCGTCGGGGTCATCCGTTGCCGTGTGGTGCTGAGAGTTTCCGCGACATGGGCGCCGGAGCATTGGGGGCGTTCGCTGGGGCGGCGAAGCGGACGTCGTAGCGCATTCTGTCTTCAGATGCGGCGCGTCGCCCGGACTGGGCGTGCGTCTCCTTGGGCGTCGAGGAGGCGTTCCTGCGAGGCATGGATTGCGCGGGTGCAGATGCGGGGCCAGCCAGGGCGAAGCACCCCGCGAGGTAAACGTCGCCCTGCCGCCCGGCAGTGTCGCAATTCTCGTGCGGGTGCCAGGCTGCGAGACTTTCGACGGGCGGGCCGAGTGCCCGCGCGGCGTCCAGCTTGGCGCGGCTTGCAGTAGTGCGCCCAGGGTCTTCATGAAGCTCGCCCTGGTCGCGCCCCCTCTGGGGCGCGGCGACGGGCCGACGATGTGGGCCCCAGAGCGCGAGGCCATGCGCGAGACGTCCGGCGCCCGTGGTGCCGCCGGCGCCCATGTTGTCCAAACGCGTTTACGACCTGACGATCGCGGGGCGCGAGGGCACAATGACGCAAGAACGTCTGCGACAAAATGGTCTACGACGACTTCGCCATCTGCGGAGGCAGTGCCGATGGAACAGTGATGCTTGGCCAGGGCGAGTATATCGACGCCCAATCCCCATCGGGCACTTCACACTGGTGGGGGGGTTGAAGACCGACGAGCCGGCAGGAGGTTTGCTTTCAGACCTTTTTTGTTTCCCTCCTCGGAGCAGCAGCATGCGCTTTGTTCGCGCAGTGCCGCGTCGTCGTGTCCGTCGTCGCACTGCAGTGGGCCAAAAACAATCTGCTCATCCGTCGCGTGGCGCAGTTCAGCTCCGTGGTTCTGGCCGCGATGGAGATCGAGGCGGGCGTCGCCTTCCCAGCTATGGCGTGCGCCGGGCGACTGGGCGCGCGGCGTCGGGTCGTTCAAGCGGGGCGAGGAGGAGGATATTTGTGACGGCACGAAGGGGGGCCGTATGCAGACAGGCGCCTGGCCAAGTGCCGCAGTCTTGGCAAACGGGTATGCCACTTGCTCGAAGCCGTGGGCCGATCGCAAAGGCTGGCGCGCCGATCGTGATTTGGTTCAGAGCGGCTCGCTGCCTGCCGTGCGGCTGACGGCCTCCAAGGGCGTCTCCAGTCTCTCCATGAGAGGGTGCGCGCGCCCGGCTCAGCCGAGGAGATGAGGGGGCTGATGGAGGAGGGGGCTGTGCAGTTCCTGCCGAATGTGTAGTCGACGGCATGTCCGTCTCCTCGGCCCTGGCCATGTATCCCGTTCGATCCCCGTCGGGGAACAGCAGGGCTGGACATCTAGTGGCTGCCAGATCAGCTTCGCACCAAGCAGATCGACGGCGTACTATGGTGCGACGCTGGAGACAGGAGAGCCGACCCCATAACGAAGGGCAGCATCGCCAGATTCCACCTTGAGCATCGTGGACGGCGAGCTCAGCTACGACCGCAACGCGGTCAAGCTGAGCGAGGAAAAGCACGATGACATCGCGCGAAGCTCGCGGCGCGGTGATCTCACCATCAAGGAGAGGGCGATTCGAAACATTGAATTATTAGGCGCCCGCATCTCCTGGGCCGCGTTCGCGAATGCGACGTCCGACTGCGCCGGTGCAAATTATTCAAATGAGCGCGTTGGGTGGGCGCCTTCGCGCGAGCGCTGTGGGTGGGCGCTTCTATGCCGACGCGTTTGGCGGGTACTGTCACGCTGGTGATGTGTGTGGGCACTTCTATGCGAGCGCTGGGTTGGGTAAGACATTCTGCGTTATATTGTGTAGGTCATATTCTCTTGAGGCGCGCTCCAAGGTCCAGGGCGTTCGACGGCGACGCGCCAGAGGAGCGCGTTGTCTAGTTTTGCGTGCGATTGGGGCAGACGTGAATTGAGTGGTGGAGCATGGCAAGTGAGAGGATTGCTGCTGCCAGTTTGGGTGGAGCGGCATACGCGGCTACTGACGAGCGTGTTAGGTGAGTGCTGCCCCCGCCAACTATGTTGATTGAGTGGTAGGTTTCATAAGGGCTTTGCCCCATCAAGTCGTCTACCGCCTGTTTGCGTCTTCTCAGGGAGGTGATCCGTGGGGGCGTTTTCTCTATGCTTGTGCTCGCGTTAGTTTCTAGTGCAGCCGTTCTAGTGTTATTCGGGGTGGGGTGGGGTGGGGGGGGGGGTCTGGGTCGTTTGCGCCGGGGATGCCGCCGAAGCGCGACGGACTCGTCTGAGCACCGGACTCGAAAGGGAGGTTCTTACGCTTTGCTGGGTGCAGGAAGGGTGTTCCGCCGCCATTTTAAGTGGACCTTCTGCGCCTGCCTTATTCGCGCCTTATTCGCGCTGCAAGAGCACCGCGTTCCATCCTGATCCTTAATTACTAGTCTTCCTCGTCGTGCTGGCTAAGTCCTGCGATTTTAGTGGCGACGCGTTTGAATTCGCAATGCGAATTGATGGGGGAGATGCGAGAGGCTCGTTGGGTTTTCTTCGTAGTGGAAGAAGCAACATCGGCCAGCGTGGGCCCCGACTGGAGCGTCATTGCGTTGTGGCGGTGGAAGCTATGCGATTTGAGTTATGCGGTGAAAACTATGTGGCGTGCATTGATGGGGTAGCAACAATGAGGTGTACGTCACCCTGCCGAGTTGAAGTGGTCAACTCCACTGCTCTCGCAATCGCCCCCCTGGCCATTCGCAACCAGTTTGCAATACTCCCGCGCGGCGATTGCAGTGGCTGTTCGGCGCTGACTTGCGCCTCGCTGTGACCGCGCTAGCGCGCGAGCGGCCAGCTGGCCTGATGCGACCGACGCGGCCTTGGTGGCTCCGACCGCTGGGGAGTTCCCAACGCGTCTCGCAGGCGCGCGCTGGCGCGCGGGCATGTCAGCGCGAGTCAGTAGCTCGGGCGGGCGCGGTATCATGGCGACGTCGACAACGGCAGAAACCATGATGATTGTAACGATGCTGGTGATGATGATGACGATGACGACTGCAAGGCCGTTGACGGCGCCGATGCTGCTCACGCCGATTGCGATGATGGTTTCTGCGAGTCGGTATCGAAGGTTTCGGGGGGATTTCGTCATGCGCGCGCGGCCGACACGGGCGAGTGGCCCGCGCGGTGTTTTCCTGGCAGGGATCGTGCCCCCCCAACGCGCGCGCAATGGCGTTCGAGTGAATTCGTCACGTGCGCGAGAAAGGCCCGATCGGTCGCATTGTATGGAAATTTTGAAAAGCCGATGGCTCTGTTGGAACCAATCGACAACGCTCGCGAAGACTTTCTCCTAACAGTGATGTTGCAAACCCGTGTTGTTTTGAAATGTTTTCGGGGTTCTCGATGGTGCAATGTTTGTGACCTTCTAGGCGCTTGAAAGGTTCCGGCATGCGCGCGCGACGACGCGCGCGTGTGCGCATCGTCACAGGTGTGGCATGTTTTACTTGCCGAGCGTATGCCTATATTGCTTTCTGCAGCGGGTGACGGGGCGAGTTGATACCGTCTTGGCTGCGATGGTATGAGTTCAGCTTTGGAAAGAACCATCGTGCATAACTGTATGTGAACTGCACATTCCCAGGGGGCGGATGTTCCCTCCCTGCGGGAAGGTCGTAGAGCCGTTTACATTGTTAGAAAGGATAATCGGTGGTGTGTGAGCAAAATCGTATGCGGTCGCTCTTGCGAGGTGGAGTTGAACGGTCTGGGGTGTAAATGATGTTGTGAAATCCATGCGGTGGAAGTTATGTGGTGTAAACTACGTCGCTTAATTTCAAATCGCCCACTCGGCGGCACGGGCGGCAACGTGGCGCAGCTTCGGCGTACCCCCAAGCGCGGGGCGCCAACGAGGCGCCCACGAGGTGGTTGAGGTCGCAACGTGGCGCGAACATCCGGAACCTCCGAGTGTTACTCCAACGAAGAGAATCCAATAACCCGGAGGTGCAAACAAGTTTTGGGGCAGAGGCATCACCGCCGTTGGCCTGGCTGATTCTGCCCCTAAGATCGGTGTACATACCGCTCCTGGGCCCACAAAGGGCGCGGCCAGTTCCCGACTCGTCGGGTCCTCCGCCCTGCTGCTGCTCCTCCGTTTCCCTTTGGCTGCCAGCCTTCGTCCCTGTCGTCCCCCTCCCCCTCACCCTTCCTTTCCGCCATGCTTTGGCCTTGTTCTCCCTCGGCCTCCTGGCTCCTGGTTTCTTGCCCCTCCCTGCTCCCTCGCTTTCCCTCGCTCCTCGCCTATCGTTCCTCCTACCTCTTTCCTTCCCTCCCTGTCTCCCTGCCGCTGTCCTTGCTTTCCTCCTTTTCCCCTGCCTCCCTATTTTTCTCTTTTCTTTCGCCTTGTCCCCGTTCGCTTCATCTTTCCATTGTTTCCTGTAGCATCTGCTTGTCCCGCTCGTTTTCCCCCTCCTTCCTCTCGCCCTTGTCCTCTCCCTGGTTCTTTCTCCCTCCCCCTTTTGTGCGGTTCTCCACATAGACTATGCTGTCATGGCGTCTTGTTGTCTTGGCCCGCGCACAGACGTGGGGTCCGACAAAACACGGGCCCACTGGCGGGCGCTCGTCCACGAGAAGTGTGCTGGTGTGAGCGGGCGCAGAGTCCCGTCCCTGCAAGGAGTCTGGTGCTCCAGGGTGCCACCGCGCTCCTCACTCGGGTCACGCTAGGTAGGCATCCAGGTGGTGGACAGTCACATCCACAAGGGCCCGAACTCAACAGGTGCTCGGTGCGGGATCTGCTGGTCGTCGAGGGGTGCCACGAGATTGCCAGTCAGGTGGCGATTGTTACGATGATGTGGTATGGTATGGTGCGGTGGCGATGGCGCTGATGATTGTGATGACGATCTTGATGTTGATTGTGATATGGCGATGCGACGACGAGGACGATGACGATGTGTGCGGGTTATGGTGATAGTGATTGCAATTGTGATGGTGATATTGATGGTGATGAGGCGGATGCGACACCGGCTACGATGATAATGATGGGTGGTGATGGCGATGATGATGCTGGTGGTGTTTGTGTTGGTGTTGGTCTAAATGAGGATGCTGATGATGCTGATGATGATGATGATGGTGGTGGTGGTGGTGGTGGTGATGATGATGATGATGATGATGATGATGATGATGGGCAAGATGAGGAACGGGGGGGGCGGGGCGCAGGGCGGCTCTCGCTGCTCGTGGCCTGGGCGGGTGCGGCCGCTCCCCAGGTGTGGCCGATAGTTCGGTCACTGCTGCGCGCGGTGTTCGCCATTCACGCCCGCGGAGTCGCCCACGGCGGGAGGGGGGGGGAGGGGAGGTTTGAGCAGACGCGCCCACTGCCCCTTGATCGGTATCCTAGGTCACCCGCGGGAGCGCCAAGGGGGGCCGCGCTCTGCGCCTTGGGGCCTGGGCCAGCGGGGGGCGCCCTTCTCCTGAGGGGCGGCCCGAGGGCACGAAGACAGCCGCGCGTCGCGAGTCGTGGGGCGCGACGTGCGATGCTTGGCGACCTCGTCTCCGCAGTCCCGCGGAGGGCAGGGGGGGGCCCCTGTGGCAGCTGGGGCTCGGCGAGAGCTTCAGTGCTGCGGTGCTGATGCCTCGGCTGGCTCTCTGTGCGTCACGACATTGCTCATGGGGGTCTCGATGCGTACGTGAGTGGGGGGGGCTCCTCTGCCCCTGTCGTGTTCCCCGTGTGCCTCGCACTGTACACCATATTCCGTCTGCCGTTGCTCTTTGCTCAGCAGTGGCCTGCTTGCTTCGGATGGGTTTCAGATGCGCGCAGAAATGACAAATATGCAGAGCCGACTTCGGTCTCTCGGGAATATGTGGGGACACGAACCAACACACATTACGCGTTGATTTGGGGCGACACAAGAACTGTGTGTGTGTGTGTGTGTGTGTGTGTGTGTGTATGTGCGTGTGCGCATTCGTGCTTGCGTGTGTGTGTGTGTGTGTGTGTGTGTGCGTGTGTGTCAAGACAGCGAGGACCCCAGCAGATTGGTGTCCCCTGCCCTTCGCGCGTCACCTTCGACAACCGATTCGGTCTCGAACGTGACCCACTCACGTTCTGCTGTGACTGCTACCCCTGCGGCACACAGGATCTCCTACCAACTGCCGACGGCCGCGGCGGCCCGCCGTGGTCCGTCGTCATCCACAGAGGCCCAGGCAGGGACCTCCCGCTCTTGGACGGCCTCCCCCGCTAGACGGACCCCTCGGGCCTGGAGGGACCGGCTCCACAACCTAAGCTGGGCATGCGCGCTGCTGTGCAGAGTTCTGGCGCCCCAACTTCGAGGAGGCCTCCAACTTGCTCAGCAGCTGCGCGGCCGAGATCGTCCCGCCAGGCTTCCAGCGGCTCCCCGCCGAGATGCGGCGCGGCCAGTCTCTCGTCGGGGCACCCGCCCCTGCCAAGTGGCTCCGCTCCAGGTTGCCTGGCGTCAGCGCGCCCCACCAGGGCCTGGGCCCGCCTGCACCGCTGACAGACGTTTCGCGGGCCCCCCTGCCTCCCTGCAAGACTTCCTCAATACCACCCCAGGGAACGCTGTGAACCTGGCACCCGCCCGTTTCGCTCTATCCCTGGTCTGGCCTGTGCGCACCACGCCGGCCTTCGCCCTCCCTCATCCAGCCCGTTCCAATCGACTACACGTAAGAGTGACCTTTCGCCAGAGTGACCTTTGGTGCGGGCTCACTGGGGTCCACCTGGTCGCTGAGCGCGATGCGATAATGGCTGCTTGCGCGCTTGGATTTGGCCACCTTGCGCCCCCCCTTACTCCGCGCACTAAAGGTCACTCTTGCCTAGGGTCACTCTTGCGTGTAGCCGATCCAAAGTTGTCGCCTCCAGCCACCCAGCGGGGCTGGCGGGTGCCCCACCAGCGCCATCGCGGCCACCAGGCGCGCTCTCGCGGGAGCGTTGCCTTCGTTGCCTCTTGCCCACGCCCCCCCCCGGAGGAGCGGGTCCAGGCCCTGCCCCGCCTGCTCCTCTGCTGCAGCCGCCGGGACCTGCCAGCGCGGACCCTCCGCCTGCGCTTGGGCGCGCTGGTCTCAAAGGCAGCGGCGGCGCGTCGCTGACGCTTCAGCAGCAGCACCCGGCGGCTCTCGCGACGAGGCGGACGCTCTGGCTGGTCAGTCCGCCCCGGAACCCGCCGACGGCGACGAGCGTCCCCAGGCTTCTGGCCGCCCACCCCAGCCCCGCCCTATTGGGCCAGCCTGGGAGGCTAATAGTATCGGCAAGGGCATGTCTGCCATCGTCGCTGCTCTGAAAGCCGACGGCGGACAATTTTGCCCTGGCGATGCCGTCCCGCTGGACAAGCTCTCGTCGCCCACCTTAGGGGTGGCCATACATCTGTGCTGGAAGCTTGGGTGCATCCAATCCGAGCATTGGGCGAAATATGTGGCCACGATGAGCTCCAAGTCCCACGACCCTGCGAAGCGCCCTACAACCTACCTGGTCTGGTTCCTTCGCACGGCCTGCAGCGTGCCAAACGCCCCAGCCCATGACCTCCCAGCTAACGGCATTCTGTCCACCTGGACGCCTGACCCCATCGCAGAAGAACACGGGTTCTCGCGCACCCGCTCTATAACCTCCGTGCGTAACGACCAGAGATGTACGCCAACGAGACCACGTTCCTCGAGGTCGCCAACGATTTCGCGGGCCGTGACGTCCGGCTGGTCACCATCGGCATCGTCCGCCTCTTCTTCGCGGCAGTCGAGAGCGGCCGCATCGCGGACAATAATCGCAACGGTGGACGCAGTGCAGCAGTGGAGCAGTCCGGGGTCCAACGGTGGAGCAGTCTTGGGTCCGAGCGCGACCGCAGCCGCCGAGGCAACGCCCGCCCCAGGCGGCCCGCAGCCCGCCGCCGCCCAACAGCGGCCCTGATGGGAAGTGGCCGCCTTGGCCAGCACCTCTGCAGGAGAGGAGAGCGGCCCGGCTCGCTCTGATCCCAGCTGGACCTTTCCCTCCTCAGACGTTGCGGACCCGCTCCCCGCCCACAGCCGGACCGTTTCTTCTGCGACCGCGCTCGCTGACGGCCGCCAGCTTGCTCGAGGCCTTCCTGTGCTTAGCGTGCCGGCACAGGAGCCGTCTCCCACCCGCGGGCCGAACCCCCATGCTGCTCCCACCTGCGCCCCCACCGCCCTCACTCACCGAGCGCGTTTCAGTACTCGCAAAGTGCCTACTCGCAATCGCCAGAAAAACGCGTGTCTGCTTCGATGTAATTTATCGTAGATCCCCCGCGGCGGATCCAGGCCATTTGCGAGTAGCTACTTTGCGAGTCGTGGAACGCGCTCGTCTACTCACAGCCCGACGAACCGACGCGACCCATCCCGTGGGGCGCCATGCGTCGCTCCTCTACCGACCGCACTGCGCCAGCCTTTGATCCCCGGGCTGCGGCTGCCGCCCGCTCCACCCGCTGGCCTGAGCGCCTCCCATCTTCGCCGTCCGCCTGGGTGCCGCTTTTGGTTGAGACGAACCCTGCCATGCAGCACATCAAGACGGTCCAGCGTTCCAGCCCCGCCGCTCGTGGCGCTTGGGACGACTGGTGCAAGTTCTGAGGTGTGCAACGGCTGGTGGCCTCATGAATTAATTTTAGTCGGAGTTCTTTCGATTTCGCGTTGGTGCGTTGTCTCGATGATTTGTTTGTTGATGCGCTGAGGTTTTCGTTATTTTTCAAATTGACTTTTTTGTTGTGTGCTGTTGCACTCGTTAAGGTGTATTCTTTGTTTTTTCTCAACCCTCCAGTGTTTGGTTTTTGTTTTGATTAGAGCACTGTGGTCTCCACTCCTTCCTCCCCCCTCCTGCCTCCTGCCTCCTACTTCCTGCCTCCTGTCTCCTCTTCCTTCTCTTCATCCGCCCTTATCTCCTTCGTTCTGCTTGGTTGCAGTTCCGTTTTGACTCTGCCTCTCTCGTGTGCTCCTGGAACGGGGGACCTCGCGGCTCCCTGGGGGGCTGCGAATTGCGCAAGAGTCGCCATTTTCGTGAGTTCCTGCGAGGCCCAGCGGAGTGGCGTTGTAAAAACACCCAGCCGAGACCTCGCGGCTCCCCTGCGGGGTTGCGAATTGCGCAACTGGGGCTCCTGGGAGGCCCAGCGGAGTGGAGTCGTAAACGCACCCAGTCGAGACCTCGCGGCTCCCGGGGGGCCGCGAAGTGTACAAGTGTCGCTACATTCGTGGGTTCCTGGGAGGCCCAGCGGAGGGGGGTTGTAAACACACCCAGCCGAGACCTCGCGGCTCCCCGGGGGGCTGCGAGCTGCGCAACCGTCGCCACTTTCGTGGATTCCTGGGATGCCCAGTGGAGTGGAGTCGTAAACACACCCAGTCGAGACCTCGCGGCTTTCTGGGGGGCTGCCAGCTGCGGCACTGTCGCCACTTTCGTGAGTTTCTAGGATGCCCAGCAGAGTGGAGTTGTAAACGCACCCGGCCGAGACTTCGCGGCTCCCTGGTTGGTTGCGAAGTGCGCCACTGTCGCCACTTTCGTGGGCTCCTGGGAGGCCCAGCGGAGTGGAGTTGTAAACGCACCCAGTCGAGACCTCGCGGCTCCCTGGGTGGCTGCGGAGTGCGCAATTGTGGCCACTTCGTGGGTTTCTGGGAGGCCTAACGCAGTGAAGTTGTAAACACGCCCAGCCGAGACCTCGCGGTTCCCCTGCGGGGGCTGCTAAGTGCGCAGGTGTCGCCGCTTTCGTGGGCTCCTTGAAGGCCCAGCAGAATGGAGTTGCCACTTTTGTGGGTTTCTGGGAGGCCCAGCGGAGGTGAGTTGCAAACGCACCCAGCCAAGACCTCGCGCCTCCCTGTGGCTGCGGAGTGCGCAATTGTCGCCACTTTCGTGGGCTCCTGGGAGGCCCAGCGGAGGGGGTGGTAAACGCGCCCAGTCGAAACTTCGCGGCTTCCTGGGGGGCTACGAGCTGCGCCATTGTCGCCACGTTCGTGAGCTCCTGGGATGTCCAGCGGAGTGAAGTTGTAAACACACCCATCCGAGACGTCGCGGCTCCCTGGGTGGCTGCGAAGTGCGCCTCTGTCGCCACGGCTCCTGGGAGACGGAGTGGAGTTGTAAACGCACCCAGTCGAGACCTCGCGGCTCCCTGCGGGGGCTGCGAGCTGCGCAACTGTCGCCACTTTCGTGGGCTCCTGGGAGGCCCAGCGGAGTGGAGTCGTAAACACACCCAGTCGAGACCTCGCGGCTCTCTGGAGGGCTGCGAAGTGCGCAGGTGTCGCCATTTTCGTGGGCTCCTGCGGATCCTTCAACATGTTCGTTTGTATTGATCTGTCCTGTGTATCGTCTCCACATGTGTAGAAAGGGTTGGGTACGCCGCAGGGTAATTTAGTGTTTTCGATATCGAAGGTGATTTTCTCGCGCTGTGAAATTCTTCGATATCGCCGAGACGCGTTGGTAAATTCGTTGGGTCCTCCAGCAGGTGTCGTCACATGTCTTGGGTCCTCGATTGACGCGTCGGTGCCAGCGTCGGTGGGTTGAACGTAACCTTCACTTTTCATCATATTGCCTTATCCCTACCTTAATTTTAGCGTTCGTCCCAATGTTTCAGCATGCCCCATATCTCATGAGGAGCGTGGAGTTACTCCCAGGCTGTAGGTCTAGGCTCTTAGAGTTTCTTTGAGTCTCTCGGGATCTGTCGTCCCTTGGGTCTTGGGTCTTGGATCTTGGGGTCTCGGCGGGTATCGGCGACGGAGCGGCGACGTCGGCGATGTTTCTGCGCTGTCGGCGCGCAGAAAGGCGTGGCTCTCGGCTCCACGTCTAGAGTCGAGAGGCAACGCCGATGCATCGGCGATGCGGCGTGGTCCTCCGTCCCCATTTGGGAGGAGGAGGAGGAGGAGGAGGAGGAGGAGGAGGAGGAGGAGGCGGAGGACGGGAGGAAGAGGGGGGGAGGACCAGTGTAAACCCAAGACGCATCAAAGAAGTGAAATGCACTCTGCCTCCAAGTTCCTCCCTTAATAGGTTCCTGGTTCCTTTTTTTATCATTTCAGGAAGTTGCCCATTGAAGGACAACCGTCCGCCCATTGTAGGAATTGGCCCCGAGTCCCATCAAACTTATCATTTGAGACTTTTTTTCTGGTCCTGGCGAGGCGTCTCCCCTTGTTGGAGTCCTGGGGTCTGAGGTCTGAGGGGGTGACATCCGTTTTTTGCCATGCTTTCGCCTTCCTCTCCCTCTCCCTCTCGAGGGGAGCTCGCCTCGCGTTGGAAGCAGTCCCCCTTTCATCCTCGGCCCTCGGTGTGAGCCGAGCGAGACCACCCTGGGCCCGCCCGCAATGATGAGCGCGGGTGAGCCGGCCCAGGGGCGCTGGATGCCGCTCAGCTGGCCCTGGGGGGGGGCGACGACGCCGACGCGCGGCGCGACCTGGACTGGGAGTGGAAGAACGCGCAGGCGAGGCTCCAGAAGGCGGAGGAGCACAGCCAACTGCTAAATGATGAGAGCCATTTTGTGGGAATGAGCGCCTCTAGCTCATTGGTCAGGTGAGGGGGTTAACCCACACCCCCTGGACTTGAACCATACAGTCGGGAGTGGAGTCCCCTCCGCAACCATTTTGGCTCAAGGCCATATTTCATCTACCCACTTGTTGATAATCCTCAGCCACTCACTACCCACCTCATCCCGAGATCCACACCCCTCCTTTCTATTCTGACTGTCTTACTTTCACGAATGCAAGAGTATACTGCGCGATCAGAGATCGCACCAGGACCGTGGCTGAGTTGACGGAGAAAGAGAACACTTTGTCATCTGGGGACGACGTCGGTGGGGAAACGGTTGTAGCGGAGCCTCTGCGGAGGCTCTGTTCTGCGGACCTGACGATGTCTCAAGAGCAAGGTGCTAATTCACCCAGCAGTTCGGCTTCGGCAGGCCAGGGATCTATCGTGGCAGCCTTGGGAACAGCAAGACAAATGGCAGATGAGGACGGCCAATTTCGCCTATCGGAAGAGCAGCTCAGAACGCTGCTTGATGGAGTTGTGACAGCGACGAGACCGGCCCCACCAGAGGCGCCGCCATCCGCGAGGCCCGACCTGGCCACGGGACTGTCGCCTCAGCAGCTGGAGCAGGTCATCAAGATGGTGCGAGACCAGGTCCAGGGGTCCAGCCAAACGAGTCGTGGAATCGACGAAGCAGGCGAAGGACGGGCCAGTGGTAGAGCGCCGAGTCAAGACGACGATCCGTGGCAGCGTGAGGACCCCTGGAGCCAAGGCCGTGCCGGAGAGCGAAATGCCTCAGATGGTGTCGAGAAGAACGCCGACTGGAACGGCTGGTGGAGCTCCGGCTGGAAGGGCAGTTGGGATTCAGGTTGGAAGGGGGACTCCGGCTGGAAGGACTGGGGCGGCTGGAGCGAGCGGGGCAAGGACCTCGCTGGCCCGGGCGCCTGGAACAGTTGGAACGAGTACAAACTATGGAGGCGCCAGCTCGTCCGCTGGCGGCAGCTGACGGACATTCCCGCTCACACACACATGCTGATCGTATTTTCAAAGTGCTTCCTCTCGATCTCCAGAGGAAGAAGGATGACCTGTCGGACGAGGTGCTCGCCTCCAACACCGGCGCCGACAAGAGGAAGGCCGGGAGGGGGTGCCTCTTCTCCTTCCAGCGGCGTCAGGGACAAGGCCTCACCGAGTACGCCGCCCAGATCGACCTGGCTTCCGATAAGGTCTCGACTCTGGGCCTTCCGGTTCCAGAGAACTGGAAGTTCATCTTCCTGGAGGAGGGCGTCGGTCTCGACGAAGGAGGACAATAGCTGATGAGGGTCATGATGAAGACCCGTGGCTCCTACGCGGAGGCTCTCGCCGCGATCAGAGAGATGGACGTCGGTCGTCGGGGGCACTTGTCGTATCAAAAGAGATCGTTCTTGGCAGAAAACAGTTCCCCAAGGATGAGCCCACGTACTCCGTATCTACGGACGATCTCGATTGCGACTCGACCCTGGATGACGACGACGTCTCATCGTTGGGCACCGACGGAGAGCAGCAGGTATACGTGACGCTGGAAGGTGTAGGTCTGTACGGCGACGAGCTCCCTCAGGCGTTCGTGACGATGCAAGAGGAGAGGCGCAATACGTGGAAGCAGAACTGGTGCCTCAAGCGCAAGATGAAGGTCGATCGCAAGTTCTTCGACCGCAGCAGGGACAAACCGGGACCGGCCCGCAAGCAGCAACGCGGCCATCGTGCCGCCAATGGGCAGGTTCAGCCGAGAAAGTCACGTCTTCCGTAGTCAGAGCTGATCAAAAGGACGAGATGCCAGAATTGCAACCAGAAAGGCCACTGGTCTCGTGAATGTCCGGCGCGGAATGGCCAGGGTGCAACCGCGGGTGCCGCCGCGAATGTCAACGCTAATGTTTATGCGAACGTCTTCGATTCGACCCAGAGCCACGACCGACGCCTCGACGGCGCCACCGTTACTCTCATGAGCTTCGAGCCCGGCGAGATGATCGTCGACGCCGCGGCGGGTCAAGGACTGATTGGCATGCCTGCTTTGAAGCGTCATTGTGAGCTTTTGAGTAAAAGCGGTTTGCGTGTGCCCCAGGTGCCCCCCCGAAATCGCTCGGCCCGCGGAGTTGGAGGGGGCGCGACAGTTGTGAGCGCGGCCCTGGTCCCCGCGGGCATCCAAGGGAAGATGGGGTCATCGAGCTGGGCGCTCTCAAAGAGGACGCGCCGCCCGTCCCCCCGGTAGGATTTCAGGAGATGCTAGGAGCAAGAATCGATCTAGGCACGAATCATATTGAATTTATGCGTCTGGAGGTAAAGGCTGACCTGCGTCGGCTTCCCGCCGGACATCGTGCGATGCGCCTGGGCGATCTCAGAGTGCCCACTCCGGGGGCAGTTCTCGAGTTCCCCCCGTCGGTGCTGAGCCAGCATCCGGAGGTCAAAGAGCAAGGTGTCAGGAGCGAGACGGTGTCGAGCTACACCATCGTCTCCCCTTCATCGTCCTTTAGGGCTGGGTCCTACTCCTTCCCTCCTCCTCGAGAACCCCGGGGGGCCTCGCGTCCAGGGCAGCTGACCGATTCCGGGGCCAGGGGCGGCTTGGGGGCTCGGGGGGTGCAGATGGCAGCGGCGAGACCCCCGGGGGCACGGGTCGGAGCTCGCGCGGCCTAGCGTCCTCCCGGATTGAGCTAAGGAGAGCAGGTTTGCGCTCAGGAAAACCGAAGGAGAAGGACGGGCACGGCGACGGGGTCGACCGGGAAGGCGAGAGGCTCGTGAACTTCGATCGGTTCAGAGACGAGGGGCAGCCAGAGCCCTGCAGGCGTTCACCTGGGTCATCGTGCTCGTCACTACGCAGCGGCTGGGCTCGAGCATTCGAGCCGTCGGCTATCCCAGCGAAGCCGACAGGGATCTCTCTAAGCGACCCCATCGCTACGTCGGGTTCTGCAGCGTGCCTGTGAGACGGAGCCGTGCCGCCGCCGGGTGTGAATTCGGTCAAGGCCCCTGCGGCTCCGCCGTCTCCAAGGGCAAAAAGAAGGAGCAGACCGAGGCGCAGCGCCAGGCCAGGCGTCCCACGACGATGGGCGAGCAGCTGGTCGACCGTCAGCAGTGGACCTACGCGGGCACCAGAGCGCCAGTGCCGCAGTCCATGACCCGCGGCCAGCGGTCGTGGGCGGCCCTGGTGGGAGCCATGGTCTTCTGGCTCTCCAAGCTAGCCGACGAGTTTGGTCGGATGATGATCAATCGCCGGTTCTGGCCGACGAACCTCGTCAAACGCATGCGGGTGATCCCGCGGCAGTTCTACGCATGCCGCCGCGTGGCCGTCAGCGTGGAATTTGGCAGCAATGGGCATGTGCGCTGGTGGGTCTGTGGGCAGTGCGCTATGCGGGTCGCCTGCCAGGACACCGAGCCGGACAAGTCCACGCCCAAAAAGGAGATGACATGTGCGTGCCGGCGCCAGACCGCCGCTTGCTCGCTGCGCGGGAAGGGCTTCGCCCAGCTGGGCGGGGCCGATCCAGAGTGGCAGGCGTTGGTGGCGGCTCCAGCTCCTCCGCCGGGAGTGCCGACGATGAGGACATCGGCGGGGGCAGTGCCGCTGTGGCCAGCGTCTGCCGACGCCCAAGCGGCTGGGGCACCCTATCAGCAGGTCGAGCCGGAGCAGCTAGACGCGATCATGCACGACGTGAAGGAGCAGGCCAAGGAGCAGAGGGCTCCGCGTCGCCGACAGACAGCGCAGTCACCAGCCAAGAGAGCTCTGATGGGGCCCTCAGCCAGCTCGGACGACGGCAACGGCGAGACAGTGCGCCTCCTGCAGCAGATCGCCAACAAACAGAATCAGCAGGAGGCCTCCATCAACCGGCTCTGCGCGACCGTGTCGGGCCAGATGGAGGCGGTCGCGACCCTCCAGTCGAAGGCGCAGCAACTCTCGGCGCTCCCGTCGCCGGCGCAGGTCTTGACCGGGCCGGCAGCGACGAAGTCGCCTCCCCCGCTTCAAGGGGCCTCTCAGTCGCCATCGCCGATGGCGCCCACGGTGCCACAGGAATCGGTGCCCAAGGCGCCCCAGGTACTAGGTCGGAGGAGCAAGGCGGAAGCGTCAATCCCAGAGGCGAATGCGAGTGCGAAGCACGAGGGGCCGGGGCAGGGGCCAGCCGCGGCCAGACCGCCACAGGCCCCATCGGGAGCGGGGCATCACAGCATCGCCACCCCTCCGGCGCTCCAGCAGCCTCCGGCGCTCCAGCAGACGCCGCCTCCTGGAGTCTCGATTGCAGCTCTGCCTTCTCCGAGATGCGGGGCTCCGTCGGCGGCTGCGGCAGCGACTCAGGAGGGGGGCCGGGGTTTCGTCGGCGCGGCTCCAGTGGTGAATGCCTACCCGTCGCACGGCGTCGCTCCGATGACTCATCGGACCTCGAGCGCTGCATGGCCTCCACCGGTCGGCTACGCTAAGACCAGGGTGGACAATCCTCGGGGTCTCCGCGATCAGCGGGGAGCTCTCCTTTCGTCGTCCACGATCAGCAGTTTCGCCATGCCATCGACGACGGGGGGTGTTCAGCAGCAGCCTCCGGCAACAGCCCCAGTGGCGTCCGCTCAGCAGCTCGCCTGGGCGCAGAGCGGCCCAGCGCAGGACGGCGGACAGCAGCCCCAACAGAGGGTCGAGCGTCCGACGAGGCCTTCAGCGGCGGGACCTTCGTCGGCCAGGGGGGGGGCCGCGGATGCCGACGGAGAGTCCGGGGGGGCGGCCTGGAGGCAGCGGCAGCAGATGAAGGGCGCCGAGAAGAAGCGCCTGGCCAAATACGGATGGGGGCAGACTTGGTGGAAGACGTGGAGCCACGAGGGCGGCGGCAAGTGGGCCTGAGCCAGCGCCCGAGCGTCCGCGACAGTACCAGTACGAGGATAGGGGGCCCCAAACACCGAAGCGTTTTCGAGATCGGTTCGGATGAGAAATTCCAGGAACTGCGCAGGGTGTTCGAGGTTGAACAGGTTTGGGAAAAAGACGGTGAAACCAAGTTCTACTGTCCGGAGCTGGACGACACCATCTTCGGGGATCAGTGGTCAGATGATCGAGAGGTGTATCTGACGAACGAGAGAGGAGAAAACTAGGAGAGGGGAAGGGGTGCGTCGACAAGACCAAGTTTTACAGAGCACAACTTAGGGGCCGGGCCTTTGTCGAGGTCTTTTCACCTCCTAGGGTCGCTCACTACTCTGAGCACGCCGGGGTGGTGTGCCTGGGCAGCTTCGACAAGGAAGGAGGATGGGACCTCCTAAACGAGCAGCATCGACAGGAGTTCCGCACGTTTCAGAAAAAAAAAGCGGAAACCCTGGATCTTGGAACACCCGTGCGACGCCTTCTCCATAGCGCATAATACCACCGCTCATCTAGAAACGACTCCGGAGCAGCGCCGCAAGAACGCTGAGTCTCTTGTCCTGCTTGGTTTCGCGATGGAGGTGGTTTTGGAGCCGCATCAGCGGGGGGGGGGTGCTTTCGAACATCCGGTCACCGCGGGGTCCTGGAGAACCGAGATGGTCCGCTATATTCAGGGTCTCCCTGGGGTCGGGTCCATGTGCGTCGACCTTCGCCGTTTCGGTCTGTCAGTGGCGGATGATGGGGCATTGTCGAAGAAGCCCGCGAGGCTGATGTCTAATTGTGATGCCTTTTTGGGGCGATTTGCCGGGTCTAGGTGCGCTGGTGACCATTGGCACGCTCATCTGACTGGCAGTTCCATGACAGCTAGAGCCCGGGTGTGTCCGCCAAAGTTTGCCCGAGCCTTGGCCGAGGCCGTTAGGGCCAGCACGGGCGCCGCCCTTCCAGAGCCACCCCAGGGGCAGGCCAAGGCCGCGAAAGAAGCCTGGGGCCCAGAGCTGTACCTTGCCGAGAGCTATCCAGCCGACGTCGAGGAAGGCGAAGCCCTTGAGGGCGATCCGGAACCAGAGGGAATAGCCCAGGATCGTCCCTTCGAGGTCACCCCAAGGATCAGACGGCTCATGCATAAGGTTCGCTTCAACCTAGGACACCCTCATAAAGACGTTGGGGTGCTCAGGCTAAACCCGAGGTGCTTAAGTTCGTGCAGGGCGAGTACCGATGCGGCGATTGCGCCGCGCATTCTCGTCCAGCCAGCAGTCGCCTCGTGGCGGTACCTAGGACTTTCGAGTTTAATCGCATCATCGCTCTCGACGCGTTCTATTTCACCTTTGAGGAAGAACAGCTGGGTTTTCTTAATGTCATATGTCATGGCACCAACTATGAAGTGGTGGAAATGTACGATGGTGCGGCCCTGGGGGCTTGGCGGGCCTTCATGAGGGCCTTGGGTGAGACCCTTCGGGCATCCTCTTTGGCCAGAGTTTCATGGCCATTTCGAACGAGGTTTGGAACGCCTGGGGTTTTTCCAGCATGTCACAGACTCGGAGAGTCCGTGGCATAATGGTCGGGCCGAGAGGCACGGAGGCTGGGTCAAGGACATCCTGGTTCGGGCCTCTGAGCCCACCCTCGTCACCACGGCGTTGGAGCTCGAAACGCTGATTCACGAAGTGACGGCCGCGAAGAATCGGTGCCTGCACCGGGGGGGGTCACTCCATGCCAGATGGTTTTCGGCATCGACCCCAGAATACCAAGCGACATCGCGTCCGATGATCCTCTGCAGGTGCTGGGCACGGGTGACTTGCCCCCCGGCTCTTGGGATCAGGACGCCGCGACGGCCGAATTCGCCCGCCGGGGCGCCATCAGGAGGTTGGCCCGAAAGGAACTGTTCGAGTCGTCCAACCAACGTCGTCTGGCCATGGCAGCACGCGCACCCATCCATCGAGGCGAGAATTTTTCCCCGGGGCAGTGGGTTTACGCCTCGAGGAGGGCTCCCCGGGGGGGCCAGAAAACTTTCGCCCCTCAGAGGGGCGGATGGGTCGGTCCGGGGCTCTTGGCGCTGCAAAACGGCACGTCGGTTTGGATAGCGATGAGGTCCCGTCTCTGGAAGTGCTCCACGGAGCAGGTCAGATTGGCCACGGCCGAAGAGTCTCGGGGAGCGGAGATCCTTGCCGATTCGTTTGTCCAGCAGCTTCTCAGGGAGGCCCAGGCCAGCTCGCCTCGAGCTGGGACAAACGTCTCTAGCGAGGGGCCGCCTCCTCCCGGAGCATGGACTCCAGACGCTCCCGTGGAGGTCGCCTCTCCTCCCGAGGTGGCGCCCGCTGCTGAAGCCGACAGCGGTGCCGCCGCAGGGGAGGGCCCTGAGATGGTGCCGCCCTCTGTCGCTCCAGGGGAAGGAGGGGACTTGGGGGGTCAACCAGGAGCTCTCCCACCTCTGCCCCCTCCAGGCCTTGCTCCGATTCCTGGAGGGGGCTCCCCCGGCTCGCTCTGAAGGGGCCCGAGCTCCAGATTCCCTGGATAATAGATTTGCGGTTCCGATCTCGTCCAGACCCTCAAGACAGACCTCTGGGCCATCCCAGAGAGCTCGCAGCGTCGCGGGGCGCGATGGTGATTCGGGCCGCGCTACTCGATCTAAACCAACTCTTCCCCAAGGCGAAAAGAGGGACAGAGAGCCAGGCGTCGACTCTCGCGACGGCCCTCGATTCGAAGCCTCAGCTGCCAGCGTTCCGCCAGCCAGTGCTCCTCCTAGGCTTGCGCTGTCCGATTTTGCCTCTCAGCGTCGCCCAGCGGAGCCAGTGGACCCCGGTCGGCTCATTCGCTTGATGCAGGATGCCGAGGGACTTAGGCGCCTGGGCGAGGGGAGGGGAAGAATGGTTCGCGCTCCGGAAGAGGCCTTTCGGGGGTTTCAGGAGGGCAGGGTAAGACAACAGGTCAGAGAGCTCGAAGCTCCAGCCCGACAGAGGTCTCACTCGCCACGAGGAGGAGACCGCGCCGAGAACGGCGGGGCCACGGCTGTGGCCCTTCTCGCCCACATGGACGAGGATGTTGACCTTCGCGGCCAGTTGGAGCAGGAAATCCAGTCCCAGGGGTGGAGCGGGTCCAGTGAGACTTACGCCGACGGAAATGCCGATGAGGAAATCATCCCCGGGGAAGACGGGTCCGTTTCCCTTTCCCTCCTGGCCAATCGAGGCACAGAGGTTCAATGCAAGCGTCTCAGCCCGTCTCAGATGCGAACGAGTGGAATGCCATAGCCGAGGGAACCAAATTCGTGATAGTGCACCCCCCCCCAGGGAAGCCAACGAGCTTCGCAGATTATTCCCGAGCCGGATCGTTTCGAGTCGTATGGTTCGGAGGTGGAATACCGCAGGGGGGAATTTTCTCGAAGGGGAAAGCTAAATATGGATGGTGTGTTCGGGGCCATCAAGACGAAGA
>CAUYUJ010020158.1:70000-92500 GCA_963575745.1 Prorocentrum cordatum
GGAAGCTGAATGGCTGCATATTCTCCTGCTGGACGTCGCCCATGGCAACGTGGTGGACGAGCGCTGGTGAGAGAACCTTGGTCCTTTCGTCGCCCTGTTGAAAGATCAGTGTGAAGTGTTATGCCCTCCCCGGCCAACCGACAACGCGAGCGTCGTCGACGCGAAGGGGATCTGCGACGCCCTATCCAAGCTGACCTCAGGAGCCAAGTCGTACCGCCGAGCTGCGATAGACTTGGCGGTCATCCGTGGCACCGTGGATCGGATCGGATCGTCGATGCGATGGTTGCCTCGTCCGCTTCTCCCTGTCGACTGTCTCACCGAGGCAGATATGGCTAAGTGTAGCGCCGCTCAGCTCCACCTGTTGAAGTCAGGGCTCCTTCGGCTCGCGGCCGAGGGGCATCTTTTGCAGAAGCGCAAGGGGGGGCCCGGGGCCAGAATCGTTCTAGGACCGCATCGAAGAGGCAGCTGGACTAGGGTCGTCGGCTCCCTCTCTCTGTTTTTGCTCCTTGTCCGGACCCAGCCGGAGGCTGCGTCGCGCGCTGTGCTTTTGAATGGCCACCTTTTCCTCTAGCTCTCAGTGCCGGTGAGCGCTCCCAGTGAGAACGCCCTTGGCCAGAGCCTCTTTACGGGTGTTACAGAACAGCAAGACGAGACCATTCTGCCGCGCTGAATTTTCGAGAGCCTTTAAGGAGGGTGCCCTAATGAACGCCTCTAGCTCATTGGTCAGGTGAGGGGGTTCACCCTCGCCCCCCTGGGTGCCCTAATGAGCCCCCTCCGCAACAATTTGGGCTCAAGGTCATATTTCATCTACCCACTTGTTGATTATCCTCAGCCGCTCACTACCCACCTCATCCCGAGATCCACGCCCCTCCATTCTATTCTGACTGTCTGACTTTCACGAGTGCAAGAGTGTAATGCGCGATCAGAGATCGTATTGGGGCCGTGGCTGAGCTGACGGAGAAAGAGAACACCTTGTCATCTGGGGACGACGTCGGTGGGGAGACACTTTGCTTTACTTGTATTCTGAGGTCTGGGGCTCAGCCTCACATTGCCGACTGTGGAACGCGATGCTTTTCTCATTGCGCGCGCGCGAGGAAGCCGCGCGCTCGTGTCCTGGAGGTGTTTGGAGCGTGGTGGCGCCCTGGTCAGGCACAACGGTGCAGGCGGGGGCGCCGTCCGCGCCAGCTTTGCTTGTTGCCTTCCGCGCCGTTCGCGCACCTTGCATCTTGCACCTTGCCACCTTGTCCGTTGCGTCTCTGATCTTTGCCCTTTGCCCTTTTGCCCTTTGCCGCCTGGCTGGTATTTCGGCTTTTTCGGTTTGTGTCTGAATCGCGCCGTTGGCTCCTGACCTTTGGCCCCGTCTATTCGTTCGGCGACCGCGCTCGAGAAATCTTTGCAAGCTGCTCCTGCGACGTCGACATGCGACCGTCGCATTGTGCTGCGCAGAAAGGGCTTAGCAACAGCGGAACAGAGGCACCCATGACGTCGGTTGGCTTCTGTTATCTCCGTTGGGCATTAGCGTCTTCGCTTCGCACTCCGTCTTGCCATTTTGCCTTTGCCTGATGTCCCGCGTCCCTGCGGCGCGTCCCCCCTGCCGTTTGCCCTTGCCCTTCGCTCCTGCCGCCGTTTTGAAAACAGGAGTCGCCCTCCATCCATGTAGCTGCTGCAAGCGTTTAAGACGAATGTGCGCGGCGCCAAGGCGAGAGGCCCATGTTGAAAAACCACCGCCTTTCATCTTTGTAACTATTGCAAGCATTTGAGATGAATGTGCGCGGCGTTAGGGCGAGAACCCTATTTCGTCAATCGCGTGAAATCCATCCGTGTATCTGTTTCAAACGTTCAGATGATTGTGCTCAGTGCTAAGGCCACAACCGCGTGTCGAAAACAATGTATGCCCCATCTTCCTAACTCTTCAAGCTTTCAAGACGGCTGTGCGCAGGACTAAAGCTATACTTGCTTTTGGACACCACTTCTGCTCCAGCGGTGTAGCGGTTGCCAGCTTTTAAAACGAATCTGTACGGCGTTACGGCGAGGGCCCCATTTGGAAAGAGCGAGGAGGTTTATGGCGAAACGCCCAGCCCGAGTCCTCGACACTTGTGGGGGTGCGGCAGGGAGGACGTAGTTGTAAGGAGCAGGGGTGGAGGAGGAGGAGAAGGAGGAGGAGGGAGGCGCGGAGGACACAGACGAGGAGGCGGATGACGGTGATTGTGATGGTTGGGGTGGTGGCGGTAATGGTGATGTTGGTTTCGGTGATGATCACGCCGAAGGGACCGACGACGACGATAATTATGATGCTGATGCTGATGATGCAGGTGATTCGGGTTCTAATTCGGAGAATACTGGGGACGACGACATCGACGGCGACGACATCGACGACGACGCCGACGGCGAGGAGCAGGATGATGCTGATGGTGATGCTGATGATGATGAGGAGGATGATGAGGATGACGACGACGATGCTGGTGCTGACGATGCTGATGATGCTGATGATGATGGGGATGCTGGCGATGATGAAGATGTTGATGAGGCTGATGATTCTGACGACGATGCCGATGCTGCCGCTGCTGCTGCTGATGATGATAGTGATGGGGATGATGTTTGGGAGGATGCTGCGGATTGTGATTAGGATGATGATGGTGCAGGTCAGGAGGACGAGGATGATGACGTTGAGGATGATGATGATGATGATGATGATGATGATGATGATGATGATGATGGTGGCGGTGATGCTGATGCTGATGCTGCTGATGATGATTATGATGATGATGATGATGTCGGTACCGACGATGCTGCTGCTGATGATGATGATGACGATGATGATGGTTCTGATGATGATGACGACGATGATGATAATGCTGATGATGATGATGATGACGCTGATGATGATAAGTCTGATGACATTCAGGAAGATGCTGCTGCGCTGCTGCTGCTGATGATGATGATTATGGCGATCACGATGGTGATGATGGAAATGATGATAATGATGATAATGATACTGATGCTGATGTTGATGATGATGAGGATGCTGAAGCTGATGGGGATGCTGATGCTGATGCAGCTGATGATGATTATGATGACGATGCTAATGATGACGATGATGCTGATGATGACGATGATGACGATGGCGATGGCGAGGATGATGCTGATTATGATGAGGATGCTGATGCTGGTGCTGCTGATGATGAGGATGCTGATTGTGCTGATGATGCCGATGACGATGACGATGAGGATGAACTTTTACTGCTGCGGGTGATTATCATTCTGATGATGGTTGTGGTGGTGATGTTGATGCTGCTTCCGGTGATGATGATGATGATGATGATGATGATGGTGACGATGGCGATGACGATGATTATTACGACGACGATGATGCAGATGATGATGATGATGATGATGATGATGATGATGATGATGATGCTGACGATGATGATGATGATGATGATGATGATGATGATGATGATGATGATGATGATGATGATGGTGGTGGTGGTGGTGGTGGTGGTGGTGGTGGTGGTCGTGGTGGTGGTGGTGGTGGTGGTGGTGGTGGTGATGATGATGATGATGATGATGGTGGTGGTGCTGGTGGTGGTGGCGGCGGTGGTGCTGTTGATGCTGCTGCTGATGATGATCATCAATGATGATGATGATGACGATGATACTGACGATGATGCTGATGATGATGCCGATGAGTGCTGATGCTGATGCTGATGCTGATGCCGCTTCTGATGATGGCGATACTGATGCTGATGATGACGATGCAGATGATGATGCTGATGATGATGGTTCTGATGATGGTGATAAGCATGATGATGCTGATTATGATTACGATGATGATGTTGCTGCTGATGATGCTGATGCTGATGATGTTGCTGCTGCTGATGATGATGATGATGATGATGATGATGCTGCTGCTGCTGCTAATGATGAGGAGGAGGTGGAGGAGGAGGGCGTCCCAGCGGTAAGACCTCATCGAGTGAAGTTGTCACGTCATCTTCGCGAATTTGGGCCTTCAGACTCTTCAGTGACGTACGCTACCGCGTCAGCCTCGAAGCCATGTTTGCAGCTCAATGGGCTAGAGCAGAGGGTACCGATTGCTGGGAGGCTCTGTCGCCACGGGTCAGAACGCGATGCCAGTCAGAACCAGAGAACGCACCAAGCGACAAGGAGGAGCCTCGCAACAGACTCCATGGGTGACGAGACCAAGCCCAGCTGCAGCGATCCTTGAAGGGCCTAGCTGCGGCATGGTGCTACCCCGACGCGCAGACACACAACGAAGGTGCAGCCAAAATAATTGGCTGGAGCGGTGTGAGAACCACGTCCACAACTACATTCAGCATCCCAATTTCGACCGCATCGTGGAGTGGCAGACGGCCTGCAGAGGCTGGTCGGAGGAGGAGACGCCACGGGCCATGGCGATGGAGATTTGCGATGAAGCATGGCGCAGAAGCCGTGCCGGCAGACTTCCGTTCCAGCGTCGCTTCCAGAGTATCAGACCACAGCACGACGAACTCAGCCAACAGGAGGCCCGAGGACTGGGCGAATATCTTCACCGAAAGCGAAGACGAACGACGCGAGCAACGAGCCGAACTCGACCTGCGGGAAGCTGAGCCAACTGCTTGAACAGAGCCTGGTAGGAGAAAAGGGATACCAAAAAGCCACTGGCCCAAAGGGGCCATAAGGTTTGCAGGGCTTTCTCATCTAGCGCCAACTCCTGGGCTTCTTTTCAGGACCCGTATGAACGGCAAGTCGAGGTGGGGTTGGGAGCAGCTGGTTTTACTGCTGGACAGGAAACGCGTCTGGGACCTGGGGATCCGAATGTTCGGAGGGCATCCTGGTTGGAATTCCGTGGGTCCCACTTCGGTCCTGTTGCCAGCACGGGCGAACACGTGCTTGCGACCTCGGCGGGAGTTTCGGCAGAAGTGAGGAGGTGTGTCCAGGCCCGAGCCGTTCCCGACTGCACTGTCGCTCTTGGGCCTACAGTTCGCTCAGGTTATTGTCGACTTCTGGCATCCACTGGGTCTTGATATACGGGTACACACGGGTCTGGGTGTTCAGGGTTCAACCTGCAGCTCTTGGGAAGCTTGTTGATTTTCTTGGAAAACTTGTGCAGTCCCCGGAACCGTAGCCCTCTGGCTCAAGCCACTGGCTCAAGCCTCTGGCTCAAGCCCTCCGGCTCAAGGAGGCGTCCGACGCACCGCCTGGGCTGCGCGCCGGCCCCCCCGCGCGCGCCCTTGCGGCGAACCTCGCCCCGCGCCGCCCCCGGCCGCCACTCCGGCGCGATATGATCGTTCCCGGATGGCGACCAACCTGTCGGTGATCGGACTGAACCCAGAAACCTCGTTCCCGCAGCGCCCGGAGGTGTCCGAGTGGCAGCTAGTTGGAGAACAAGGTCAAGATGTCCCTGATCCCGCGCCCGCAGTCGCGCCAGGAGACGAGCAGGTGCAGGAGAGGAGGGGGGGGGCTCTGAGGTGCGGAATTTTGGAGGACGGAGGCATGCAGCCCACCGCCAGGGGGGAGTCGGGTGAACATCAGGACGCTCGCCTCCGCGGCCGCGCGCGGGGGCCACCCGCTCCGCGCGCCCCGGCCGCGATGGAGGGGCCGGCCACGCTGGAGCAGACCAGGTGGTCTGAGGCGCCCGAGATGTTGGAGGCGCGGGCGCCACCGCAGGGCCCAGCTCCCGGCGGGAGCACGCAGAGCAAGATGCTGATGTGGAGCTCGACACCCGGGCTCGAGGGGGCCTCGGAGAGGGAGCTCGACGTCGGGTCGTCGCAGGAGGACCTCCTCGGCGGCATGCGAGGCACGCGGAGGCCCCGGGCCGCTCTCCCCGCGGCGCCGCTGGGCGGCCCCGCCGCGGCCGCGCTCCTGGCTTGCCTCTTCGCGCTCGGCGCCGGCGCCGGCCCGCTGGCCGGCCGGCGGCCCGCCCCGCGGGGGGCCCGCGGCGGCTGCGTGAGCCTAGCGCTCGTGGGACAGGCGTTCGTCCACCTCTCCGCGGAGGATGCCGGCATGACGGTCGAGGACCACATGCTCGTCTGGGAGCGAGGGACCGCGCTCGAGGATCTCCACAGGATCGAGCGGGTCTATGCCGAGACCGGCACCCTGCGCCTGTACAGCGGCCTCCAGTTCTCGCACCCGGAGGGCGCGACGGTGGCCTCGCTGCCGCCCACGGACGACATCTTGGCGGAGCACGACGCCATGGAGGCGGCCCAGTTCGCGCGCTTCACGAGGCCCGTGAAGTCTGCCGAGCCGGCGGGCAGCACCGTTCTCGCGATGGAAGAGGGCTGTGGCGATTTCGACATGGGCGACAAGATCGAGCTGTCCAGCGAAGAGGGGCACTACGAGATGAACATGACCACCAGCATCACTGCGAGTGCTGCCGATGGTGACTGCGAGTTCCACCTGGCCTACCCCCTGCGCTGCGAGCACAGCGCCACCTCCGCTGTATCCAAGATGGTCCCCAAGGACGCGCTTCTACTCCACACGCCGGCGCCGACGCCGGTTCCGCCGCCGACGCCGAAGGCGCCGGCCGCGTCGATCGTCGTCAGCAACGTCGGCTTCGGCGGGCTCGGCTCGCCCGACATCGAGCGGCTGCAGAGCGCGTGCCGGGAGAAGATCGCCGCAGCGGCGGGCGTTGACGCCGCGGAGGTGTCTGTCGTCCTCGCGCAGGGCCCCGCGCTCGTGGACGTGTTCAGCAGTGAGCTCGACAGCAACTACAGCTGTGCATGCTCCTTTTCCTCTCCCTGTATGTTCCTCTTCCCGTCCTCCTGCCCCCCTCCTCCAATCCCGAATTCGGTGAGCTCGGACGCGGTCGTGGTAATGGCACGGCGCCCTCGAGCCTCACAGATGCAGCACCGCTCTCTGCCTTCAGCCCCCTCGCCCCCCGAATGCGCTGAGCAGACTCTCCGCTCCCCTTGCTCTCCGCGCCACTCGTCTAGCTGCTTGCCTGCTTGCCTGCTCCCCCGCCGACCCCCGCGACCCAAGACACCTGTGCGTCCTCGGCCGCCAGACGACCGACACCCTCACGACGCCGACGCCCGTGCCCGACCAACGCCCTACCCCAACCTGGCGCTTTACTCGACGCCCAATCCCAGCCCGACGCCTCACCCGACGCCCTGCCCTATCACGACGCCATACCCGACGCCCCACCCGAGCGCGACACCCTTCCCGACGACACATCCCAGCCCGTCGCCCCACCCTAGCCCGACGCCCTGCCATAACACGACGCCATACACGATGCCCCACCCAAGCACGGCGCTCTTTTCGACGACACATTCCAGCCCGACGCCCTACCCCAGCCAGATGCCCTACCCGACGCCGCTTCCCAGCCCGCCGCCGTACCCGACGCCCTGGTCCAGCGCGTCGCCGCACCCAACGCCCCACCCCAGCCCGACGCCCTACCCGACACCCAGCCCCAGCACGACGCCCTACTCGACGATGCACCACAGCACGACGCCCTACATGGCGCCTCGCCCCAGCCCGACGCCCTCCCCCATCCCGCCGCCGATGGCCTACCTCTTCGACGGGGCCCTGGTGCAGGAGGGCAACGCCGTTCCCCAACCCGTCGCTCTATCCGACGCTCCACCCCAGCCCGACGCCCGACGTGACGCCTCGACCCAGCATGACGCCGACGGAGTTGAGCACCACGCCGCTGATCAGCAGCGCCGAAACGAGCTGTACCACCTCGTCCACCACGACTGGGCCAACCCCTACTCGCTGCGCTGCCACCTGGACGCCTCGCCCGCCTGCGCGGCCGCCGCGCCGTGGACAGCTCCGGGGACACAGGGAATGCTGAAAGCGGACAGGACGCCGGTTGAACCCCCCCCTCCCAGGAGCCAAGCTGCTTCTCGCGAGAGCTTTCCGGGGGGCGCCAGGTGCGTGCTTGCGAGGGCTCTGGGGAGCGAGGCCATTCACCTCGTCGAGGCCGACGCGTTTGGGTGGCGGCATTGCCCTGCCGTGCCCCTCCCCACTCACTTCTCCTGGCTGCCTTACCCTCCCTGCCCTTCCTCTCCTCCCCTGCCTCCCCATCGTCCGTCCCCGCGCCAGCATGACTGGTTCGTGGGGCGCGGTAAAGTGGTCGATTTGTCTTCCTTTAGGGCCGCCCTGCCTGAGGAACCCGCCAGCCCCTCGCTGGCGCTTCGCGCCGTGCCGCTCGACCTGCCCGGGGACCGTGTCGGCAGCACTGATGCGTCGGGCACCCCCCAAACTGACCGTCGAGAGGCCCCGCGAGGGCTTTGCCGCTGGGGGGGCCCCCGCCGTCTCGCCCAGCCACCGGCCTCCCCGGGGGGGCACGGGGCCCGGGTTCAGACCTGCCCCAACATTTTGTCCATTGCCTCTCCCCTGCCCCTCCTCTGCACCACCTTCCCCTCCCCCTGTTGTGATGTATCCGGAGGTTCCCTGCCCAAGGACTGTGCTCTGGCCCCGTCCACCAGGACCGACGCCTCGAGCGGCTTCAACCTGTTCGCGCCCGCCATCCCTCGCCTCGGCGTGCGCGCTGTGGCTTCTGCGCCTGGCCCGGCGGCGGCGCGCGCCTCGCCGGCGGAGTTGTACTTCCACTCCCACCTCCGCAGCTGCGCCGCGAGCGCCTCCGGAGCTACCAGCACAGCGTCTAGCCACCTTGGCGACGGCATGCCCCAGGCCATGTGGCCGCAGGCGCCAGCAGCGGTCGCGGCCCCGATCAACAGGATCCTCCGCATGGTGTGGCCGGCGATGTCGACCACGCTGGACGCTGCGTACTTTTGCGCGCGCCCCCTGCCAGGCCTGCTCATCGACGCGCTGGGCCCCCCCGGCGTTCGCCAGCGCATGCTTGGCCGAGTGCGTTCGCGCCGTTCTGGGGCAGGCGATCCCCAGCGCGATCCACCCGGTCTTGATGATGGCGGCCTCCTGCGCGACTTCGGCGCCCTTGAAATTCCTCGTGTTTGGGGCGGCTCTGCACGGAGGTCCTCTTCAGCGTGCCCTTTCTGGAGTTTGTGGTGCCGCTTTAGTCGGAGATGTTCATTTCTCGCAGCCGATCTGCACGTCCATCACGGTCATGGCCACCATTGCGCTGAGCCCGGGGTGGTACTCCACATGCTTTTCGTCGCCGATGGCGTGGGCAGGGCACGCCGCTCTGCTTATCCGTTCCGTGCTGTCGCCCGCATTCCCCGCGGGCTCTGACTCGGACGCGTGCCGCATGTGTCTCGTCGAACGCACGCGCTGCATCTGCCGCCGTGGAGGGGGGGGAGAGGGAGGAGATCATCGGCCACGGCCTCCTTCGGGTGGCGCTCTGGACAGCAGGGCCCGCAGCCGTTCCCCTCCACCGGAGGCGGCGCCGCAGCAGCCAGCAGCATCAGCGGGCCCCCCTTCATCCAGGCCAACGGCGGAGGCATCTCAGCCTGCTCGTCACGAGGTTGGCGTCCGCAACACTTTTCTCGAGATTGCACCCGTTGGGGAGTCGCCCGGGCGCCGACTTCGGCGGAACCGCACCGAGGGGGATGATCCTGACCCAGTCCCCCGCCTGGGCTTGAGGATGGGAGAACTGAACATCGACCCCGAGCGGGACATGAATGTCGATGCCGGCGTCCCCCTGCCAGAGATCCGCCGCGCGGCCGCCGCGAGCTCCGCTGCTGCGACCCCGCCGCCGGCCGCGGCCGCCGTTGCCCCTGTCCCGCCGCCCGCGGCTGCTCCACCGGCGGTGCACGGTCTGCCTGCCGCCGCCGTGGTTCCCGCCGATCAGCCCCTGGCTGCCCCGCCAGCGGCCGCAGCTCCAGACTCGCAGGTTCCGCCGCCGCCCGCCCCTGCAGACGACGCCGCGGCCCCTCCACAACGGCGTGCCCGGCGCGCGCGGGTCGGCTGTCCTGTCCCGGGCTGCCCCCGCGCGGACCTTGCCTCCAGCGCTGGTTGGGCAGACCACGGGGCCATGCGCCCGCATCTTAATGAGCATGCGGCCGGCAGATTTCCGGGCCTGCCGCCGGTGCCACAAGCGTATTTGGACGAACACAGCTTGTCGCAATGCTCGGTTTGCCAGCGGTACCTCCACCCGCGCAACGGGCGCGTGTGTCCGCGGTGCCGCCCCGCTGCGCGAGCTGCTGCTGCCGAGGCCGCGCCGGCGGCTGACGACGGCGCCCCCCGGCCGCGCGGCTTGCCTACCTGGCAAGAGGTCTTTTCCCGACGAGCCAGCACAAAGCACTGCGTGCCCAAGGGGGCGCGGGTCCTGTGGGCCCGCTGCCTGGCGCAGGCGGCGGCGCTCGCCGCGCGCCGAAATGCGGAGGAGGCGTGGCTCCAGTTTGTCATGCTGCCCAAGTGTGTCCTCCGCCCGCGCGCGCGCGGGGGCCGCGGCAGCAGGAGCGCGGCGGAAGCTCTGACCAAGAACCTCTGCCAGCGCTGGCTGGAGGGAGAGCGCGCTTCGCTCTGGGCGGAGACCGCGGACAGGCGAGCCACTGCAAAACCCTCCCGAGCGGCTCAGAGAGCGCAGCGCTGCCTGGAACTCTCAGCGGACGCGCAGTACTCCAAGGGCTGCTCGGCGCTCACCAGCGAGCCCCCGGCGGAGGTCACCACAGCTGTGCTGGAGCAGATGCGTCAGAAGCACCCAAGCAGCCAGCGACCCGTGGACGCCGCCAGCCTCCCCGCGGTCAACGCGGCGGCGGTGCCGCAGCTAGACACCGCCTCGCTCGAGCGCGAGGTGCGGGCCTTCCCTCGGGGCTCCGCTCCGGGCCCCTCCGGCTTGCGGCCGCAACACTTCAAGGACGCGCTGCAGACGGCGGCCCACCGCGACGAGGTGCTGCAGCAGCTGCTCGGCCTCGCCAACCTCCTCGCGAAGGGTCAAGCCCCCCCCTGGCGTGGCGGACTACCTGGCTGGCGCCTCGCTGGTGGCCCTACCCAAGAAGGGCGGCGGCCTTCGACCGGTGGCCGTGGGGGAGACCGTGCGGCGCCTGGTGGCGAAGTGCCTTTGCAGCCAAGTCTCTGACGCCGCCCGAGACCGCCTCGCCCCCCTGCAGGTAGGCGTCGCCCTCCCGGGCGGCTGCGAGGCCGCGGTTCACGTGTCCCGACAGTGGTTCGCGCGCCACGCTGGCAGCAGGCAGAAGGTGTTCGTTAAGCTTGACTTAAGCAACGCTTTCAACACCCTCGACCGCCAAGCCCTCCTGCAAGCGGTGCACGAGGAGCTGCCCGCTCTTGCGCCCTGGGCTTCCTGGTGCTACCGGGCCCCCTCCCTGCTCTGGCTCGGCCGGCACTCGATCCGCTCGGAATGCGGCGTGCAGCAGGGGGACCCACTGGGGCCGCTGCTCTTCTCCCTAGCGCTGCAGCGCGCTGCCGAGAGGGCTCTCCGCCAGCCCGCCCCCGCGGCCGCGGGCGCCCTGGACCTGACTTTCTTTTTCCTCGACGACGGCACCCTCGCGGGCGACTGGCAGGCCGTGGCGCGCCTGCTCCACCTGCTGGTGGGGGAGCTGGCGACCGTGGGACTCCGCCTGAGCACGGGGCCCGGGAAATATGAAGTGGTCCCCGCTGGCGGTAACGACAGCGAGGTGGATTTGCAGGCCTTCCCCCCGGGCTTCCGCCTGCGCGCGGACGGCTGCTTCGAGCTCCTGGGCGCGCCAGTCGGCAGCGACGCCTTCTGCCTCGAGCACACCCGGCAGCGAGTCGACAAGGCGCTCCTTGACGCACTCGGCGCCCTCGAGCACGCCCAGGTTGCGCTCCACCTGCTACGGCAGTGCGCCGGCTTCTGCAGACTCAGCTACTCGGCGCGGGTTGTCCCGCCCAATGTGCACACGGAAGCGCTGGTCAAGCTGGACAACGCAGTGCGCGCCAGCCTCGAGCAGCTGAGCAGCAGCTCCCCCGCGGACGACTCCTGGGCACAGGCGCAGCTCGCCCTCAAGGCAGGCGGCCTGGGGCTGCGCTCGGCGGAGCGCCACGCGCCCGCCGCCTACTTGGCTTCCCGCGCGGCCTGCTCTGCGCTCTGCCAGCAGCTCTGGGCGGGCTACTCCGACGACGACACCGGCGCCGACGGCGCCCTGGGCGCTGCCGCGGCGGCCTACAACGCCCGGTTAACACTGGCAGATCGGATCGCTTTCGACGCCAGCCAGCACGGCAACCAGCGGGGGCTCTCTGACCGGCTGGACCAGGCCGCCAAGGCCGAACTCTGGGAACGCGCTTGCCCCGCCACCAGGGCCCACCTCTCGCTGGTCAGTGCCCCTGGCGCCAGCGGCTGGCTGCAGGCGCGGCCCTGTGCTGAGGTTGGCACGGAGTTCCCGCGCGGCTTGATGCAGATTGCTCTGCAGAGGCGCTTGCGGGTGCAGCTGGCGGACGCAGAGACCTTCTGCCCGGCTTGCGACGGCATCCTCGACGTCTACGGCGACCACGCGCTGGTCTGTCCTTGCCGAGGGGACCGAGTCAAGCGGCACAACGCCTTACGAGACCAGGCTTTCTTCGCCGCGCAAGCCGCGGGGTTCCCAGGCTCCGAGCTCGAACGGCCTGGCCTTCTGCAGCCTCGCGCGAGCGGCGAGGGCCCGCCTGGGACGGAAGAGAACGGCGGCGAACTCGACGACGGCGGCCGACGCCCGGCGGATGTGTATATTCCCCGTTGGCGTAACGGCGCCCCGGCCGCCCTTGACTTCGCGGTCACCTCGGGGCTGCGGGGCGACCTGCTCGCCGCCTCGGCTGCCGCGCCTGGCGCCGCGGCCGAGCGCTACGAGGATCAAAAACGCCTCTTCCTCAACACCGAGCGCAGCTGCGCCGCCGCTGGGATCGCCTTCATTCCCATGGTGGTCGAGGCGCACGGCGGCGGCTGGGGCAAGGGGGCGCGACGCGCCCTGGCCGTCCTGGCCAAGCGCGCGGCAGACGCCACGGGGGACGACCCCTCGCAGGTGGCGGCGGAGCACGCCCAGCGACTCTCGCATCTCCTCCAAAGGGAGAACGCGCGGGCCGTGCTCCGCAGGCTACAGGCGCCGGTCGGGGCGCCCGCGGCCAGGTTTGCGGCGGCCACGGCGGCCAACGCGGCCGACGCCGCCTGAGCCGCCGGCCCACTCCCCCTCCCCTGACTACGACCACCGCCCCCGGCCCGCCCCAACGACCGCGACCGCCCCCGACGCCCTGCCCTGACTTGACCACGACCGCCCCGACGACTGCGACCGCCCCCGACGACCACGACAGCCCCCGACGACCAACGCCCCCGACGCCCTGCCCTGACCACGACCGCCCCGACGACCACGACCCTCCCCGACGACCACGACCGCCCCCGACGACCAACGCCCCCGACGCCCTGCCCTGACCACGACCGCCCCCTCCCCCGTCCACGACGACGACCTCCTCCGTCCGCCCCCTCGTTCCTGCTTGCTCTGCGCTGCCTCTGCCGCTCCCCTCCCTCCTCAAGTCCTGTTCGGCGTTTGTTCGCAATGCTTTTTCTTCTTGTCCCTCCTCCTCCTCCTCCTCCTCCTCCTCCTCCTCCTCCTTCCCTCTCTCCCTCTCGCCGGAGTCTGCGTGCCTCTCAGCGGGCGCCCCGGGCGGGCGGCACCTCCGGCGCCAGGCAGCCTGCCGCCTCGTCGTGCGCTCGCCTGCTGCGCTTCTTTTCTACGTTTGAGTCCCTGTGCACCCTCTTGATGCGAGCCTCAGTTCAGTCAAGGTGTCCAGCCAGTGAGAGCTGCCGCGGGACAGCTTTTGGGGGCGCAGCCTGGAGCGTGCCACTTGAAGCATGTTTGAACATCAGGACGTGCAAGCCAGCATGGGGGCTGCCGCAGGCCGTGAATGTATGCAACCGACTACGCGTACCTCGTCGACCGACGCCCCGATCCCTGTTCCTTCCCCGCCGCCGCCAAGTCCAGACAGCCCAGGTGCTGACGGCGACGTGGTGGCCGACTCCTCACCTACGCGGGGGCGCCTCCCTGGAGTCCACCGTCCCCTGGCAGAGGACGATGGGAGAGGCGCAGGGGGAGGGGGTCGTTCGGCCCCCTCGCTGCATCCCAGCACCTCCTGCTACCCACTTCCGTCTTCGGATGGCTTGGGGCACCAGGGTGGTGGGCAAGCAATGCAGCTGCCTAATGCCCCGCGCCGTGGGAGTTGCGCCCCGCCGACCCCCCCCCCGTTCTCTCCACCCCGTCTGCAATCTGAATATGCGACGGTTCGTCGCCCTGATTCCGCGCGAGCTCCTGGACAAGCAGACCTTCGGCAGCGCGGCGACCTGATTCCTCCTCTCTCTCCAGTCTCACAGGCAATTGCGACGGTTAGTCGCCCTGATTCCGCTCCCGTACATGGACAAGCCTCTCTTTCTCTGTTCTTTGAAAACTCGGGATATGCGACGGTTAGTCGCCCTGATTCCGCTGGAGGTCTTGTTCGTCCCCACCCTACCTCTCCTGTCTCTCCCCAGGTGGAGGTGGCGGCTGGTCGCCCCGCCACCCTGAGTCCCTGTCACGCGTGCGCCGACGCCGTTGCCGACCCTGTATCGCACTTGGCTGGCATGCCTGATTTTCCCATCTGCGCGGAGTTCATCGCTGACAGGGTCTTGGAGAACGCCGCGGGCAACGAGGGGCCGACGGGGGGGGGGGGCTCGGCCGACCACGGACGACAGGACATCGCGAACGTGGCCCTCCAGGACAGCCGGCTGCCTGGGCCGACAAGCCCGCGGGCCCCCCCACCTGCCGCGGTGGGGGGGGGCGCAGGATCGCAGATCGATGCCGATCGCCTTGCTCCCGCCGCCTAGCGCGCCTCAGGATCCGCCTGCCCCCTCCTTAGATGGTACCCACATCCCGGTAGATGGCGGAGCGGGGGGTTCCCGCGACGACGCGGACGTCGACGACCCAATGGACGACCCAGTAGCCGAGAGGCAGGACGGGCCACCTGCAGTCCAGGGGGGCGAACCCGATGCCGAACCGGGCGCGGCCGCCACGGCAGCACCGCACAATGCAGACGCATTGCAGTGCGTGGACGTGGAGCGCAGCCGAACAGCTGCTCCATTACCGCCTGCGCCGGATGAGTCGTCGAGCGACTCCGAAGCCGCGCCGCCACTTGATCCATCCACAGACGGTATCACGTGGACTTGCGCGATGTGCAGGGCCCAAATCCCTGCCCTGCAGCTGGCGTGCGGATCGCCGCTTCCGCTCGGGGCCCACGTGAGACCCTGCCCAGGAGTGCGCCCCGACCCCGGCACGCATTGGCGAATGCGAGGCAACGGCGTGTTTCAAAGCGCAGCCCTCGCCGACATGATGAACTGGTTCGCGGGAGAATGCCGCCAAGACCCGCCGCGCTATGGCGACCCACGCGGCGACTCTGGAGTGGCCCACCCAGCGTGCATCTCAGCCAAATCAGAGGTCAGCACGCCTCCGAGCGCGCTGGGCACGGCCGACGCTACCAGGCTCCTCTGGTCCTTGAGCAGCGAGGACCGTGTGGCTCGACGAAGTGGCATAGAGCCACGCTCCTACGAGCTCCTCGCGATGCGATTTGCGCACCTGAACCACGCCGTCCAGCACGCGTGCCCTGATCCGCTCGGTCGAGCCCCTGCAGCGCGCGCCGAACAAAGCATCGCCAACGCCCAGTCGCAAACCATGGGGGGGGCGGCCGCGCAACTCGACATGGGGTTGCGGCCGCAACGAGCGGGGCAAGGGCTCGATCTCTTCCCGCATACGGGACTGGAAACAGTCGCTCCTGACCGCGCCCATGTCAGAGTAGCGCTCATCTGGGGGGGCAGACGCGGTGGGATGTCCTTCCCATCCACGCGCAGCATGTTGACATGGGCGCGCCTCACTGCCGCGGGCGCCTTCCCTGACCGCGCGGTGGACGCCGTAGGCGCGGCGCCTGCGGGATCCCCTCGGGCTTGCGCGCGCCCGAATTCCAGCGACGTGCCCCTTTTGCTGCCCGACGACGACGGGGCAAGAGACGTGCATCTTTCCGCGGCAGGGCCGGCCGCGGCTACTCGGCCAAGAAGGGGGCCCCCCCTGGTACTGCCCCAAGGATTCTTCGACGCCTACACGCAAATCCAATGCGGCACCTGTGGCCCCTGGACGTTCCGCGGCGGCCCCCCTGGCAGGAACGCGCCCTGTTTGCCTGAGGTTCAGTCGGTCGACTATGCAAGACGCGGATGGCGATGGGACCATCCCCGCCCAAGTAGTCCCAGGCGACTGGATACAGACGCTCCTTTTCGACTGCCTGGGCGATGCGGCCCTCTCAGCCCTGGCGCACGCGGCGCAAGCCTTTGCGCCGCTCTGCTCCCCGGGCGAGAGACATCTCATCGCCTGCGCACCTTCCTGGCTTGTGGAAGAGCTGCTCCTGGCTTGGAAGTGGATGGTTGACGCGGAGGTCTCCCCATGGGCAAGGCAAGCCCCGCGGCCGGCCTCTGCCGGCGCGGGGCCGCAGCGGGGCTTTCTGCGTTCTGCGGGGCAAACCTACGGTGCGCCACGGACCTCGCCAACGTCATTCGGGCGCAAGGTGGTTACCACAGGTCATCGTGGTTGCCGCGATTCATCATCGCGAAGTAGTCGAGTGGTTACCACAGGTCATCGCAGCCGCGCACGACGCCATCCCGGCTGCCCTCGGTACCGACAGTCGTCAAATACAGGCCAGCGACCACAGCGAGTTAGGAGGCATGGTCAGGTTGGGACGCTTCGGGCTCTCCGACAGGGACGTGGAGTGGATCGCGCACATGGCGGGCTTCAGCAGGCGCCAGGCCGAGCGCCCTGACGACCCCCTCTTTCTGGCACGCCACCAGCAAGGGGGCGGTATGACCGGCGAGGAGCAGGATGTCGCCCTGCAAGGGATAGCAGCTCTGACGACCGCCGCGCAACGCGCCCGCCGCCACGACCTCGTCCGCCTGCAACCCTGGTCCCAGCTGGGCAGTGCGCTGATGTGCATGATGGTCAGGGGGCTCCGAGCCGACGCAGACGCGACGGGCATCAGCGCGAGCCAGGCGGCCGCGGCGCCACCGCAGGCCGGTGCAGGCGCGAGAGACGCGGCCCACGCCGCCCCAGACGGGCGTGCAGGCCACGCGTGAGCCCCGGCTTCTTCCATCTCGGGGGCGCACACAGCACCCGCGCACAGCAGCGGGCCGTGCGCCCCGGCCCCCATGGATGCGGGCCACCCTACCGACTCAGTCCCCGACCTGGGCGATGCCGTACGCGACCGGTCGCGAGCAGGAGCGCCAGACGGAATCGCAGGCCGCGCTGGACAACTGACGCGTTGCGCTCAACGGCTTCCGTGCTACAGTAGAGTGGGAAAGGCGGAACGTGACGACGATCGGTGATGCTCTCCGCATCCTGCGAGATGAGGCTCAGGTCCTTTTTCGCCGCAGCGGCCTGAACGTCCCTGCCCCTCAGGAATGGGGCTACCTGCGTGCTCGGCTTCAGGGGCACCTGATTGACCTCGCAGACCCGCGAGGCTGGGCACAGGCCGACGTCATTCTCGGGCCGCACGGAGCAGGCACGGCGCCTCCCCACGGACCGCGAGGACACCCGGCACCCCGGGGACCCCCTCGCGCCCGACGCACGGACGCTGACGACAGCGCCACCCTGCACACGGGCCACCGCATCCCCACCGGCCCCAATGTGCGCATTTTGCCACGCCCGATCCCGCATCAGCCGGAAGGGCGCACAGTCCTGACCATCCATGACATCGTCAGCGCCCTGGGCCGCAGGGACCAAGCAGACGAGAGCGCCAACGCCCAGCCCGCAGCCTTGCCCGACGACGGCTCGGTGGACGGCGCCGCGGCGCAAAGGGTACACGACATGCTAAGGGATGTTCCGAGCCCTGGGGCCGACCGGGGCCAGTGGCTTTCGGCAGTGATGTGGCTCATGCTGCGCCCCCATTACCGCTCCCTGCTACGGCCGCTGCTCGTGCGGAGGCAGCGGCCGTGAGATGGCTCGGTCGGGCAGCGGTGCTCTCGCCCGCGCAGCTCGTGAGTTTCGCGACGGTTGCCACCGGTGTGCCTGCCGAGTCCTTCCCTGTATACGAGCCCTTCAGTGCCGGCGCGCTGGGAGGTGTCCTGAGACACCTCGCATGCCTCATGCAGGATTCCATCGGGGAATGCGAGCAACTGGGGCGCTTCGTAGACAATGAGCTAACAGCGGCAGTGGCCAGGGCCAGCCCACCGCCCGCCCCGCCTGCCCAAGCGGACGCGACGCGGGAGCGTTGCCCCATGTGCCAGGAGATCATGATCGGCAACGTCTCCGGCATCATACCATGCGGACACCGAGCTCATCCACTCTGCCTCGAGGGCTGGCGAACACGACAGCGACGGGGCGAGCGCCAGTGCCCGCTGCGCCGTGGCGAGGACAACGGCGACGCCCCCCAGGTCATCGAGCCACCCGCCCCGGCGACGCCAGACACACCCACGCGCGCCGCGGATGATGAGGGCGCCGCCCCTGTTTCCCCAGCGCGGCCCGCGGAAGCCTTCGCGACTGACGCGCCGGATTGCAACGACATGTGCGCGGGCGACGTCCTCCTGCCCCCGGCCACGGAGGCCGAAACGCGATGGGCCACCAGCGTCTTGGATGGATTCTTACGGCTCCGGCCCGACGGCGCCCCAGGCACCCGGCCGCGAACCCATTCCCGGGAGGGCGTGGACAGACTACGGCGTATGATTCGATGGCAGCGCGAGTTCGCGCAGCGCCAGGCTGCGATCGCAACGGCGCAGACGGGCCCGCGAGCGGAGCGGCGCCCGGTCAGGGCCCCGAAGCGCACGGACCACCCCATGATGGGGCGCCGCCCAACGGAGCCGCGCCCAGCCACCCTGATCTAGAGCCGCCCAGCGAACGCGCGCGACTGGAGCAGCGGCCCCTGGTCACCCACGAGAGGTTGTGCAACGTGATAGTCAGAACTAGCGCGGCCCATCGCGGCCGCGCGCGAGGACCGGTCCAGACACCCCCGACCATAGTTGCAGCGGCGATCCGCGAGCTACGAGCGGCCGTCGTGATATGCCCGCGGGCCCTCGTCGGGGTACGGCCCATTGACAGCGCCGCCGCGACCTTCACCTTCCCCGCCGAGGCCGGCCACGACGAGGTGAGGGAGCTCCTGGACCACTCGCGACGAGCCGCCGATTCCCCTGACGCACAAGTCCAGCCACCACCACCTGTCATTATGGCCGTTGACACCAACGCCGCAGAAGTGGACGCCCTGGTTGGCGTCAGCTCGAATCCGTCCCCTGCTTTCTAGTTGTTATTGGACACGAGCGAGTCACCGCGCCTGGAGGCCCAGATCCGATCGAGCCAACCATCTGGTCCCAGTCGGCCAGCCGCTAGCCGAAGCCCGCGGCCCCATGCAGATACTTGCCATGCAGATCAACTTCCTCGCCAGGCCTATGCGCCTGGAGCGCGCGCCAAGCGCAGTGGTGCACTGAGGGAACAGCAGCGCCGACCTGAGGGGCACCCTCCACATCCTTGCCCCTGACTCTGGCAGCGAGCACGTGGTTGCCCTCATGACGCGCACCCAGCGCGATATGGAAATGCAGGGACACCAACTGGAATGGGGCACCAACATCATTCAACTCGGACGCAACCTGGAGTTTCTCCAACGGGGCATCGAACCGCTAGTTCACCACCCGATCAGGATCCGCTTGCGCGACGCAAGCCTGAACGACGTCGACCGTGTCGTCGTGCACGTGCAGGCGGCTGCCAAGCAGCTCGCGCCCACCGACATCCCGATTGCAGTATGGAGGCAACATGAGACTGCCGGCGTCGTCCACATCCCACTGCGGCGTGGAGCCTCTGTCTTGCCTACCCGATCGCTGCGCAGGCCGCGGCCTCCCTTGGACGCAGGGTGGGCGTCGCGGCATCGGGGATCATGCTCATCAGCACTCCTGAGACCGCGGCAGCACCCATCATGCGGTACATCCGCTCGCATGTGCCCGCGGCGCTGGCCAGCAACGGGCGGCCAGGTGCGGTGACACCGCGACGGATCACCACGGCTGACCCCTGGGCGGGGGGCCCGTCCCTGCGCGCACGGTCGACCCGGAGCTAGGATCCCACCTGCGCTGGAACGCCGCCGCAGAGGGCCAGATTGATCTGGGCGCGGTACGACACGCTGCCCAAGAAACCCTGGGTGCTAGCGCCGTCTGGGCAGTCGCGCGCGTGCGCGCCTGGCGCCCTGAAGTTGACGCCTACCGCGACATGGCGCAGGTGGTCCTCCGCGAGGGCGCAGAGCAGGCCATGGGGGCGGCGTTCGGAGCCGCCAGCCTCCTCGCCCTAAACCGTCAGCTTATCCGCATCTTTCCTGCAACGCGCGCCCGCGAGCCCGTGGGGCGCACCCCTGGAACGGAGAGCGCCCTGGACGACCACGCGAGAGGCAGCTCGACCGGGTGTTGCGGCCGCCAGGCGGGCAGCCGAACACCCGCAAGTCGTCGCCACGGCAAGAATGGACCTACATAGAGTGCAAGGTGGGGGCGCCGAGATACGGCACCTGTGCCCTGATCCCTGGTTGCCCGCTCGCTGGCACCTCCCGGTGATGGGCGCAACAGTGGGGCACGGAGCATGCCGCCTCCTGATCAGACCCTGGCCCGCCCCTGCCGCCGACTTGGGCGCGGCCCACGCGCATGCGCTCCTTAGGATCGGACCTCCTGTGCTCACTGCGGGCTGGGTCGATGGCCACATCGGCCCGATGCGAGCGATAGCTCCCGCGGTGCCTCCCCCGGTGGTGCTCGATCAGGGGCGGCAAGGTGGGGCCCGCGCTGTCGGCGCCCGCCTGGGCCGAGGCGAATGCATCATCATGGCGGTCTCCTCCGGCGGACACGTGGCGGTCCAAGCCGCGGGAGAGACGACCAACTGCATGCCCGCCTTGCCTTGCTGGTGCACCATCGGTCTCTCGGCGGCGGCAGACGCCGCCGCAGCTATGCACGGCTGCGCGCCGCCCGTGCGCATCCACGCCGAGGCCGTGGTCGGTGACGTCTGGATCGCCCGAAGGACATGCACCCTGCAGCTGGGCAGCCTGGACGCGCGGCCTAGTGCTGGCGTGCTGCCCCTGCCCGAGGCGCAAGACGCCTGGCGAGGCTAAGCTTGACAAGCTGGTCCCGCCGGCGGCGCCGCCTCTCGCCGACGTGGCGTGGCACGGCCCAGCCGTAGGTGCAGATCCGACGACCGACTGGTACCACAAGAGCATCGAGGAGGGCAGGGGCTCCAAGCGCGGCCAGAACGACCTCCTGATCAGGGTCGACTACCGGGTCGCGCGACTCAAGCTCAACATGAAGTCTCCGGAGCGCATCAATCGCCAAGGATTGTGGGTTGAGTATGATTATGTGAAGGGCGCTAGCGAAAAGGGCTTCAGGCGCGAGCTAGAGCAGCGCGATCCGCGCTGGCCCCACCTGCGTCGCTCCACCAGCTGTGCCGGATGTAAGGGGCGCGAGAACGAGCTGCACTGCAAGGAGTATGCCGCCCTTGACAACGAAGCTATCGTGGACTTCGGCGACTACTCAAAGTTCACGCCTTGCCGGATCTTCGTCTGGCTCTGGAGGTGGTTGGGCCTCGTCTACAAGCTGCGGCTCTGCGTCCTCCCACGGCTTTCGTGCTGCGGGGCGTGCATCTGCCGCCGGCGACGCCGCCGTCGCAGGACTGGCGACGCGGGGCCTGGCGCGCAGGGATCTGTGGCAAGGTTGCTTGACCAGGAGTCCGAGTCCGAGGTGGGCGCCGAGGGCAACCCCTGCGAGGCGGTGAAGGTGGGGCCCATGATCAAGGGCAAGATGCGCCCGCTGGCGCCCGAGGGCTGTCGAGACGCCGCACGCGGCGATCCGACCGTGCTGTTGGCGGAGGATGGTCGAGCTTCGGGCCTCGCACTTCCTCGCGAGGGGAACGCGACAGCCTGCCTTTGCGAGCATCACAGGCAGATCTACATGGTCCTGCGCTATGGCGAGAAGTACTCCCAGGTGACGCGCTTCCGCGAGGCGGTGGGCATGGCCTCGGGGGCCCCGCTCTGCCTGCAGCACCTCGGAGGCGACGCCGCCAAAGCGTTCCACGACAACCCCGCGGGCGTCGGGTTCCTCGCGGGTCTGCGACGTCGAACCCGGCGGAGCCCTGCTCCCCGGAGCCGCGCGCCTGAGCGTGCCGCCGCGGCACCGGCCCGGAGTCGCACGCCAGAGCGCTCCACTCCGGCGGTCTCTGCTCCAGAGGCGCCCACCAGCCCGGGCGACCCCGTCCCTGCGCCGGCTGGGCCACCGAGCGCGCGCTTCGAGGCGCCGCCGGTTCCGGAGTTCCCCAGGCCGCCCACGCCGCCGCCCATGCCCCTCGGGCGATACTTCATCGTTAGGGAGAGGGCACAGTGGCCAGAAGGAGCGCAGTGAATGATTTTCAAAGGGAGGGCGGCCGACGCCGCCGCGGCCAGTGCAGTGGCCGATTACCTCGACGGCGCAATGGCTCTCGAGGTGGAGGGCCCGACTGGCGCAACCATCCGCTTTCTCGTGAAGCCTGGCGGCGTCCTCCGGGCGCCTGCCCCAGGACCTTCGGGGCGTCTGCCAGCGGGGTTCATCGAGGAGATGCTCCACCACGCGCCCCTGGGCTGCGAGGAGCTCGGCCACTGAGGCCGACGCTAAGTTGCGCAGCCACTGGCAGCGGCTTGACCGCAGCAGCT
>CAUYUJ010020158.1:97500-137500 GCA_963575745.1 Prorocentrum cordatum
TGGTGGCCCCTGGTAAGTGCCCCCTGGTGGCCTCGAGATCTGAATGGCTTGCCCCTGGTAGACAGCCCTGGCGGACCGTTGGATCGCGAGATGGGCACATCCATTCCTCCACCTCCCCCTCTGTCCGTAACCATTTTGGCTCAAACCAGCTTAGCCCGTTCATTCTATGACAATGATTTTGTCCATATGTTCCATAACAGTTTTGTTCTTGGCCGCCATCATGGCGGCAGACCCAGGTGAATCGCGGCTTTCAGCGCTCGACGCCGTTAGCGAGGACAACTCTGGTGGTGATGACCCAGGTGGTTCGTGGCTTTCAGCGCTGGACGCCGCTAGCGAGGACAACGCTGGTGGTGATGACCAGGCACAGGCACTTGGAGATGATTGGATGGCTGGCGTGGATGCGCTCTCTATCAGCGACTCTCCCATCGACGTCGAGATGGATGGCGAACCCGACTGTGGAATGCAGGTGGTGGCAGTAGAGCACGACAAGAACGTTATGTGGGCGTCGCATGCTTGCAGGAACGTCCCAGAGTCCGACCTCGACAGTACTTCGCTGAAAATCAGCAGCGAGGTACTGGATGACGACCCACTCACAGGACGGATCACCGACCTTGCACGAGCGATCGGGGAGAATCGCAAGGACTACAGGAACACGCTACATCTCATGGCAGGGTGCGCTCTTCAGGTCTCGCAGGGCTTCGGAAAATCAGGGAGCCGCTGTGTTGCACATCGGTCGCTGGGGAGGGCGTGCCTCGATCCAGATCTCAACGCACCCCTCGGCAGCCGACGTGCGACGCAGCGTCGCTTCGTTTTTCCGAAGCCACCGCAGGTCGAGCGAAACATATGGAAGCACACGGAAGATCTATTGGTCCAGTATGCGAATTCTTCGAGTACGTTGGAGCTCTTGTGTTATGTGGAGTACGCCAGCTACGATAGCACAGATTTCGTATTGCAGAGTACGCAGAAAGTGGTGGAACTACTTGACGACGAACGCCCTCTTGTTGCCCACGGCTCGGTGCCTGGAGAGCAATGCGACGAAGCCGAAACCATCGAGCTCGAGGAGACCACGGTGGGCACTAAGAAGGTACTGCAGATGGACACCAGCGTATTGTTATTAGTCAAGATCGACGGTATCTTCGCGATTTTACGGGGAAACTTGTTATCGTGGCTCCAAGTGTGCGACAGAAATTCGGCGGCAAACTACAAAGCAGCGCTTGCAGAATATTCAATTGGGACTGCCAATGCAAGTTCGTTCAGGAGGCGGCTTCGCATAGCGTGCACTGACGGGTTTGGATCGAACCTTAAAGCTGAGCGCCATCTTTTGTCTGAGCGTGACAACTGGGCAGTGCTACACCTCCTATGCCGTGTACACACAGTGGCTGGGTTTCATTCCAAAGTTTACGACATGCACGCGGCTGACATATCTGGGCTTGTAGCGACGTCTCTTTCCTTGAGGCTGGCTGGTCAGATGAGTTTGTTCCGCAAGGCGGCCAGGAGGGTAATCAGGGACACATTGAAGATTGTGCCAAGCGTTGTGCTGGACTCCAAGGCAGTTTCATTCAGGAAGTTGGTGATGGATACTTTCTTGGACCGCTCTCCCGAATGCGTGGCTTTACGACTGTTGCTTGAACGGTGTGCGCCAGGGGATTGGAGAGACACGCAGAATTTCACTTACGTTGCGAGGCCGGACGAGACGCGAGCCGACGTCTTGCGACTGTTATTCAAGGAGTTCGTGCCAGCACTATTTCCCAGGGCCCCGTTCCTATTCCCTCGAAACAGGTGGACGGGGGCAGAGGTCACGTTTCGCGACGTCGGCCTGCCGATGAACGTCTACGGCCTTTTCAACGACACCTTTGTTAGATACCTGAGGGACGAGTACGGAGGCGAGCTTACCAGCGATGATCCAGGCGCGCCCCCCGAACATCCGCTGCCGCTGTTGGACGCGGAGGCTGTCGTTCCAGGTGATCAGGAAGGCGCCGAAGAGCCAGACGTCCAGGAGGGCGAGGGCCCAGAAGGCGACGCAGCGCCTGCGCCTGAAGCGAAGAAGCCCGACCACCCCCGAAAGGCGTTCGCCGAGCAGAACAAAGCCTATCGGGGCTCAGCGCGCGAGTGGCTTGCCACGGATCCATCCATTCGGGTCATCTTCTTCAGGGCGGTCTTGGGGCCCATCAAGGCGTTCTTGGAAAAGGAGTTGGAAATGGCGAGCGAGGAGTGGGAGATGAAGCAGGACGCTGCCCTCATCTCTTCGGACGGCAACTCGACGGTCTTGGGGGGGAGGGAGTGGCCTTTGATGCGCGTGGCGAGGCAGACATTGGAGGACCAGTGCTTTAAAGACATAGAGGCGGTGTCGAAGTTTCTCGAGCTGGACTGTCTGACAGCGGAATACATGACGCTCGAGAACCAGACGAAGCTGTGCAGGATGCTCTCCAGGGAAGGGTGTTGCACTTATCAGTTCGGGACCGCGATTGGTAAACAGTTTCCTTTCAGGTTGTTCTTGCTGCTCGACGATCCAACTTTGGCGGCGGACATCGAGGCTTCGTGCAGGTCGAGCCGTGATCAGTTCAGCGACAACTTCATCGAATACTTCAAGGATAAGCCAGGGGGGCTGACGAGCGACGAAGCTTTGCACGAGTTGAGCCTTGTCGCGATGGCTTCCAAGACGTCGACAGTGAAGCTGGAGACTCAGAATGCGCAGCTCAGGAGACAAGTGCTGGCCACGTCGTTGCAGTCTAAGAGGCCCGAGCTGAGCAGAATCAGCTCCAGGTTCATGCTGAGGAGGGCGTCTACGAGAGAGGATCGGATTCTGAAGCCCGCAGGGTGCTTCAAGAAGGGGGAGCGGAAGCCTGTGCGCCGAGGCGCGAGCGCCCCCGAGGCCGAGGCTCCATCGGCAAAGAGGGGCGGAGGGGGGGCTTGGAGAGCATACATCGCAGCTCGCGCCAAAGTCGTAGGGAAGGTTGTCCTGCAGGCGGCGGCGGCTGCCTACCGAGCGCTCTCCCCAGACGAGAAGGCAGTGCACGAGCGGGAGGGCAGACTTGGCACCCTCATGCACAAGGCTGGTCACAAGTCCTTCGGCACAGTTTCGAAGGAGCTCGCCGCAGTGATGAGCATCCAGGTCAGGCGGCGCAATGCAGAACAGCATTTGCAGGCGAGTCGCATGCCAGGGCGCGCAGCGAGCGCCCATGCGCTTGCTCTCCCACTCGACGACGTCACGAGGCACGTGCGCGAGCTCAAGGCAGATCAGTACTTGCTCAGGCGCATCAAGAAGCGCGCGTCCCACGATACAGCCATGCAGTTATCCAAATGGAGGGCGACCAAGGGCGCGACACATGTGAGCGATTTCATTTCCAAGCTCCCGTTGATGGCTCCTCTGGTAAACGGTCTCGTCGCTCGGCCTCATTCTGGCGGCTCCTACGTCCTGGAGTATTTCTGCCCCGTCAGGAAGATCATCCCCAGGATGGTGGGTTTACTTGGTCTATTCGAGTACGCAACGGTCAGAGATAATGTCATCGGCTTCTTAGCAGGACTGCACACAGAGAAGAAAGATGCCTCTCAAACAACTTTCGAGGAGCCCAAGAAAAAACCTACTGAGAAACCAACGTGTCTCGAAGCTGGCGCGTGCCTGTGCGGAGCCAAGGGGGACCTCATTTTCAAGTTCAAACGTTGGGTGGATAGTGGAATCAAGGCCTATTGCAAGGATGCTTCTGTCAAAAGTGCCCTGGCGGATGGCTACCTAGTTGTCGCGATTCATCACCAGCCAGAGCAGGTGAGTGAGATCAGCGCCGACGCGGGGGAAGGCGCAAGTGACGAGGGCCCCTTGGGCGAGTTTAAGACTTACCTCCATGTCGGTATGATGTACTTCTCACCGTATAGGCCAACTTATCGCCAGTGCACGACCGCGGATAATGGCCTGCTAGATGATGGCTCAATCGTGCTGGATTGCTTGGACGATTACCTGACAAACTACGAGGTAGCCTCCATGTTGTACCTGTACTTTTCAAAGCCGAGCAATTGGACAATCTCCGTTATGCTGGCACAATCCACGTCGAAGCCCCAATTTCCAATCCGCCCGTCGCAGCTAGTGGTTGGCCATGTCTCCGACGACCGAGAGTTCACGCGCCATTGGCCAAACCCCAAACGAAAAAAACGAAAGCGAGAAGATGATAATGGGCGGGCCGACGAGCTCGACGACTTGGAGGACGAGGATGACCAGGACGAGGGCCCCGACGACGACGGCATTGACGGTGGCGAGGGGGCCGACCCAGAGCCTCAGAGCGACCATGGTGACGAGAAGAGCTTCCTTTCCTCTCTTTCTCCTTCGTACAGCTGGGTGAGCCCGTCGAGAGCAAACACCGACGAGCCAGCCCTGAGTGACCACGGTGAGGACGTGCTCTCAGACAACGTGGATAACATATCAATCCATTGCGGAGGAGATGACGGTGGAGATGGAGGCGACAACGAGGACGGCGACGGCGGGGGCCCGAGCGGAGGCGGGGACGACGACGACCCACCGCCTCCAGGGCCCCATGGCGTGCCTCGCGGGCCCAGTGAGCCAGCCGACGTCACGTTCATGACGCCCTGCGGCGTCATCAGATACTACGCCAAGAAGGACGACTTAGTTGCCCATTGCCACGTTCATGGGTCGAAGTGCCGAATGACTAGGACGTGTCGTGGATCAGATCGGCCGAACAGAGCCGCTCAAGGTCGGCCTCTCGGGGCCCTCATGGCGTGGCTGAAGCAGGGCACGGAGCCTCTCTGCGACACGCAGGCCACCCACGTGCATTTTTGCCCTTTGCCGCTTGCGCTAAGGCAAGCGTCGCGCGACGAGCTGCGCGCAATGCCTGGCAGCGACTTGCTGTTCAGGTGCGAGCGTGCGCTCAGGCTCCACGAGCCAGACGAGCCGCTGGAGGCTCCGTGAGGACTGATGAATGTTGCGGTTGAATACTTGGTTCGCTGTGGCAGAAAACAAGAAAAGGCCACTGGATAGGCCCTCGGGGAGGCCCCAAGAGATGCCCTCAGGGAGGCCCTCGGGGAGGCCCCAAGAGAGCCCGACGGAGGCCTTAAAATGCGCACTTAGGAGGGCCCTAATGCGGCCCCAAGGGAACCCCAATGAGGCCCGAGGAGGAGGAGGAGGGCGGAGGAGGAGGAGGGGGGAGGAGGAGGAGGATGAGGAGGAGGAGGAGGAGGAGGGGGAGGATGATGAGGAGGAGGGGGAGCAGGAGGAGGAGGAGGAGGAGGAGAGCAGAGGGGGAGGAGGAGGCAGGGGGGGGGTAGGGGGTAGGAGGAGGAGGGGGGGGAGGAGGAGGAGGAGGAGGAGGAGGTGGAGGAGGAGGATGATCAGGAGGAACGCTGCGCGGGGGGCGCGCGCTGTGCGGGAGCAGTGAGGCTCTGTGGCCCAGGCGTGTCCTTTTTGCGGGTCGTTCCCGAAAGTGTATTTCCTCCGCAACACGCACGACGACGCGGGGGGGAAATCTGTCGTTCTGTTTTTCCTCCTCGCAAACCACAGGGGCCCGAGGGGGAAAAAACAACACAGCAGAGGGGAAAAACAACAACAGCAGAGGGAAAAAAGTAAACCAGAATTTCCCTCTCTGGAACCGAGTACGACGTGCAGGCAAAAACAAACATAACAACATTTCCCTCTCTGGAACTGATAAGAGTACGCGGGATGGCACGATTTCCCTCCAGGTACCTCGTGCGATTCCTCCGGTGGGATGAGGACGCCGCGGGGGATTCCTCCGGTTGGATGAGGACGCCGCGGATGTGCCCACCCCCGTGTCTCGGGCTTGGGCCTCTAGGAAAATTCCGAAGGGGTCCCAGGGCCCCGAAGAAGGCTCCCAGAGGAGCCCAAGAGGGCCACATGAAAGCCCCAAGAGGGCCCCAAGAAACCTTTGGTGGGTCTGATCAAACAGCGTGTTTTGATGAGACCCCGCAGCGGTCTCTGGGGGGCCCTCTTAGGGCTCTCTTGGAGTTTTCTCGGGGCCCACTTGGGGCCCTTTTTGACCCCTCTTGGGGCCATCTTAGGGGCCGAAGAGGTGCCCCTAACATCCCTTAAACAACCCCTGGCCCCACGAACGAAAAACGCATAGAATTAGCAGGTTGGTGGGCTCCTCTCGGGCCCCTGTTGGGCTTCTCTCGGGCCCCTCTTGGGCCTCTCTCGGGGCCAACTTGGAACCATTTTAAAAACCAATATTTGCGCTGGCTTGGGGGCCCAAGAGGGACCCTAAGAGGACGCCCATTAAACAATACCTGGCCCCACGAACGAAAAACACACATCATAAAAAATAGCTGGTTGGTGGGATCATCCACGGCCTTTCTTGGGCCCCTCTCGGGGCCCTATTGGGCCTCTCTTGGGCCCTTTGCCCTTGGCCCCATCGCTTGCGCGACATAAATTGCACCGCATGGATGTCACATCATTGGTTGCATTACGCACATTGCACCGCACAGGTTGGGTCACATAGATTGCGCCACATAGATTGCACCGCAGAGCTTACACCCTATGGGGTGCCCGCATAGATGCCACCGCATAGATAGCACCGCATAGATTGCGTAACATAGATTTCGCATTGTGTATTCGAACACACTGTTTGGGGCCCGCTCTAGCTAACCATCTTGTTGTTCGGAAGTGCCGATGGGCCAGCTTCGGCACACGAGGTAGCCAAAAGAGGTAGCTCCGACGGTCGACTCAGGGTGTCAGCGCGAGGTCCTCAGTGTGAGGCCGTGGGGCAGCTATGAGGCTACATGGTCTGTCATATCCTCCTCCTCGTCCGTCCACTCTATCCTCCTCCGTAGCCATTTGGGCTGAACGTGTTTTGAGGTTGACACGGCCACTTACTCGAGTGCCGAACGGGCCCACACTGAGGGCAGTGAGCGGCCTGACACAGAGCCACTTTAGTGGCAGCCGATGCGTACTGCTGCAGGCAGCGTGGTGAGAAAAGGAGGCCGAGGCAAAGCAACTTGCGGCTTCTGCGAGCTCGTAGTGCCCCAATCGTAATGCGTCAAGTACCAGGAGCACTGCCTGTGCAACGAGTGCGTGGAGTTCGCCGACGAGTCTGGCTACGAACCGAAAGTGCTGGCAACGATGAAGGCCAAGGCGCCAGGAAAATGGAAGGAGAAAAAGGCAACCAAAGAGGAGTGGAAGGCTGGCAAACAGAAGGCCGAGGACACGAGGGGCTTCCCCACTGAGGAAGTCTACGAGGAGACGGTCCAGGAGAGCTCCTTGACGGAGGAGTACACGTTCCAGCCCCGCGACGACTTCAAGGATGAGCACGACTGCTTGCCAGACCAGGCGAAGGTGATGACGTTGCGCGTGACGAACGCACAGGGCGAGGACTCCTTCGGCGTGGTGATCTTGCAGGACGCGGTGAAGCCCCCGACGCTGGTGGTGAAAACGACGAGGAGGCTCGTCAGGAGGACGCCTGTTATGACGAAGGCCATGCACTACTACAAGGGCCAAGCTTCCACCCTCTTCGAGAACATGTCGGCTGATCGGGCGCGCGCGTTCGGCCAGAGGTTCGGGAACAAGTACCAGCCGAAATCCAAGAAGTTCACCGCCTACAGCAGGGATAAGATCAGAATGCTAGTCAAGAAGAACTTGGCGAGGCCCAAGGGCTTGCGCCGCATGGTGCGCGACGGCGTTGCAGGTGGCGACTCTGCTTCGGATGGGGCCTCCAGCGATGCAGGGAGCGGGGGTGAAGAAGAACCATCCAGCGGCGCCGCCGCAGCGCAGCTGGCAGCTAGCGCGGCGTCGGCGGCGGCAGCGCCGAGCCACAGCCCAGAGGAGGTGCCAGAAACGCCTAAGGCAGCGAGGAGCGCGGCGGCAAGGGTGGCGGACAGTGAGGCCAAGGCTCAGGCCCCTCAGCCCTCGCCAGGGGCTAGCCCGAGCACGATAGGGCCGCCGCCGAAGAGGGCCAAGTCGGGCTCGTTGGCCGCGCCCTCGGTCGCCGAGACCTGCGCTGGTCTGACGGAGAGAGAGGGCCGCTTGAAGCCGCCCGAGTACTGGCACGAAACCCTCACGCCGTCGAAGGTGTTCGCGGGCAGCCCCTTGAAGAGGCAGGTGGGCTGGGCGAGGGACTGCGTCAAGCGCGTGGCGGGCCAGGGCGAGGCCGTGAAGGCCAACCACCTCGAGGAGCACATCGACCGCATCGACATCTGCATGCAGCTGATGATTGACCTTGGTAATGAGACGACGACCTTCGACGACCTCAAGTGCAACTTGCAGAAGCTAGCGGCTGCAAAGGTCGATTTCGATTCGAATATCAAGAGCAAGCTCCTGGGGAAGAGATTGTACTCGTCGATCATAGCATTCTCGTCGGGTGACGTGGACGATGCCTGCATCGCCGATATCGTGGATACCGTGATGCCGTTCAAGTTCGACAAGCCTGTGACGGCCGACGGGGAGATGGTGGATGGCGAACTTGATGTGGAGATGATAGCCACCGAGTACCAGGAGTTCGACCCCATGAATGTCTCTATGTCGACCATCGATGGTACGATGCAATCCAGGGCCGCGCTGCTCTTGAACGTGCTCTTGAAGGAGATCGTCCCTGCGACGCTGAAGGTGGACGAGGGCGGTCAGGCGGCATCGGCTCGCCTGTGCGGGGCCATGCTGGACCACTTCGAAAAGGCCGTGGAGGACTTGCCCGAGGTCCCGCCCGAAGCCATGGAATCGCTGAAGGTGCTCCGCGTCATGTGCGCCGTCTGCGACACCACCTGCCAGGTGGACTTCGAGACCATCGAGGAGTTCTTCTTGCAGCAGGAGAGAAAATGCAAGGGGGGGCTCGCGGACCTGGGCGTGCTCCTGAGGATGAATGACGACTGGAAGCCAGTCTACGACATGATGAAGAGCACCTTGCAGGACGCCAAGAAGTTGATGCCGAAGATGTTCAAGCAGGCCAGTGTGTTAAGAGACCTCCAGAAGAACGTGGCAACCATCGCGCTGCCCAACGAAGCCATCAACGAGGCCTTCGTCATCATCAAGACCTGCCGCGAGCTCTTGAGGCCAGGCTCAGGGCACGTGTTGGAGGTCGCCTGCAGCGGGCTACTCGGGACGATCTACGATGTGATGTTCGACGAGGGCGGCGTGGTCAAGGGGGGGGCTGACTACAGCAAGGACGCGCTGGTGGCTGCGGAGATCACGTTCAAGGAAGGCGTCAAGCTCAAGGCCATGAACGAGGAGTTCGGCGAGAGGGCGACGCACGACATCCAGGCCGTGATCGATCAGATCGGCGCGAAACAGCTCATCGATGACATCAAGCATCACTTGGCAGGCGGCGCCAAGGACGACACGGGGAAGGTCGACATCGAGAAAGTGAGAATCATCAGTGGGGAGTTGGAAGCCGTCAATGAGACCTCGCTCGACGACGTTGCCAAGGGTGATATCCAGACCTTCTGCGAGGACGTATGGAACAACATCAAGGCCGACGATGCCACGGGCACGGCAGCGATTGCAGATCTCATGGTCGGCATCGCTGAGTTCACGGACGGCGGGATGAAGAACACCTTCAAAGCTTTTTACGCGGCCTGCGAGGCGAAGTCCAGCCAGGCTGCGCACGCCGCGCTCTCTGGCGAAGGCGAGTCCACCGGCGCCGACGATACGGACCCGAAGAAGATGCAGGCCATGAAGACCCTCCTCTTGAAGAAGCTGGAGCTCCAGAATGCCGCGGACACCATTGGCCAGGCCAACATCGATCCGCGCATCGCGGCCGCGGTGAACGAGGTCAACGACTACGTGACCACCAGCGCCGACAAGGCCATGACGACGGCAGAGACGCAGCTCGGCAGTCGGTTGGATCTCGCTCAGAAGTGGGCCAAGGGCGGTGCTGATGGAGAATCGTGGTGGGAGTCCGTGAGCGACGCTACTGACCTCGACGAGGTGCTCAGTAAGGGGGCGACCACCGTGTGCAGCAGGAAGTCGGACAGCTACAAAGAGGAGATCGACGCCATCAAAACTCTTCAGAAGGCATACGAGGAGACCGCCAGCTGCTTCACGAGGATGGTGAACCCAGACATCAAGAAGAAAGCGACGGATATCACCAAGAGCCTCGCGCAGTCTAACGTCGAAGGCCTGCTGTGCACCCTCTTCGCGACGAAGTACACGAAAGAGGAATGCAAAAAAAAAAAAAACCACGCCCTGAAGACGATCAGCACCAAGACGGGTGCATCGTGGACGACGATGCCGCAGGCCCTGATCGACCGCGCCGCGAAGGCCTCCAAGCTGCAGTAGTAAGAACGCACCGTGAACGGTGCTCAGTCGGATGGGGGAGTTAGAAAGGGAAGAGAACACCATACAATCATATATTGTCAATCACGGTGGGCACAGGATAACAAGTAACGCCCAAGAAATCAAACATAGCACCATCATCACGTGTCTTAGCCTCCTCGTTCTCATGCTCATCCTCATCGCATTCGTCATCACCATTGCCCGCACTAACATCACCCTCATCGTATTTATCATCATCGTCCTCATCCTGTTATTCGTCTCCCTCATTCTCAGGCTCAGCGTAGTCCTCTTAAGTGCCCTCCCCCACTCTCTCCAGTATCCTCGGCACTGGCCTCATCCCCCTTATCATCATGCTCCTCGTCGTCGGGGGGGGCGTCGTCGTCGTCGTCGCGCGGTCGGGTGGGGCCCTCGGGCCCGCTGGGCGACGTGTTCGGCCTCGTGCCAGGACCGCCCGCTGGGCCGCGGGCCGAGCAGGGGGATGAGGCACGAGGTGAGGAGGACGAGAAGGAGAGAGTTGGGGAGGGGAGGCATGAGGCAGGAGGTAGGAGGAGGAGGAGGAGGAGGAGGCAACGTGGGAATGAGGAGGGATATATGATGGGAAGACGACAGAATGAGGGGAGGATGAATCAATGCGAGGAGGGTTTGATGAGGAGGGTGGGGAAGGGGGCTACTAGGCTTGCAGCGAGGGGTGTGAGGATGGTTAGGACGAGGGGGAGGCGAGCAAGGAGGATGAGGAGGGTGAAGAGGAGGAGGGGAAGGACGTGGACAGGGGAGCAGGAGGAGAGGGGAGGAGAGGAGGAGGAGGAGAGGAGGAGGAGGAGGAGAAGGGGAGGAGGTGGAGGAGGAGAAGGAGGAGGAGAAGAGACGAGAGGAGGAGTGTATTTTTGGAGAGGAGGAGAGAGGAGGAGAGGAGGAGAGGAGGAGAAGAGGAGAGAGGAGGAGAGGAGGAGGAGAAGGAGGAGGAGAGGAGAGGAGGAGACAGGAGAGGAGAGGAGGAGGAGAGCACGAGAGGAGGAGAGGAGGAGAGGAGAGGAGGAGAGGAGGAGGTTGCCATTTTGGCTTGATGCAGAAACGCGCCGTATTGCGCGAATGGCTCGGGTGTAGTTGCCCGTCGTGCTGGTAGCGGAGCTCTGTTGTCCTCGCAAAACTTGTTGCGTTGTTGGAGATAGCGGTGCCCGTCGCGCTGGTTGCGGAGCTGGTAGCGGTAGTGGTGGGCTGGTGCCCGTCGCGTCGGTAGCGGGGCCCTGGTGCCCGCGCCGCGCACGCTGGTGCAATATCGCACGCAATGCGCGGACATGCGCACGCTTCGCAATCGCGTGCGTCCACGCACGTAGTCGCAAAAAAATGAAAAAGCAAAGCGGAGAGGGAAAAAATGCAGATGAAAAAAAGAAGGGGTTTTGGGGAAAAAAAAATGTTTTCCCAAAAACCCTCTGCGGATGCCTTGCGGGGTCTCTGCGGGGTCTCTGCGGGTACTTTTGGAAAACCTGCGGATGCCTCCTGCGGAAGGCTGGCGGGGAAAAAAACCAAGGTGTTCAGGTTTCCGCTCTGTAGGAGGCAAGACCGACACAACTCTACGTGGAAGTCCAGGGCCGTGGAGGCCGTTGGGACGAGCTCCGCGTTCGGCGTGGTCGTCGGCGGAGCCGTGGCGACGGCGGCAGGGGCTGCAGCAGGTCTCGCCCAAGGAGCGGTTCGAGGTGCAGTCGAAGTGGTTTCAACGCCGCGCGCTGCGCTGCCGCCGCCATCACCAACAGTGGCAGCCGCAGCTACAGAAACTCAGCCGCCGCAGCCGCTGCACGGTCGGGTAGGGCAACCTTCCGATAGTGCAGTGCGCCTGGCTGACTCAGCACCCCAGCCAGCCCTGGCAGACGCGCCGCCGCCACCAGAGCCACCAGCAGCATTTCCGAGGATGAGGCGAGCGAGGTCTCAGGATGCTCTCGGAGCCCATTGCGTGGCTTGCTGGACAGCCAACCGCGGTCACCGGGCGCATCTCTACCACGGGGACTGCGTCGGGATGTCAATGTGGGTGTCAAGGAGTACACTTGTCCTTGCGGACACCTTGGCCGTTGCGTCTCGCCATGCGCCTGCTGGCGTCATTCCCGCGGCGCCGGAGGAGGCTGCGGGGGCGCCTGCCCTGGCCGATGCTTCAGCGCCGGCCGCGCCAGGCCCCCAGGGCACCCTCTTCGACTCGGTCGCGTCTGCGGGGGATGCCGCCCGGAGCCCGGCCACCCCGGCGGCTCCAGCAGAGGTCAGCGCCCGATCCACCGAGGACCGCCTGGCGCAACTCGAGAACCACGTCAAGACCCTGCAGCAGGACCTCCAGACCGTGCGCGACGAGGTCAAGAGCTTCCTCCAGGCCGCTCGCGCCTCCCAGGAGGACTTCCACAGAGCAGCAGCCCGCATCGAGACCTTAGAGTTCGAGTGGACCGTCTGGGAGGATGGTGGGGGCGCGCCACACGAGCGCGAGCCGTCTCCGAGCCCGCGCGGCGCAGCCATTGCTGGATTGATCACCCAGCAGCGTGGAGGCGCCCGGGGGGAGATCCCACAGCAGCAGCCGCTGGTCCAGATGGGTGGTCCGCAGGAGTTCCAGATGACGCCTCATCTCACTCCTCGTTCTGGCGACGGTGCTCTCCAGGATGAACAGCAGCAGTGGTGGCAAGAGGTGCCGCCCATGGTCGACCCCCAGGCGCTTGGCGCACCAGTTGTCCGCGCGCCAGGAGGGAACTTACAACAGCTCACCACAGGGGGCGGTGCCTCGGCTTGCGCAGGCATCTACACTCCTCCTGGCACAGAGCTGGCGATGAACACAGTCATCGAGAACCTCGCGGGAGGGCGACCTGTGGGTCCCATTCCGGCTACGCACCGTCCGATCGGTGGGAGCGGGCCAGGAGGCGATGCTTGCCTCGTCCCATTCCCCGCCCCTGGATCGATGCTGCCTGGGTGTCACGACTGTCCAGATGACGGAGCTGCCGGCCTTCGGATGCTCAGCTGCCCCAGCAGCTGCTGCACTCGCCGACGGGCCCCAGGGCGACCCGATCACAAGTCACAGCGACATCTACACCTTCCTCGCGGGGACGCCACCACGGAGTCACGCGGGTCAGCTTCCACGTGGGCCGCCAGGCTTCGAGGGTACGAGCGCAGCGCCGGCAGCCGCGTCCCCACCCTCTCCGCTGAGTGGCGGGGCAGCTCCAGCGACGGCAGCCCCCCTGCAGCCGCGCCAGGAGATCGACCTGCCCATGTCTGCAGCATGGAATGGGTTGCAGAGGTTTCAGCCTGGATCGGCAGCGCCATCAGCATCGGTGGCGGGGCCCAGCATGGCTGAGTTGAACATGATCCTGAAGTCCCTGCAGACGCTCGTCCCCGAGCTTCCCAAGCTCGAGCCTGGGGACCCAGGCACACGGGCGCGCAGGTTCCAACAGTGGCTCTTGCAAGTCACTCAGGCCCTAGAGCCTGCCGGCTACCACGTTACCTCTTGGTGGGGCTGGATCCGCGCGTCGGCTGACGCCGCCCACAAGATTTTGATTACCACGCCGCTGGACAGCAGAGAGCAGGTCTTCCCACGGGAGCCTGTGCCGCCGCAGTTCACACAGGTGGAGTCCTGGATGCGTCCTCGTATTCTTGCCTGCCTGCCGAAGTCCCAGCGGGAATGGGTCGACCTCCGAGCGCAACAAGGCGTTGTCGACCAGTCCCACACTCTGTTGTTCTACGCCTTCAAGCTCTTTGCGCCGGGCTCCCCGGACGAGAAGGACAGCCTAATGCGCAGGATCTTGAACCCGTCCGTCTGGACGAACGCAGGGGCCGTTCAGATCGAGCTCATGCGTTGGCATTCGGATGTCCGGAGGATGATGACCCTGGGCTGTTTCCCACCAGATCTGATGTTGAGCTACCGGGCCCTCAAGTCCATCTTCGGCAACGTCTTCGACAAGGCGGAGCCGCAGCTCAATCTGAGGTGGAATCAGCTCAAGAACAAGTTGGGTTTGCTACACATCATCACCCCTCGCACCCTGCAGCAGGTCCCCCAGTTCGCCGACGCCGAGCTCTCCGCGCTCGTGCTCCTGGGCGGGAGCTCCTTGAACCCAGGGCTGCCGCTCACCGACAACCAGAAGGCCCGAATGCAGCATATTAAGGACGCAGAGAAGAGGAAGGCAGCTTCGGCGCGAACAGCTGCAGCTACTCAACCGCCAGCCGCTGCTTCCAAGAGCGCCAGGGCCGTGCGACTTTCCAGTTCCTTGTCGCCGTGGGCCGCGCCCTGCAACAATTGGAAGAAGGGTGAATGCACCCGCGGGGTGAGCTGCCACTTCCACCACGCCGGCATCCCTGTGGACCAGAAGCGCTGCTTCGTATGCGGCTCTGCCGAGCGCGTCAGCAGCGCCTGCGCGCGCCCAGGCGGAGGGGCCGACCCGGAGAAGGACAAGCACTGGCAGGAGTACCGGGAGAGGCGCAAAAAGGCGGAAGAAGCTGGCAAGATCGGCAAGGGGGCCAAAGGTGGAAAGGACAAAGGAGGCAAAGGAGGGAAAGGAGGCAAGGACAGGGACAAGGGCACGGACGACGCCCCGAACAAGCCGAACACCGCTGCGAAGGCTTGCGTCGACCTCGCAATGGCAGTTGCCGCCGACTCGGGCGTAGCTGTCAAGTTCCCCCGGGACGGCGTCGCCTTGGACAGCTGGGCCAACGTGTGGCTCAAGCACGTGAAGGACCAGCCGCAGTCTTACTTCCAGGACAAGCTTCAGTTGGCATACGGCGATTGTCTCTGCCACAAGGAGACTTCCAAGAAGGGGATCCCTACCGTCCATGTGCCGTGGACAGCCTCCGGAGAGAACATCGATTTGTTCCCGGAGGGATTCTTGTGGGAACGAGGGTGTGCCATCCAACGTGGAGATACTCTCACAGTGCGGAGCCCGAAGGGGCGCGAAATTCAGGTGCGGACGTGGGGCAGCATGCCGTACATCACCAAGAACGAGCTCAACCAGCTTCTTTCTGACCTCCCGGAGCACCACGAGACCGGTCGCACTGGCAGGCCGGCGCAGGAGCCCAAGGCTGCCCGGGTAGCTTACGCCGCGCAAAAGGTTGACCTCGAGCACCTGAAGGGGGAAGTTCCCAAGGAGGACCTTTCCAGAATCTGGGCGAAATACCGGAACTTGCCAGACCTGCATTGGCAGGACAACGTCGAGGTGGTCATCACCCCCGAGCGCTCCGACAGCATGGACCAGAACGTCGTGCAGAAGCCCGATAAGCTACAGCTGCCAAGGCTGTGGGAGCTCTGCTCCGGTTCAGGTGCCCTCTCGGCACGGGCACGAGATCAGAACGTCTCACACCTGCCTCCAGTGGGCATGAGGTATGGGTGGTTCACAGCGCGGCGACCTGATCAGACCATGATCCTGTACGGCATCCTGGTCGTGGGCGTCTTCTGCCTCTTCGCAGCGCCCAACTGCGCCCTCTGGGGAAACATGGTACATGGCATGTCTCAGGCACTTCTGACAGCCCGCCGGGACCGCGAAGGGCCAGGATTGGAGTTCTTGGCGATGTGTTGTTTCCTCCAGTACCTCATGGGGCGGCACTTCCTCATCGAGAACAGCGGCGCGTCCAAGATCTTCACGGAGAGCCCGCTGAAGGTGCTGAGCCAGCTGAAGCTTTACCAGGCCAAGCTGGGCCAATGCATGTACGGGGCGAAGATCGAAGGACGACACATCAAGAAGAGCAGCTTGTTTGTTTCCGACCAGCCAACTACAGGTTTGGATACGCTTTGCGACCACAGTCACGATCACCTACACCTTCGAGGAGCAGGACCAGCAGGATCGAGAACGGCAGCGGCGGCCAGGTACCCCGAGGCCCTTTGCGACCAGATTCGCATGTCGATTCAGTGTTTGGATGATCGCACGGCTGCCACGCCGCAGGATGGGGGGAGGACGATCCCTTCACATTCATTTTGCGATCCAGACGGTTTCCTGGAGATGAACAAGGTGGAACAGGTCATTCATCGTCTTCAAACGCTTCGTCAAGTCGCTAAGACACGCGGCTACGAGGACATCTTCAAGGAGTTGGTGGATCCGTGGATCGAGCAGAACAGTCCGAAGGGATCCAACACATCCTCCGCTGTGGCACAGGGGCCCCCGAGCGAACTCGACCAGCACTTCGTCGACATGCTCGGCGCCGTGACCAACGGCATCGCGGACCTGGCGGCCAGTGCGTCGGCAGCTGCAGCGGCGGCGACGGCAGCGGCAGCTTCTGCAGCGACAGCGGCAGCCACAGCTACAGCAGCTCAGCCTCCGCAGCCGTTGTGTGGTCGGGTAGGGCAACCTTCCGATAGCGCAGCGCGCCTTGCGGACCTGGCGCCCACTGCTGCCGCCAGACCAGGGCGAGTCGGGACAGAGCCGCCGGGCTGCGTCGACCAGCGCCCGGCCCCTGACCAGGCTGCCGTGGACGAGTCGCTGGCGCCAGGCGAGGGCGTCCAGCCCCAGGTGGCCCCTGCTCCGGAGGGAGTGCCCCCGGCGGCGCCTGCGGCCGAGCGCGCTGTGCCCCGCGAGCTCCAGGATCTGTTCAAAGGCGAGATCCCAGAAAGCCCCTGGCAGAACCAGAGGTACAACCCAGACAATAAGATTTGGCAGGCGGCGGCAATGCGGAAGCGCCAGCACTACCGACGAACCAACGTTTCCCTCGGAGTCTGCACAGTTGATCTTTCAGGGCCGCACGAGCCGTCACCGCGGCCTGGGAGGCACATCCAGCGAGACATGGTGACATACTTTTTGGTTCTGACCATCCGGCCTGATCGCCCAGACGGCGGAGCAGAGGCTGCAACGCAGACCGACCCGCAACCTGCACCAACGCCCCCGGCTGACGCCGAGGCAGCGGCAGACGCACCAGCAGCTCCAGACGCAGCCCCTGTTCAAGTGTTCCCACAGAGGCCTGTGGAAACATCTGCTGCCAGCGGTGATGATATCCAGCGGCCGCTCATCTACGCAGCCCTGCTCGGCTCGAAGGCCGAGGCCGCTGAGGCCATCAAGGACCTCTTGGCGAAGGTCAATGACGACCACGCCGGGCTGCCGCACACGCTCTATTTCCGCCTGCACAGCGACAGAGGCACGGAGTTCGTCAACCGCGACCTCACCGAATACTGCCGGGTGCACGCGATCCATAAGACAACTACGCAGGGACACGATCCCAATGCGAACGCTTCTGCGGAGCAGGCGGTCGGGTGCCTCAAGCGCCGGTGCCGATACCTTCTAAGCGGCGCCCGTCTTCCGACCGACTTCTGGGGAGTCGGCGTTCTGGCGGCTGCGCAGCTGGAGCGGGCCGACGCCGGCCTCGGCTGCGATCCCAGGGTGCCCTTCGGCACGCGCGGGATGCTCGTGACCTCCCCGCCGCCCAGGAGCTCGTGGACACCGCGTGCGGAGCCTTGCGCCATCTTCGGCGCCTGCGACCACATCCCAGACGCTTATTGGGTGTACCAGAAAGGATGGATCAAGCCACGGGCCGACGTCCAACCTCAAGGACTTTCACAGGACGACCTCGTGTGGGTGAAGCTCAACGTGAGCAGTTGGGATCCTCCCGACCGCCCTCTTGGCCTCCCTGACGCGGCTGATTTCGACGCCGCTGCTGTGCCCAGGCCGCGCCCCCAGGACCTCTTGGCTGCCACGCGCGAGACGGCCACCTGCGAGGCATGTCTCCAGACGCGCAAAGGCCGGAGGCAAACCAGACCGCACACCTTGGTCTGGGGGGAGTGCTTGCGGGCGCCACGTCCGTTACTGAGCGTTCAGGAGGAGGTCGAAAACTCGCAGAGTCCTGAGGAAGATTTTCTCCACGAGCCAGCCTTCGAGAGCATAGACCCCGAGAGCAGGGCCCCCGACCCAGGAGATAAAGCGCAGCGGACTCCCAACGACGACAATGATGACCAGCAGAGTTCGTTTTTTCAGTTGTCCCGAGCTTGCCCAAGCCCTTTAGAGTGCTTCCCGCACGCTACGCTGGCCTTCGCCATGGCCACATCTACGTCCGCGACGTGGGGTTCAGCGCCGTCGACCGTCGACGACTCCACCACGGACCCCGGGGAGGCCGAGTTCTACGACTGGGAAGATCTCGAGTCCTCGTTCTCCGCCGACGACGAGCTGGCCGCGGGCCCCGTTCTGCCCGCAGTGGAGGGGGGCACCGAGGCCGCGACGGGCGAGCTGGACGCGCAGCAGGAGACCGAAGACAGCAAGCACTCGGAACCCGAGATGGCAGAGGACGACGAGAAGGACTGCGAGGCACCGCGCATTTCGAGAACTTCGCGCCGACGGCGGAGACGATGCCGAGAGCCGTCTCTCGTGGCCCGCTTCGTCTGCCATTTGCTCCCGGCGTGGTGCGCAGCAGTGGCGTACCCAGGGCCAGTCGACCATGTAGAAGGCGATGTTCTTGAGGCCATGCAGCAGGTCGCCGGCCCGGAGCCAGGCAAGACAGTTGTGCCTCCAGAAGAGATTCGCCGAGCAGTCGGCCCAGACCTCGACTCGTGGATCCTCGCCGCCCAGGCGGAGCACGACTCGTTCCTGACGCGGGACGCGATTCAGGTGGCGACAGCTGACGATATCAAGAGATATGGCAAGAGGCCGCTGCCCATGCTGAACGTGTGGTCCCGCGCAGACCAAGATTTCCGCAAGTGCCGAACCTGCATAGCCGGGAACCTCCAGCAGTTCGACCCCGCCGCGCAGCGCTGGACGGCCCAAGCCGAACCATCCAGCATATTTATGGCTGCCAAGCTCGCTGCCATGCGGAACTGGGTTGTGAGCAAACTCGACGTGAAGGGGGCATTCCTGAATGCACCGCTGCCGCCTGACGAGCTCATCCTGGTCCAGCCTCCTGCGCAGTGGGTCGCCTGGGGCATCGTTGAGCAGGGCGTGGTGTGGAAGCTGAACAGAGCGGTGTACGGTCTCCGCCAGAGCCCGAAGTGGTGGTCAGACGAAAGGGACCGCAAGCTGAAGCAGCTCAGGTGGACCCACGACGGCGACGAGTTCTACCTGGGGCAGAACGAGGCCGACACCCAGGTGTGGAGCATCAGACGGAAAGGATACCCACGTGAATTACATGGTCTTCTGTGTGTGTACGTGGACGACATGCTCCTCCTCACCGAGAAAGGGTCGTGCAGGGAGGCGTTCGTGAAGGCGCTCACCAGTCTGTGGGAGTTTGGGCCCGAGAGAGTCCTCACGCCAGATGTGTCCCTGACTTCTCTGGGCTTGGACTGGCACCAGCGCTCGAACGGAGACATCTACCTCACCCAGGAGCGGTTCACCAAGGAGCTCTTGGCAAAACACGGGATGGACCGTTGCAAATCCATCAAAAGCGTCTCCATGGACAAAAGTCCTGAGCAGGAGGACCCGCCACAGCGAGAGCAGCTCAAGGAGCTGCAGGCGCACGCCGGGGCCTTCAACTGGCTTGCCACGCGCACCAGGCCAGATGTGTCCTACTGGGCTTCCCTCTTGGCTTCAAGCACCACCAAGTATGGAGCATGGAGCCGCGACCTCTCCCACAAGGTGCTACGGTACCTGGCAGGGACAGCCGACCAAGGTCTTCTCCTTACCGCCCAGGGCGACGAGAACGACCTCCGCGTCTACTCAGATGCGGGGTTCGCCGGGGCAGCCACCCAGTCGCAGAATGGTATGATCATCTGCTGGGGTGGCTCGGTGATCACGTGGCGCTCCAGCTGGGCAGCTTTGTCCGCGCTATCCACGGCCGAGGCCGAGCTCTGCGCTGCCGCCTTGGGCTGGCAGGTGACCGAGGGGATTCGCTACCTCCTCTCCACGTTGTACATCTACCCCAACTGCGTCGAGGTCATGATCGACAACCAGGCTGCTCTCACTGCTGCTAGCTTGGGCGCAACCTGGCGCACTCGCTATTATGCCGTGCGTGCCAAGCGTTTGTTGGAGGAGGGGAAGCAGGGCCGAGTGAAGCTCAGCCATTGCCCCACGAAGGAGATGGTCGCCGACGCGCTGACCAAGCTGGCCACGCCCGAGGTGATCAAGGTCCTCATCGATGCCATGGAGGGGCAGCTCCCTAGCACGGTGGCTGCGCACGCGTCTTCTGTGACGCCGGGACGGGCCAACAGGAGCGACATGGCAGGCGACGGGCCCTCCACGCCCCATCCTGCGCAACCTCCACGACCAGGCGCTGCAGCAGCACAAGGTGGACCAGGAGGGCGCACTGTGATGTTTGAGGGCATCGTCCACCCGGACGTCCCGCGCGACCACCCAGTCTGGGGGGAGCTCTTGAGGGCTATGTGTGAGAAGTGGATTCCAGGTTCTGATCTCACCTCGTTGCCAGAGGTGTGCGCGAACTACGCCGACGACATGCGCGTGCCCTACGCCGCCTTCGTCAGGAACCACGGCATTACCAACGAGCAGCTGCACGCCGTGATCGAGGCAACGGCGCAGCTGACTGGAGGAGGCCGTGGAGCCACCTCATCTGCCGCTGGCGTATCAGGAGACGCAGGGGCCGATCGTGCGAATCAACGCCCAGACGCTGAAGCTGGAGAAGAGGCCGGCCCTAGAAAGAAACGCCGCAGAGGAGCACCGCGAAACAGACCTGGAGCTTCTGAGCGGAGATGGGCGGCACTTGAAAATGCCATGGACTGACGTGGGCATCCACAGCTTCATTTGTCGTGTACTGCGGATGGGGGGAGCTTGTAAGTCCATCAGGCACGTGTCGCTCATTGTGTTGACAGGTCATTGGAGTCAGAACTGTGTATGCATATTTTGCCTTGAGAACCTGACTGGAGTCAAAGACGGTGGCACGCATTGATCAGAATCTCGAGCAATAGCGCACGCGTCACAGGTGACCTCGTTGTCGGCATCCATCCTGTTGCTCTCGACTGTCGGGCGGGCAGCCGTTCGACAGCCGAGGAGACGCGCGGGAGCAAGGGCTTCCGTATACTATATACTTTTATGAATTAGTACAATAGTCATGTCATGCATGAACGTCCAGAGCGCTGGACCCGCCGGCCCTCTGATTCCGAGTGTTGTTTCTGGCCACGAGAGGAGGCCAGAATGCCCGCCGCTGCGAGAAGAGTCCTGCCGGTGCGCCAGCCGTCTTCACCCGCCGCTGCGACAAGAGAGCTGCTGGTGCGCCAGCCGTTCAATCCCTGCCAGAGCGCAGGGGCAATCTCACTGCCATTGACATGTGCATGTGTATTATGAATTGTATTGTATTTTCGGCCAGCCTCTGGGGGCCGGCCCCATAACTTTAGTTTATTGTATTTACAGCCGATGCTCAATAGTGCATTTCGCTCAAAGTCGGTGGTCGGGCGGGGAATCCGCTCGATAGTCGACGACGCTCGTGTCAGAATCAGTGCGGATGTTCTGGTTGAAGGAACACCCGTTCGAAAGCGGATGGGCCGGCACGCCCGGAATTCTGACTTCTCGTTCCTGGTGACAAATCACCAGGGGCAGAATTTAGGATGCTTATTCGGGCACGAAATTGTCACGATACCTTGCGCGAGCCGCGGGACGGATGGGGGTCCGTACCCGTTTTGGCTCAAGACGCGCCTCAGTGCACTCTGAGGCCACACCTGAAAAAACGAACTCTGCAGGTCATCAGTGTCATCGTTGGGAGTCCGCCGCGCGACTCTGGCTGTGATCGGAGATGGCGTCCTCCAGTGCGGGACCGGGTGATTCGATCGTCCCTCTCCGCCAGACCTTCCCGAATCCAGCCACGCGGAGAGAGAGAGAGAGAGAGAGAGAGAGAGAGAGAGAGAGAGAGAGAGAGAGAGAGAGAGAGAGAGAGAGAGAGATCGGACAAGTAGGCGGACCAGGGTCCGTCCGCGAGGCGCACTGCGGTGCGACAACTCGCCAAACACTATTTGCGGCGGTGCAGCCTTAAGATACGAGGGCGGGCAACAAAACCCCCTCCCCCGGCGCAATGCGACAGACGCTACAGACGGCGGACAGACGGTGAAGATCTCACATGTCAGACCGCGTGAAGAAAGAGGCCCCAACAAGGAAGGCGACGTGCTGACACGTGGCTAGGCGGTTTGGCAGACCGCCAGTTGGGCGCTTGGCCGCAAAGCGGCGCGCAGGGACGGGGCACCCCCCGCCCCCACGCCCTGACACCGTGGACGCGGAGCCACGCGTACACACGGGCAGGCAGAAAGGAGGAAATTAGCGCGGGACACCAGGTGGAGCGCCGCGGAGCGATGACAGCATAGCTTGGATGGTGAGTGGCGGCGTAGCACCATCGGGCGAGGGCGTAAGCAGCTCGGCGAAGGCACGCCCGGCGCGGTGGAGGCGCTGGAGCAGAGGGCCTTGACGGGCTTGAGCAGCGGCAAGGTCAGCGGCGAGAGCAGCACACCTCTGCTGAAGAGCGGCCATAGCCTGGGACAGCTCAGTTTCGCGGTCGGTGAGGGGCGGCTGCTCAGTGCCAGCGGCCGCGGGCCTCGTGGGAGGGACGAGGTCATCAGTGCGCCTGGCCAGGTGGTGGACTAGCGCAGTACGGCACTCCGTGTGCTGACGGCCGTCACCCTTGATAGGCGACTGGTGGGTAACACGCGGCCCCAGGGCTGGAGCCGCTAGGGCCACGCCCCGTGAGGTCGGAAGAGCCGCATCCTCGCGCCCAGCAACAATGGAAGCGTGGACGGGGCGCGACGGCCTGACTGGCTCGATGCCCTGCGGGGGGGCTGGAGCCGCCCCCGCGGGCTGGCGCTGGTGGGGGGACGGAGTGGGTGGCACGGTAGGACCAATCATGATGCCGTGCGAGGGCTCGGATGTCGGCCGCGTAGTCGGGTGGCGTCTCGATGGGGCGGCATCGTCGGCGGCGTGGGGTGTCGGGGGAGCGTCGTCTATGCTGCCACTCAGTCCGAGGGGATCAGCCAGGTCATCGTCGGCGTCTTGGCGGTGAGCGATATCCCCATGTGGGTGCGATGTCGCTCTCGGTGTCGGAGTCACGGTAGGCGTCGAGAGGTTGCCCGACGGGGCAGGGTTTGCGTTGGCTGGGCCGTCGTCCAAGAAGTCCAATCCCCCACCGAAGCCGAACGGGTCGTCCTCCTGTTCATCGAGCATCGCCCGTTGGGCCTCGGCCCAGAGCTCATCCGGGTCTTGCGGGATGAATGGTCCAGCCGCGGGTGGTGCCTGGTCCGACAGCAGGGGGTTTGGTTCCATTTTGCTGAGTTCCGCAGCTGTAAACCCAGCCCTGCGGTGTGGGAGCGGCAGAGTGCGGTGTCTGCGCTCGTAGATAGCGACAGCGACCCCATGGAGCACGGTCGCTTGGCGATGTCGTGTTTTGGCAGCTTCGACAATGTGGTCAGGAAGGTTGTGAGTGCGTGCCGCCATTGTGGCAAGGGCGTCGGCCTGACGGTTGAACTCCTCCGCAATGGGCCCGATGAGCCCAAGGTCGATGCCCATGTCTCCCAGATGGCTGGCGATTTTTTCGACGCGAAACATGTTGGGCTTGGCCATAACACATCGGTGGATCTTTTCCCAGAGCTCCGCGTGCGTGCCCTGCGGCGCTGGATGTCCGTCGATGATGCTTTGGAACCCATCGACCACCGCCTGGTTGTCCACGAAAACGTGCACGGGCCGTTCGGCACATGCCGTAAGGTGGACAATGGCGAGGGTCTCCGCAACCTGGGCGTTCTGCGTTAGGCCGTGAACGCGTGCACTGTAGTTCATGCGGTGGTCGATGCCGTAGTAGACGCCGTAGCCCGCTCGTGCTAGCAATGGGATGGCTTGGTTGGTGCATGCACCGTCCGTGGCAGCGTAGACCCATGTCCAACCAGTGTCGTGGTCAAGGTAGGTGGTGTAGGTGTCCTGGGCTGAAGCCGCAGGATCTCCCTCAGGGGGGGGCCGCGGTATGGGCTGTGGCAGCGGGTCCCTCGCGAGGTCGGCCTGCAGGTCGAGGAGGGCTGGGTCTTCGTCAAAGAGCCCGCAGTGTCTTGTGTGCGGCGGAAGACGGGCCCACTGGTCGTCACTGATGAGGGTGGTGAGAGGGAGTCTTTCTCGGGCCCAGCACTTGCAGTCGCGGACAGTGTGCTCCTGAGTTTCCTCTTCCTCGTCGCAGTATCGGCAGATGGGGCTGGGGTCTGCCGACGTGTTTGATCGGGATCGTCGCTGTTGGGTGTGATCCCCGCCCGACAGGTAGTTCAGGAGGAGCGCCAGCTGCCAGGCAGTGCATTTGGCTGCTCCTTTAGTTCGGGCGAGCCACGTGCTGGCGAAGAGGTCGAGGCCCTGTCTGACAGAGGCTAGGTAGCCAAGGTCGTGTCGCCGTGGCTTGATCCTCCGCAGAAAAGCCCTGCGTTGTGAGGCCCGCAGCATGTGTAGGAAGGCGTTTTGGGGTAAATTCAGCCAGCTGATCTGGCAGCCCCAGTCGTCGTACATGATGCCAAATGTGGGCCAGGTCCATCGGAGCTGCTGGAGCGACTGGACGAGTCGTCCGACGGGTCCTCCACCAAACAGGGTCTGGACGTGGTGTTGGAGGTCTCTGGCGAGCCCGCAGAGTGTAACGTCGCGGTTTACCTGTCGCCGCAGGCACAGGAATGCTTCACGCTGCGTGATGGCGTCGATCTCCAGGGCGTGTCCTGGGACGCACACGGCCATGAGAGTCCAGAACTCGACCCACTTGTTCCCCTTGGGGCGGATAGCCGCCTTGAGGGCGTGGTTGTAGGCAGTTTTGGCTGGGCCTGATGGTGCTTGAATGTCGGTGCCCGTGGTGCAGACGCTGGCAGCCAGGGAACGGGCGTGCCGCGCCTTGATAAGCATCGGCGATGGGAGCTTGCCAATGCGCGGCAGGCGGATAGTCGCTCTCCGTACACGGGCGTCAGCGGTGGCCGTGAGGTTAAGCGCGGCTGGAGCCGGCGCTGCCTCTGCGTTGATGTAACTCCCGACGAGCTTGAAGGAATCGACCACACGTAGGGGGCGCTCCGCCAGTGTGAGCTGGGCAACGGCGGCGTGAAGCTCGTCGGTGAGCGCCCACCCTGCCACTTTACCAGGGTGAATGCGTTGACCTGAGAATCGATCAAACTTGGCGGTTTCGTCAAGAGATTTCTGCAGCTCAGACGCGGTGTGGGTAGTGGAGTTGCTGTCGTCAACAAAGGTAGTGCTGAGTGATCGAGGAACGTATCGATGCTGCCTCTTTGTCCACACGCACATGAGCAGCTTGATGTCGTCCAGGGACCACGAACTTCCCTGGAGGTGACCGTTAGTCCTGGCCAAGTCCTTAGAGTACGCTCCGTTCATGCGGATGTAGCGTTTGTGTTGTCTGTAGAAATTTCGGCGGACAGTGACGATGTCTTGAGGGCACCCCGCGTGCAGCGCAAGGTTAAGGCAGATGTCCGTGATGAGGTAGTCGAAGCACTTCTGTCGGTCAAGGGCAGCTCCAGCTAAGGGGAGGAGTAAAGCCCTGGCGTGCTCGATGCGCAGGGCGAGAGAGGTGCTGACATCCCCAATGGTGGCTTTGGGAACAGCGCCGAAGCTCGTGGCGTGGGTCCATCCTTTCCGCCAGTCCGTGAGGCTACGGTAGGCTGGCGCTTCCCACGCATACATCCAAACGGAAAGAACCGAGAGAAGTCGTTGGTCCGTCGGGAGTTCCCCTCGGCCTTTTCGGAGGCACGGGTTTGGCACGTGTAGGAGGGGCTCTGGGATGGTGCCAGTGCGTTGCATAGCACGTAAGACGCTGGCGAAGAGGCGAAGGATGTCGTCGGGTAACTCCTTAGCCTCCTTAGTTGTCCAGCCGTCGAGTCCCCCCGCGCGGCGCGGTGAACGGGTGCGAATGAAGTGGATGAGTTGGTCGTCGGTGAGGTGGAAAGGGGCTGCTGGTGATGGCGTAGGCAGCTCTTGTCGGTACTCGTCGTAGAAGTCTGCCCACGTCGGCATAGCTTCGGCATCATGGCCTGCGCGAGCGCGGTACCTGCCCAAGATGGGCTCCCAGGTGTCGACCATGAGCTTAAGCATGTCTTTGGTATTGGCAACAATGGCGTTGGCGGGGAGGGCGTCGGGGACCTGGGCAGGTGGTGGGTCACGAGTGTGGCCTTCGTCGTTGTCCGTGTCGAGCGAGCTACCGTCGCTGGGGCTGAAGCCGCCAGCGTCGGTGTCGGCATCACTATCGTCCGTGCAAGCTTGGTCAGGGTTGAAGGCGGTGGTGTCGCAGTGGAGCTGTGCATCGTCGGGAGTGGTGGGCGTGCGGAGATACGCCGTGGGCGAGCAGTCGGCAGCCCGTGCGTATATGGCCGCCTTTCGCCCGCTTGGCTCGCGGACACCCTCAGCCCAAATCTTGATGCGTTCAGCTTTGACTCGGTTTGCACGTCGCGCCAGCTCTGAGTCAAGGTTTTGGATCAGACGGTCCAGGTGCTCTCCGCGTGGTGCTGGCACGTCGGGGGTCCAGGCCTCGGGAAAGGCCAGGAGGACCGTGGGGCGCAGCTTGTGGCAGAGAAGGCGGGCTGCGGTCCACGTGCAGTCGATGCGCTGCGCCAGGTACGGCGGGATAGCACGGTAGTCGATATGATGGTGCTGTCCGATGAAGCGAAGCTCACAAAGTTGCCGATGGAGCTTGCGAAGGCGGTTCATGTGGATCGTGGAAGCTCCGTAGGTGGGAAAGGCGCGGGGGACAGCGGGTCGCTCCTCGAACGTGGGTGTGAGCCCGTGCATGGTAGGGGGCTTCTTTTTTGGGTGGTCTGGCGGTGGAGGTGGCAGGTCGCGCAGCCGGGTGAGATGGTACTCATGGCTGGCCTCGTTTGCCAGGGCGAACATGCGTTCCACATCGTCGCGTGTGTCGGCCTGCTCCATGCGGTCATGGTATCGCCCTGCGATGAGGGTCCCTAATGCCTGAAGTTCGTGGTCCTCATGAGCTCCGTCGTTAGGAGGGTAAGGCGTGGGGGCTAGAAGGCGTCGGGCCGTATGGTCGAGGCGGCTAAGGTCGAGCGTGACCTGCAGGCCAACATGGGACTTCGCTGGCAAGTCACGCAGATAGCAGAAGTCGGTGACAAGGGATCGCGCCGCTTGGTTGGCGATGATGTAATCGATGCGCGAAGTGCGGGGGCACTTGGTGACGCGGTCCCAGTCAGGGATATTGCCATATGTGTGCATGGTGTGGTCTGGTGTACCTTCAGCGACGTTAAACCATCCGTGCTGCATCATGTGCAGCAGGTGTGGATTGTCGTCGATGTTCGTGTTGGCGTCCATGCAAATGAAATACGGGGCTGAGCCGACCCTCGCGGCGGCGCAGTCAGCAAGCCGAAACAAATCGGTGCTGTCTCCTCCAGCGACCCCGTAGAGGCTCGCAATGTAGATCCCAGCGGGCCCGTGGTTGTTTCGTCGCCGCCTGCGGCGGTGCTGGGTGCAGAGCGGGAGGAAGGCCTCGTGCCATCTTTTCTTGGCCTTGAGGGTGGCGATACAGGACGCTGTGTCGTCGACGGTGGAGTCGACGATGGCGTCCTTAGAGAGGATGGCGACCCCTCCCGAGGCGCCAGTGTTGCCCTCGACCGTGTGGTCTGTGCCGCCGTGAGCAGCTTTGCGCTGGGCTCGCGCCAGATCCAGGTCAGGTCCCAGACTGGCCTGATATCCCCCGTGGTGTGGATTGGCGGCGTTGGTAGCGATGGCTTGTCTGGTAGGCTTGGCATGTCGGGTCTCCTGCAGTGCTATGACTGCGGCGTTGTGGTCGACACCTAGAGCGGTGATGGTTGGCCAGTTCGCTGGGAGACTCGTGATGTTGAGGCTGACGAGGTGGATGGAGCGACCTGGCCCGTCTCCGTCGGTGGAGCTGGGGTTGGCACGCCCCGCACGGTGGAGGGCAGCCTGGCCCTCACCCAGGTAGAAGGCTTGGCCACAGTAGGAGCTCATGGCGTCCCTGCAGATTGGCTTGAACGGGGCTGAAGCCGCCGTCAGGCCAGAAGTATAGGCGAGGCATGGTCGACACTGCGCCAGGGGGGGTCATAAACATCGGCAAAACTGCCTCGAAAAATCCTCCTCACTCCTGTACCGTGGGGGACGGGGGGAGGGGAGGTGAGACGGCAGCAGAGGGAGAGGGAGGCGATTCCTCGATCCGTCCTGCCGAACACAAGAGCAAAAGCAAACCAGCGGCGGCAGCTCGGCGCGGCAGCGGCGCAACGCGCGCGCATATACTGCGCACGCGACGCCGCTGGTCCGTCCTGCGGCGGCGCGCCCGCCCCGTCAGTACCGTGATGAGCAGCATCGGGTGGAACAGCTCGAGCAGCGCGGTCGGTGGCCTGGCGCTGAGCCTCGTCCATGCCCGCTGCCGTGAGGCACGCGTTGCGGACAGGGCTGACTCCACGCGGGGCCGCCGCTGCCGCGGCAGCGGCTGAGGTGGCGGGGGCGCCGCCACGACTCTGAGGAGAAAGCGGTGAGCCGCCGCCGAAGCCCGCCGCGAGGTCCTTGACGCGGTACTTGTTCTTGAAGGGGTCGAAGGTCGGCGCCTCGTCGATGGGGGCGACAACGCGGGTGGGCGGCGGCATCTCCTGGTCCGTGGACGGCGTCGGCTCGAGGTCGACCTGGCCAGGTTCGGTGGCGCTGACACCGAAGCGTGGCACCACCTCGGGGGCTTGGGCATCAGCCTGAGTCTCGCGGGGCGGCGAGCTCGTGGAGCTCCCAGGGGCCTTGCGCGAGCTGTGGCGGCTGCAGGACCGGCTGCGCGGGACGCGCCCGCCCGTGTGGCGGTCGCGTGGCGAGGTCGCCTGGGCGTTAGCGCGCGCAGAGTCCGCCCTGCTCGGGGAGCGGATCGGCGCTGCGCAGGGTGTTGGGCTGGGCTGGCGGGAGCCGCCTGTGCCGCCCGCCGCCGAGGCTGCAGCCTGGTCAGGGTCGACGGCGTCAGGGCGGGGGCTGACGTGATGGGCGCTACCCTCGCTGTGCCGCGGGGAGGCGCTGTGGTGCGCCTGGGTGTACGTGAGGACGAGCGGGACGAGCGGCTGCCGCTCGCGCTCAGGTGGGGCAGGTTTTGCCTGGGCAGGGCGCAGCGCTGCGGCCACGTTTGGCGGGGGCGTGTGTTGGCGCGGTTGCCAGGCACGCACGTTCGCATCGCGCCATCCTTCAGGGCGCCCTGTCCTGCCACGGCTTGGTGCAGCCCCCTGGGCTGAAGCCGCAGGGGTTACCACTGCGGGCTGGTTGCTGGGGGTGCTGTCGTGGCGGCCTGGGTAAAGGCCCCAGGCACGCGTGGACCCAGGCACGGGCGAGGTGGCCCGTGGGGGAGCCTGCACGAGTGCACGCGGGTAGCCGATGACCGCTGGGTGCACCCTGGCGTGGGGGGCATGGCCGTAGCTGGAGGCGGCTGCTCCTGCCGCCGCGGGCCTGGCGCCAATGGGGCCACGGTGGTAGGCGGCACCCCCGCCGTACACCGTGCTGTCGCCTGTCGGGACGCGCGCGGGGGAGCGGTTGCGTGGCGTGCTCGGCTGACCTGCGTCGCGTTGGTCGCGCTGCTGGGTGCGCTGCAGGTGCTGTTGGTAGCGCTGCTGGTCGGCTCTCGAGAGCGGGCGGGTGTCGGGGAGGATGGTGGGCACGTCGGGCCGCCGCCAGCCCTGATAGACGTGCTCGAAGGCGTGGTCTGGGTAGGTATCCCCGACGGGTGAGTATCGCCGCACATGCTCCACGTAGTCAATGTTCTGCGGCTCGGGGAGCACCGTGATGTTCACAGCTCGCTGGTGCGCTGGTCCATAGAGACAGAAACTACCACGGTTGCTGCGGTCGTGGTTCAGCTCGGCTTCGGTCGTGGCACGGCTCACCATGGCGTCGCAGAGGCGCATGTCATAGTCGAGAGCTTGAGGCCCAGGGCCGCCCTCGGCATCCCAGTGCAGTACCACATCTCGCCAGCGGGTGCGGGTAGTGTGGATGCGCTCGGCGATGGACTCGCAGACGGTCCTGACTGTGACACGATCCCTATGCATGTTGGTGATGGCTAGGGAGTAAGGTCGGCGGACCGTTTTGTTGAAGATAAAGTCCTCCTTGAGGGCCTGGTGGGGGCCGAAGAGCACGTAGCCTTCCCTCCACAGCGGTTGGTCGGGGGCCGGATCTTCAGGCATCCCCGTTCCTGTGAACCCAGGTGGCCGCCTCGTGCCGTCGGGCAGTCCCTGCTTGAGGACGCGACGCGGCCTCGGTGGAAGATACCATTGACCCTGGTAACCTGCTTGGCCTGGTTGTGGAGGCTCCCCCCCGGGGCCTGAAGGCGCTCGGGGGAGTTCCTTGAGGTCGTGCTGGGCTGGCGCGTTGCCGTATTGGCGGGCAAGGATGTGCGGAGGCATCCCTGTGGCACGGACGTCGAACAGGCTGTGCGGACTAGGCGGATGGGGGCACCTGCTGGAGAGGCAGCATGTGTCGGAGTCCCTGTTGTCGGTGCTGTACGCACACGTCCAGCTGTTGCAAGAGTAGTCCGTGGACCAGTCCATAAGTGCACGTAGTCCGCTGAGGGAGCAGTCTGGGCACGTTGGTTGGCCCGAGGTGCCGAGCTGCGTGTTGCGGCGGGCCGCACAGTACTGACAGCATTGGAATCGGCACTGTGGGCATGACCAGCGTCCTGGTAGGGGCGGGAGTGCTTGCTCGTTTGTGCCTGGGTCGTCTGGGTGGGGTCGGGGTCGATCCCACAAGGGCCAGACGTCGGCGAACCAGGACTGGCCTGTAGTGCGGACCACCTCGGCGGGGAGGCGAGCGTCGTCAGCATGGCGCTCGATCCACTGGGGCCCCATGTCCGCTGGGATCATGACCGTGCGCCAAGTGTCGTCCGCCTTGACGTGGACTTGGGTCGGTGCCCAGAGCTTGGTAGTGGTATCGCCATGGTCGTGGTGGAGGATGACCCAGCCGTCGCGACCCGCCACCACAGGGTCGATAACGCGGTGGCCCATGACGGTCGTCCCCCACGGTAAGTAGGCGCCGTCGTGGTGCTCGCCTGGGTCAAGCCAGACCTCGATGCCAGGGGCACTGACACGGGCCCGCACGTCTCGGACGTGGAAGGCGAGGACGTGGTAGGCGGTCGGCTCCTCTTCCGTCTCGATGTGCTCCCACGTCTCGATGTCGCTGTTGTCCGAGGTGGAGTTTCCGCCGCTCTGTCGTGACGAACGCGAGGCGGATCGCCGTGGGCGGGCATGGCCTCGGGCGAGGGCGGCGGCCGCGCTGATGAGGGACGGCGTACGGCGGTCGTCGGCTCCTGATGTCGTCGATGAGCGGCCTGGACTGTGTGCCAGGGCGGCGCCTGACTGGTAGGTGCGCGGTGGGCCAGACGCGGCCCCAGGGCTGGAGCCGCTGGGGCGCGGCTCTCGTGCGTCGGACTGCCCCCGCACGGGGACGGCTTGCAAGCCAGTGTACACCAGGTCGATCAGTGGCTGCGGGTCCAGCTGGAGCTTGCGAAGCGAGACGCGTGGACGGGGCTGGTTGGGGTCGGCCCTGGTGGCGGCTTCGGTGTCGTAGTGCTGTTTAGCCCATGCTCGCGCTGCCTCTGGCGAGTATAGTGCCTGCGGCGGTGGCCACGCTGCCGCGATGTCCAGCCTGCGCCAGGTGTTGGCTTCCTGGTCGCGGGCTTCAGCCGCCTCGCGGAGGTCTGGATGATCGTAGCCAGCGATGTGGAGGGCGTGCGCACAGTCGCCCATGCCATAGGCTTGTGGTAGGGCACGGCACCTGGAGGCAGCTTCCGTGGGGGCACACCAGTCCATGCGGATGAGGAGGCCCAGGACACGAGGGTAGATGAGGCGCGCTCCGTGGGCCTCCCCTTTCACAAAGTTGTGCCAGTTCTCACCGCGTGGCGGTTGGGTGGCCTCGCACATCCAGAGCGCGATGGGTCCCCACGCGAGGGTGTCGCCTTCGAGGCTGTAGGGCGGGTGGGGCGGCACTGCGTACCACGCGGCCAGCGACGGGGTCACACTCACGTACGTGCGGCCAGCATTTGTGGCAGTTCGACCCTTCGCTTCACGGCGGGGGCCTGGCAGGAGGTGACCTCCGTTGAAAGCGAGACGAGCCGCAAGGTCGCCGCGGGTCCCGTGCCAGAAGACCGTGGGCGTGTCAGTGGTGGGTTGACGGAGGTCCCACGTGAGGTAGGGGAAAATCGTCTCGCCTGAGTTCCCGCCCGAGTCTTCCAGCACCCAAGTGAGTCGGTTCGGGGGCCTCTGCATGATGTCAGTCCACGGCACCAGCGCTTGGAGTGTTGGATCATGGGTGAATCGTGGATGGTCGTGGAGTCGCAGGGCGTCTTTGATGTCCTCTGTAGACACGCCACTGTTACCAAGCGCAAAGCCGTTTTGGTACAGGGCGTTGAGGATGCTCGTCGGCGGCACGGGGACCGCTGGGTCGCGCTGGATGGTGTTGCGTAAGTTGCGCGTCGGTGGCCTGAGGGCTAGGTGGGGCGTACCAGGGCCTGAAGGCGCCTGGGGCCTGGCGGGTGATGCATAGCGCGCTCGCCGACGTGGTGGTTGGGTGTCCATGTCGGAAGAGGAACCACGAGCATCTGCATGTCGGAAGATGGACCACGGGCTGTCGCGGGTGCGCTCACGTGGTTCCCTTGCCTCGGCGTCGCTGGCCTGAGCTGTGGCGTCTTCGTGAGTCGGTGGGGTACCATAAGCCATGCCGCTTATGGAGCCGTCTCGCGGGGACGGGCTGGTCGATCGTGGTGTGACAGACGAGGCTCGCGATACCGCGGCAGTGATTTCGACAATGGCGGCGGTGGAGAGAGAGAGAGAGAGAGAGAGAGAGAGAGAGAGAGAGAGAGAGAGAGAGAGAGAGAGAGAGAGGGCAGGGAGCTCGAGGACTCGCGGGCAGGGAGCTTCAGGAGAACTTGAGGGGGAATTGGGGGCAGGGAGCGAATGGGGACAGGAGGGGGACTTGAGGGCAAGGACGCGCGCCTCGTTGACCGCCGTGCCATCGATCGATCGCAGCCCCTCTCGAGGCGACGGTCGAGATAGCGCGGCGGCTCGACGAGGCGTGCGACGCCGCGGGCGTTGCAGAGTTCAAGCCTGAGGGCACCGCTTCTCCTCCTGATCCTCTTGATGGCCCCCCTTCTGATCCGCCTGATCATGATCCTCCTGATCTTCCTGATCCTTCTCCCCCCCTCCCCCTCCTCCTCCTCTCCTCCCCTCCCCCCCCCTCCTCCTCCCTCCTCGTCCCTCCTCCTCCCCCCCCTCAGTGCGACCATTCTCCCCATCCTCCTCCTCTTCCTCCCCCTCCTCCTCCTCTTCCTCTCGAGGCCTGATCATGATCCTCTTGATGGCCCCCTTCTGATCCTCTTGATGGCCCCCCTTCTGATCCGCCTGATCATGATCCTCCTGATCTTCCTGATCCTTCTCCCCCCCTCCTCTTCCTCCCCCTCCTCCTCCTCCTCGTCCTCCTCCTCTTCCTCGTTCTCTAACTGATCCGCCTGAGGACCCCCTTCGTTTCCCCCGGCCCCCGCGCGGCGGCCAGGCGCGTCAGAACCTCTCCCAGAAAGTTTGCATATCCCTCGGGTCCCTTCCTCCTCCTCCTCCCCCTCCTCGATCACCTGGTTTCCTCCTCTAGGAGCCCCCCCCCCCCGAGCCGATGGTGATGTCGGACATCCCTGAGTCGCGCGCTGGCAGAAACATAGTCAAGGAATTCGCAGCATGGGCGCGCAAGCAATCCGCGAAGAAGTACGCCTCCCACATGGTTTTGGTCAAGGCCGCCCCTCCTCCTCCTTCTCCTCCCCCCCCTCATCCTCCTCCTCCTGGTTCTGTTCTTCCTCCTCCTCCTCCTCCTCGCTCCCTTCCCCCCGCCCCCTTCTTCTCCACCGTCCTCATCCACCCCGTATTTCTCATATTCGCCCGCCGTTGTGGTCCTGCTCTCTCCCCTCCCGCTGCCCCCTCGCCCCCTCGTTCCGCTGCCGGGCGATGGCGCCCAAGCTGCGCCGCGCCAAGGCGATCGCACTAGAGGAGGTCGCGCTGGATGATGTGGCGGAGGCGCCGCGCGCATGGCTGTGTCTATCGGGGGGGATGGAGGGGGACGAGGAGGAGGATGCGGGGGAGGAGGAGGAGGAGGATGAGGAGGAGGAGGAAGGAGAGGGATCGATGAAGGCCTCGAGAAGATGAGGATGGGGATGATGAGGAGGAGGGACGAGGATGAGGATGAGGGCGAGGAGGAGGTGGAGGATGAGGATGAGGAAGGTGAGGAGGGGGGATGCAAGGATGAGCCCCCGCATCGCGAGGCGCTGGGCCATCAAGACGACAGCCGCGCCGCGCCCATGATCGAAGGCCCATCGGGGAAGGGGGGCGGGGGGTGAGAAGGATGAGACAGATGAGGCGAGGAACAGGATAGGGTGATAAGGATGAGGGGGCTGCGAAGCACATAGGGCGAGGGGGATACGAGGAGGACAACGAGCAGGAGGAGAACGCGGATGAATAGGCGGGAGATGAGGACGACGAGAAGAAGGGATGGGAGGAGGAGGCGAGAGGAGGGAGAACAAGATGAGGAGGAAGGTGCAGAGAAAGATGATGAGGATGATGACGATGAGGGGGAGAGGGGGGCGAGGAGGGGGGGGGGGAGGAGGATGAGGAGAGGCGGGGAGGAGGAGGGGGGGGGGGGAAGGAGAGGAGGAAGAAGAAGAGAGCGACCACGGTGATCCCGACGACGACTGCCCCGACCTGGAGGCTTCACACAAGAGGAGGAATAACCAGATGATGGGGAAGGTGAGGAGAAACATGAGGATGAGGAGGGGGATGAGGAGGAGGAGGAGGAGGCGGGGGGGGGGGGGGGGGAGGAGGAAGACGAGATCGACGACGATGGGGCCGACGACGATTTCCCCGACCTGGAGGCTTCACGCAGGTCCCACACTTCGGCATCTACAGCGTGAGCCAGTCAGGGAATCGGCCCATGCCTGACTTGCTGACGGTGCTTGGGAGGGGTTGCTTGCTGACGGTGCTCGGGGGGGGGATGGAGGGAAAGGGGGCAGAAGGGAAAGGGAGGGGAAGGGAAGGGTTGGGGGTGCAGGAGGAGGAGGTGGATGAGGAGTGGTGGAGGTGGAGAAGGGGGGGAGGTGGAGTGTTCAGATGCTGTGAGGGCTCGTCGGAACGATGAACGATGTCGATCGCCAGGCGCGCCTTTTCCTGAACTGTCCTTGCGTTTCTGTGCCGTGGCGTGGACGTGCGCCTCCAGCAACTGGCGCGCCCCGATGTGTCGTGCATGCGCGAGCTTACAGGGGCTCGACTCGATCGATCGAACTTGAGGGAAATCGACTCGAACTTCGATTGAACTTGAGTGAGTCGACTCGACGTTCAGGGCAGGGTGACGGGCGAGGAGGAGACGGAAGAAGGAGGAGGAGGAGGAAACGGCGCGAGGGGGATGATGGAGGGGGGATGATGCGAATGAGGAGGAGGAGGAGGATAAGGGGGAAGGGGAACGAGGGGGAGAGGGGGGGGGAAGAGGAGGGCGAGGAGGAGGAGGACCGACGCTGACGATCCACATGCGGCCACGCCCATGACGACGACAGCCAGGTGTTCGACTCCACGTACGCACAGATGAATAAAGTGTTCAACGGCCGCCGCATGAGCCAGAAGAATTTGGAGGCCCTCGGGCCTGCGCCTTCCATGAGTCACGGGCTCGAGTTAGAGGAGGATGAAGCGCCCTGCAGGAGACTGAGCCTCGAGGAGACCGAGGAGAAGGGGGCGGCGGAGGAGAACGAGGAGAAGGATGAGGAGGGGGCCAGGGAGCCAGCAGAGGAGGACGCACCCAAGAGGAAGCGAATCAGGAGGATAAGACGGAGGATTGAGGAAGAGCATGAGGATAAGACAGGGGGACCGATGCAGGATGAGCAGGATGAAGGGGTGACCCAGGAGATCGAAGAGGAGCAGGAGGAGGAGGGGCCCAAGCGGAGGCAGTCAGCAAGCTATGTTGCCCCTCTCGGAGCTTCGACCCCAGGGGGGATGATATACGCCGTGCCCAAACGCAGGAGGAGACGCATGAGGATGCGACAGCGAGGGTCGAGGACGGGCAGCCTCGAGGGCATTGGAGGGCGCAGGATCCTTCAGGAGGAGGGGTGACTCAAGGGAAGGCGAGGAGGTGGAGTCAGCCGGCAGGAAGTGTTACCTCCCTGAGTCGGCATGTCTTTCCCCGTCCATGACCCTCGCTGCCGCAGGTTGTCTGGGACAAGCGCTATCGCGCCAGGTTCCAGGAGCAGTGCAAAAAATGCATCACAAGCTGCCCAGGGCGAGCATGGTGGAGGGCCACAGGCCAGCATGCCGCCGCAGCTTACTTTCGGAGAGGGGCTGAGGAGCAGCAGGACCAGGATGAGGCGGGAGGAAGAGGAAGAATAAGCGGATCAGGGGGAGGAGCGGGTGGAACATGGTGAGGAGCAAGATAAGGAGAATGAAGAAGATGAAGGAGGATAAGGATGAGGACGACGAAGAGGAGGAAATCAGGATAAGATGAACGGATTGAGATTTCAAGGACGTGGGCACTGGGGCCGAGCATGCCAGAACGTGCTGTAAGTCACCCTAGTAGGGGCGCACGGGGGATCTCGATGAAGATTGTCCAGGGGCTGGTGGCGCTGCAGGCGAATCGTTGCGTCTCGTCCCCGTTTCGTTTAACTTTTTTCGTCGCGCCCCCTCGTCGCTTGCTGTGTCAGTGCCGCTGCCCCGAGCGAGGTTCCTCGAGTTCCGCGCGTTCATGATCGGGCTCGCGCACTGGCAGCGGAGGCACGGCCGCGACATGGGCGCGGAGGTCACCAGAGGGTCGGGGCGAGCAGCCAGGGACCGAACTTGAGGTAGCTGGTTCGAAGTTGACATCGAACTTTAGAGAGCCGGCCGATCGAACTTGAAGGGGCCCGACTCGATCGATCGAATGTGACGGAGTCGACTCGAACTTCGGCCGAATTTGAGGGAATCGACCCAACGTCAGGGCAGGGTGACGGACGAGGAGGAGAAGGAAGAGGGAGGAGGAGAAGGTCCGAAGAGGCGTGCAGAGGATACTAACGTGATGAGGAGGAGGCGGAGGGGGACGAGGAAGAGGAACGAGGGGGAGGAGGAGGAGGAATATATCGAAGAAGAAGATGAGGAGGGGGAAACGGAACGAGGGGGGGAGGATGAGGAGGAGGATGAGGAGGAGGCGTAGGATGAGGAGGATGGGGAGGATGAGGAAGAGGAACGAGAGGGAAGCAGCGCAACTTTGTCGAGCGATCGATCGTTGAGAAGGGGTGGCAGGTCGACTGCTCGGATGAGGTCGAGTTCGTAGATGACGAGGTCGTCGCGCAGTACTTGCGCAGCGCCCACGCGGCGCCAGACGAGGACATAGGGGGGGCACCTGCCGCTGGGGGGGGCGAGAGGAGGAAAGAGTTGGAGGAGAGAGCAGAGGTGAAGGAGGGAGGAGGGAGCGATGTTTCGAGGAAGGCGGGCGGAGTTGGATGAGGGAGGAGGGGGTGGCTGAAGGGGGGGGGGGGGGGGGGGGGTGGGGGGGGGGGGTGGGGGGGGGGCGAGTTGAGTTGGGGGAGTTGGAGGGGTGATGAAGGAGTTCGAGGGGTTGGAAGAGGAGCGTATAACTACACAACACATCGGTATCGATCTCGAGATCGAGGTCGACCAGGGGGATGTGGGCAGGTCGATCCCGATCTCGAGATCTCCATTTCGAGATCGAGGCCGGGATCGATGCCGACCTCGATCGAGGGGCGCCTCGACCGCGATCTCGATCTCGAGATCGGGCACGTGGCTAGTGGACAGGACACCGCCGAACCCGACGAAGAAGAGGCAGCCCCCCTGGCCGACGACGGCGAGGAGGCGGCTGCCCACCTGGAGGACGAACACTGCGGGGAGGTGGAGGCGGCCCCCCTGGGGGATGACGGCGAGGAAGCTGCGGCCCCCATCGAGGACGAGGATAAGGATGACGGCGAGGAAGCTGCGGCCCCCATAGAGGACGAGGATAACTGCGAGGAGGCGGAGGCTGTCCCCCTGGAAGGCGACGGCGAGGGGGCGACTGCCCCCGTCGAGGACGAGCACGGCGAGGAGGCGGCGGCCCCGCAGGACGAGGACGAACGCTGCGAGGGGGCGGAGGCGGACAGCTTCTACTCGGGTGACTCCGAGGGGATGGCCAAGGAGGAGCTCGGGGAGGCTGCGAGCAGCACGGCTGCGTCGAGCAGCAGCGGTGGAGGCATCAGCATGCCGTTCATGAAGGAGCTCATGGGCCACCGCTCGCGCAAGAAGGTGATCAAGAAGGAGGTCAAGAAGGAGAAGGAGGGGCCCGAAGAGCCTATCAGCTGGATCCCGCCGAGCCCGTCGATCGGCGCGACCCCGAAGCCACAGGGCAAGCCGACCGCGGCGAAGAGCAAGGCGACGGGCAAGCCGAAGGGCAAGCCGAAGGGCAAGGCGGAGGGCAAGGCGACGCCCAAGAGGAGTGCGCCGCCCAAGCTGGTGCTGCAGCCGAAGAAGAAGGCGCGCGCGAAGGCCAAGGCTGCGACGAAGGAGGAGGCGCCAGAGGAGAACTCAGCTGACAAGGAGGATAAGGCCCCAGCGCCATGGGGGGAACCCAGCTGAGAAGGACGAGGCCCCAGCGCCAGAGGAGAACCCAGCTAAGGAGGAGGCGGCCCCAGCTGAGGAGGATGAGGAGGCGGCCCCAGCTGAGGAGGCGGCTGTCGTGCTCACGCCGCCGATCGACTGGGGCCAGGAGCCGAACTTCCTTGGCAACGGTGTGCGCACATGCCAAGACGACGCGGGGGACCACTTCGAGCTGAAGTACCGCGAGCGCGCCTCCGAGGGCTACCAGTGCATCGCGTTCAGGACCTTCATCGATGACGAAGCGCCCCAGTGGAAGCAGCTCATCCAGACGGCGGACAAGGACTGGAAGGCCTGGCAGCTCGAGAAGAACAACATGACCGGGCCGACCTGTCGAAGTTCGCGCTCAAGCAGATCTTCTACTACCTGATGAAGCTGAAGACGTGATCAATATCCAGGTGCTCAAGTCGCTCGACGTGCAGTAGGTGCCTTGGGGCGCGGGTCGATGAGCAGGAATGGTTGACAGCGCTTCTCGAGAGCGAGGAGAAGGGGGGGGGGCGGAGGAGGGGAATGAGGAGGCGGACGAGGAGTGGCAAGGGGGTCGAGGACGAGGAGGTCGAAGAAGGCGACGCCCTTCTGGAACAGGAGGAAGATGACGAGGCGAAGGAACGAGGAGAGGAGATATAGGCAGGTTTCCTGGAGGATAAGACTGATGAGGATGAGGAATAGAAATGAGAAAGATGAGGACGAGGACGATAATGATCAGGAGAAGGAGAGTGATGATGAGGAGGGCGAGGATGAGGAGGAACGACCCATCTCTCTACATCTTTCCCCGAGCGCTCTGGAGACCTCTGGCTCTGGGAGGTGATCGTGAACATCGGCGCGAACCCCGTCGACGCCATGAACGGCGACCGCATGTTATCCTTGAGGCCACCTCGTGCGGGATGGGGGGGGGGGGGGGGGGGGGGGGGATTGTCAGCGCGCGAGCGTTTGTTGCGTGTGAGCGTGGGCGAGAAGCAGGAGGAGGAGCGAGGAGGAGGAGGAGGTGCATACATAAGCATGATAGCTGGCACCTGGGACGAGGCACCAGCGGAGGAGGAAGAGGCGGAAGAGGAGGAGGGGGAGGGGGACGAGGACGAGGAAGAGGCGGAAGAGTCAGGAGGTCGGCGAGGAGCCTCAAGGACGTCAAGAGGAGGAGAGAGCTTGAGTATAGAAGACTAGAAAGGGGGAGGGGACCAGGAGCCTCAGGGAGTGGCGAGGAGGAGGAGGAGGAGGAGGAGGAGGAGAGAGCTTGAGCCTAGGAGGGTCAGGGGCGAGGGGCCCCAGGGAGCGGCGAGGATGAGGAGGAGAGGCTGCTCTCCAGGATCAGTGTAGGAAGGAGGATCAGGGGGGTGAGAAGACCCTGTTCGTTCCCCCCGCACACGGCCTTCAGG
>CAUYUJ010020158.1:142500-162858 GCA_963575745.1 Prorocentrum cordatum
AGATCGGAGGAGGAGGAGGAGGAGGAGGAGGAGGAGGAGGAGGGGGAAGATGAGGATGAGGAGGAGGATGAGGAGGAGGAGAGAGAGGAGGGAGGGAGGAGGTCGACGCGCAGACGAAGGAGACGCTCTACCGCCGCTGCACGCTCGAAGGCGAGGGCCGCCAGGCCTGCCGAGGGGAGGGCGGACAAGATTCGTTCTGTTTGGGGGGTCCATCGATAGGGGTGATGGCGCGAGAGGGAACGATTGTGCGAGGGGGAATCACGATGCGAGAGGGGGGGGCGGTGGGAAAGGAATATTCGAGGGAAGAATGGTACGAGAGGGAATCACGGTGCGATATTAATCTCGCGTCGCCCCCGCCCCACCCCCCACCCACCCCCGCCGCCGCCCAGATGAAGAAGCAGACCTTGGAGACGAGGCTGAGCGCGGGCCAGGTGGACCCCGAGGATGTTCGCGGCGCCCAGGCTTGCCAGGGGAGGGGCGCGCAGTCTTGCTACCTCTTAAGATCGTTGCATGCATGCATCGCGACCCAGTCCCCCCCACCCCCCCCCCCACCCCCGCCCCCCCCCCCCCCCTCGAGCCTGCAAGCTACTATCCGCGGGTGGACAGCTATGCTGAAGGTGTCTGCATTAGGGCGATGTCGATCTCGATCGCATGTCGATATTGATCGGCGACGAGGGGGCCATTTCTCCCCCTAGGATCATCGGGCGGGAGGGGGGGGGGGGGGGAGGGGGTGGTGGTGGGGGTTTTTTTTTGGGGGGGGGGGTTTTTTGAGGGGGGGGGGAGGGGGGGGGGGGGGAGGGAAGATGGGGGAGGCGGAGGGCGGAGGAATGGGGGGGGGGGAGGGGGGGGGGAAGACGATGAGGAAGGAGGAGGAGGAGAAGAGTGGATCCTACTCAGCGTCCGACGGTGGCCCCCACGCCGCTCCACGCCCTCCCCCCCCCCCCCCCGCCCCTCCCCCCCCCCCCCCCTCCCCCATCGCGCTGCATGCGCGAGGCGAAGAAGACCGTCGACAGCGACTCCTATTCTGAGTACCCCTACTCAGACAGCGAGGGCGGCTCGACCTTCGAGAAGGAACAACTCCCACGATTGGGGATTGACGGGGGCGCGGAGGAGATGGTGGAAGAGGAAGTGGTGCTAGGAGGGCGTGGAGGAGCAGTGGAAGCGAGGAGGAAGCGCCTGAGCATTCGCAGGCGATGCAGCCTTCGAGACACGCTGTGCTAACAGGTCCCTCGGAGGATCCACGGGGATGAGGTGGGGGAGCAAGCTGAGGTGGAGGAGAATGATCCGACTTCTCCTCCTCGATATCCTTGGGGTCACCCTCGTCGAGCCCCATCCCGCCTCTTCACAGTCTCCAGGGCCCCCTCCTCCTCCCCGTCCTCCTCTCCTCCTCCTCCTCCTCCGCCGCCTCCTCCTCCTCGTCGCTCTCATAGCCTAGTGGATCGGAAGCGGAGCGCAGCTTCGGCATCCTCAGCCACGCAAACAATGGCGAACAAGAACGCTGCACAGTGCGGCACGTTGCTGGGCCTGTGCTCGCAGATGCACGCGCAATTGACTGGCGTCGACGCGAGCGGGGGGGGGGGCTTGACCGTTCCATCGTCGATATTGATCTGGCCACCGACTCGTCGTCGATGTCCGTTTCGAAGGTCGTTCGATGGGTCGGCCGACCCATCATCGATCGATCCGTCGATCCATCCATCGCGGACCAATCCGTCGGCAATGTAATAGATCGATGATCGATCAGACATCGTCGACCAATCCGTCGTCGATTCGGTCTCGCTCCTCGGGCCGACCCCTCGCGCGTGAAATGAATTGCGTAGGGGAGGTGATGAACGTGCCGTGGCTCTCGCCGCTCGCGCCCCAGATCGGCGCAGCGGTCGACCAACTGAGCGATTTCAAGGGCCAATTGACCGATGGCATCCAGGGCAAGTCAGCACCGCCACCGTGCCCCTTGCATTGTGAGGGTGGGAACTCAAGGGTAAATTTGCCGAGAGCCGATCGAACCTCGAGCCCGACGATCTCGCGCCCGAGTAGGGGGAGGGCGAGGGATCCAAGACACGAGGTGGATGAGGAGGGGGAGGAGGAGGAGAGGGATGAGGAGGAGGAGGAGGAAGATGAGGAGGAGCAGGAGGAGGAGGAGGAGGAGGAGGAGGATATATGAATAGAGAGATAGGGGGGGACTCGAGGAGGAGGAGGAGGAGGAGGAAGGGGCATGAGGAGGAGGGGCGAGGTCGATGAGAAGGGGCGCGGCACCACAGATGCTCACTCCCCGCCGCGCCAGGTCGACGGTCGACTGCGATGAGATCAATGCTGGTTTGGGCGAGGCCCCGCCCCGAGCTCGCATTCGAATCTTTCAGTACCTATAGACCTAACCTCCCCAAGCCACGTTCCCTCGCATCAGTTGGGCGCCCGCTGGGTTCGCATCCTCTCTTGATTGACGGGTGGGGCGGGGGGGGAGGGGGGGGGGGGGGGGGCAAGTAGATCGATGCCGACAGATGGGGGCGCCGTCTTTAAAGAGGGGCCCCAGCCCCTGCAGGGGCGATCTATAGTCTTGGGCGCCACTGCCCCCCCCCCCCCCCCCCTCACTCGAACCGGCGATTCCGATCCCGCCCTCGAGGCGAATCGGCTGTGGAGCCTGATTGCCCCAGCGATGGCATCGGTGAGCGCGGCGACGAAGGCGTTGGAAGACGCTTCGGATCAGTAGAGCGCCAGTCGTCCTCGCCTGGGTTTCCGAGTGCGTGTGCGTGTGTGCGTGTGTGTATAGGGTGGTGTGTGTAAGATCTTGATGTGTGTGTGATGTGTGTGATGTGTGTGTGATTTGTGTGATGTGTGTGTGCGATGTGTGTGATGTGTGCGCTAACGTGCAAGCGTGTGACTGGTGTCCATCTCCCTTCTCGGAACTCAAGATTTCAAGGAGCGTGCGGTGAACCGCAAGCGGTGAATGCACTATACGTGTATAGTGCGACAGCCGATATTTGGACCGCGCGCAGATGCTCTGGCCCCGTCGGTGACGAGGCTGATGAGGAGTACATGGTGGGGATAGGGTTCAGGGGGAGCAACTGATCAAGGATGAAACGGAGGGGGGGGGGGGGGGGGCGGGGGGCAAGCAAATGAGGATCGAGGATGAAGGAGGGGGGGCGGGAGGAAGGGCGATGCGCACGTGCAAACGTTTGCTGCTGCGGAGTGCTCGACGCGCGAGGAAATGGCAGCAACGCTTGAGCCTTGTCGCCAGCCAGCGCGGGGGAAAAGGAAGGACGGCCTGATGCTTACAGTCGAACAGTCGGGACAGTCTGACCAGTCTGATGCAGGTGAGTCCCTCGATGCTGCGGGGCATGTCCCTTCAGGTCGACAGATTGCAATACAGGCGGCTCGGATGAGTAGGTCGACCCTGCCAAATCAACGGTGCCCTTGCGTCATGTGTCTCGCGGCCCATGCTTCCTACATTCCCGTGGCAACGTGGCGCCCGGAAAGGCATTGTGTCCTCCCGCGCGCCCTGCCCAACCGAGTCCGATTGTAGGACATGCAGGTCGCAACGTGAGATCTGTTGCCGTTTGGAGCTGCCGAGGGCCGATCCTCACTCCCGAGGCGTATCATAACAGGCGTCGGCTTGTGTCTTCTGGAAGCGATCTCGAAGATATGGCCAGCGCCCTCGCTTGAGACATCCTCACATTCTATAGCGAAGAGGATTGGGACGCACGCTCTGGGTGAGCACGAGGAGGTCTCGAGCGGCGCAGGCGCTCTCGAACTAGCGCTGGCCAGTCAGATCCCGCATCAAGTGTCCGTAGTCGTTGTCGCGATCAAGCTGTTTGGAGATCCCTGGAATCGATTGCACCTCGATTGCGCAATCTTTCGAGCTTGAACCGCCTGTCACCATGGCGGCCCGCGCATCAGCAGCATCGGTATCCATCGAGGCAGCCAGGAAGTCAGATAATGCACGGCAGCCCGCGGACCCGCACGGGGAAGGGTTGCGGGGGCACTTGCTCAGCTGGTGGGGCGAGGGCAAGGCCGCGGCGCAGTATGTCTGGGAGAGGGGAGGGAGGGGGGACCATATTACCATCCTCGTCCCACCTCTGTATTTTTTCAAGGGGGGGCCGAATCAATCGATCGATGCTGATCGACGTTGGGGCCCACATCTGACCCGCGCCAGTTTTGCCCAGGTCGGGGGCCGCAGCACCCCCCCCCCCCCCCCCCCCCCGAACATTCGAAAACTGAGTGGCTGAGGATGGCGTCGATCCCCCCCTCTCCGACAGGATGTGCGCACAATCGCGTGGCACTGTGCGAGGGCTGGGCTCCGTGGCCTGGGCGACTTAGCATGTGACCCTGAAGGTTCAGCGCACCGCATTCACCATATTCGGGAAGCGCTTGGAATGAACAGCCGTGAAGCGTTTTACACCACTGAGGTCCCCATGTGGGATTCAGGCACCCAGACGCGCACCTACTGCAAATTCCCCTTGTCTCTCCCGCGCGAGACTTTCAGCAGCGCCAACGAGGCCAACCCTTCGGACTATGATCTTCGCCGCCTGGGCGCTCAGAACATGCCGCCACACTTCGAGAACCATGCTGTCAGGCAGCTGAAAGGAGACCTTGCTTTCCCAGTGGGGTACTACTCCGACGGGGTGCCCCACACAAAGAAAGATAACTTCATCACGTTTTCGTTGGGCAACTTTGTCACCTCGGCCCGCCACGCAATCGCCATCGTTCGAAAGAACGACTTGTGCCAATGCGGCTGCCGAGGGATGTGCACCCTGGCGGCCATCATGAGAATCGTCGTATGGTCATTCAATGCGATGTCCACAGGGTTGTTTCTCGACCGTGGCCGCGACGAGCCATTCGCTGACGAGATCCGCGCGGCTAAACGTGGTTTTGCGTTGGCTGGCGGGCTATGCGCCGCCGTCTGTGAGATGAGAGCTGATCTTTTAGAGATCCACCCGGCGTGTGGATTCAAGCGGTGGGATCACGTGGAGCACCCTTGCTGGGCATGCAATTGCCACAAGGACCAGCTATTTGAGTGCCCTCTGTCAGTGGCGAGCTGCCCATGGGTAGACAAGGGTCCCGTGCAATGCGCCGAAATGATGCGCTCAGCGGCGAAGACGATTACAGTTACTTCGAAGGCGCAGTTCAAACGCTTGCTGAGATGCTGCCGCCACGATCCTGACTTGTGGGGATATGGCACCTTGTGTGATTTCCCTGAGCTCGGCTTACCTTCGGGGCGCAGGCTGCCCCACAAGGGCGCGGTTACCGACGCCCACAAATTCGGCGAGGTGGAGGACCTGATCGGCCCAGGTCGCCCTGTCCAGCTTGATCTCTTCAGCGTCAATAACCACGCGGGGATCAACTTCGTGGCGCCGATCCTCGGCGTCGTGGGGTTCGCTGTGTCGATGATCTGCTTAGACATCATGCACGTGCTCGATCTCGGCTGCACGCAGGGGCTGGTGGCCGCGGTCTTCTGGACCCTCATCGAGGCAAGCTTTGCAGTGAGTGCCGCTCGGACAGCGATCATTCGTAGAGTGCGCAACCTCATTCACATGAGGCGCCGCATGAAGACATACTACCTTGTCAATGCTGCCAATTTTGCACGTGGGCCACAGTCGAGAATCTTCCGGATTAGCCTGGCGATGCTCGGGGACGTGAACCAGCCGCGCCTCCACGCCCAGGCTGCCGAGACAAGGCACCTTGTGCCCCTGCTCCCCGGTTCATGTGCTGAGAATGCTGCAGTGTTTGCTAATGGTGCTAATGTTTTCATCCCACCCGCGCGTAGGTCCCTGTTGATGTTTCATCGGGTTATCGAGCGCAATCCTCAGCAGATGTCTGTCCAGTCCCAAAGGGACCTGGAGGCGCGCGTGTTGGAATTCCTTCGGTATTGGAAGGCTTCTGGCGGCAACTGCAAATATAAACGCCGCATGTGTTACCACCCTGTGAAGTCCGCCAGGATCCTGGGAACCCCCAGATTCTACTGGACACACAGATGAAGGGACCAAACGTGCGCTTGCCGCCGTGGCGAAGTCAGTTCACCATGGGCCCACATTTTATTTTGCTTTCCTAGAGAAGTACACGGCGGCTGCCTGAGGTGGAAAAAGTGTGCGCGCGGGGGAGATAGAGAGAGAGAGAGAGAGAGAGATAGAGAGAGAGAGAGAGAGAGAGAGAGAGAGAGAGAGAGAAAAAAAAAAAAAAGAGAGAGGGAGAGGAGGACCCTCTGCGCTGCGTGCACGCGCGTGTACGTGTGTGTGTGTGTGTGTGTGCGTGTGTGTGTGCACGCCTCAAGTACGTACACGCACATTCGTATCCGTCGCCCCCCGTCGCCCCCATCCTCCCGCGCCCTCCCCGTCGCCCCCGTCGCCGCGCGCGGGCCCGAGGGAAGGGCAATCAGATGTGATTCAGGCTGGTGATTGGATCAGCCACATCCTCTTGGACTTGCAGGTAGTCTTAAGAGGGGGGCGGTTGCGTCCTCGATCCCCTTCCCTCTCGCTGTCCCATCGCCCCAGCTCTTCCCCGCCCCTCGCCTTGCCCTCTTCGCCCTTTCACTCTCGACCCCTGGCGCCCGCCCGCGCGGAGGGCCCGAGGGAAGGGCAATCAGATCTGATTCAGGCTGGTGACTGTATCCACCGCATCCTTTTGGACCTGCAGGCCCTCTTAAGAGGGGGGCGGTTGCGTCCTCGATCCCCTTCCCTCTCGCTGTCCCATCGCCCCAGCTCTTCCCCGCCCGTCGCCTTGCCCTCTTCGCCCTTTCACTCTCGACCCCTGGCGCCCGCGGAGGGGCAGGAGGCCCGCGCGGAGGGGCAAGATGCCTCGAGGGGGCTCCGGGCCCATCGCCGCTCGAACCGCCCCCTCGACCCAGCTCGAGTTTTCAAGCAGACGGCCTCGTCAGGGCGCGGGGCCCCCTCCCGGAATGTAGCGCCGTATAGCTACCGAAGAAGTCCCGCCCTGAGGGCCGAAAGGCATGAGATCGATCGGCCGATCGATCGACTGGTCTCGATCGCTCGATCGATCGAGCGATCGATGGGTCGGTCGACCGATCGATCCATGCCTTTCGGCCTCGCCCCAGTGCCCTGCCGAGGCTGGCCCTCGATGCTATCGAGTGCGGGTTCAATCTCATCCACCCCATCCCGTCGATCTGAGCGCGGGGTGCGGCAGGGCCGACGCTGTAACTCACGACGTCGGATGTCCGCAAGTATTACATGGAGGGCCGACGCTGTCGACGTCAGATGTCCGCAACAATATTCTATACAGGGTCGACGCTGCAATGCGACGTCAGATATCCGCAACAATATTCTACAGATGAGGGCCGACGTTGTAATGCGGCGTCAGTGTCAGCCGGTGCATGCTCAGACGCATGATTAATTCCTCCCCTGCTCATCTAGATCTCAAGCATGATGTGCGCATGTTGCACGGGGAGGGAGCAGCGCGCCGCGCGCGCAAACGCGCAGACGCACGCACACACGCACGCACGCACGCACGCACACACACACACACACACAAACACACATACACACATACACACACATTCGCACACTCAGGCACGCACGCACGCACGGTCGCCGCGCAAGTTGACATGCAAGCCTAGAAGTCGGGAAAACCGAGTGGACTCGGTTTCGATCATCAGTTCTTGCTCCTTGTCCTCCTCCCTCGGCCTCGGTCCCAGTGACTTTTCCAGGGGCCCCCGCGACTGCCCCCCCCCCATCCTCCCGTCCTCCGCACTCTTCGCTGGCAACTCCGTCGGGGCGCGCTCCGCCCCACCATCGGCCGCGCGAGCCGATGCACGTCGCGATCGTTGGAAACACCCCCTCTGCCAGCTCACGTCCCCTCTCGCTCGCGCGTGGCTCTCAGAGTGGACGTGCGTGAGTGTACTGTGATCGCGACGACTAGCTACTTGCGGTTGAAATGGCGTTCTGTGCACATGATAAACATCAAGGGCAGAAAAAAAACGCCCCTACCGTGATTTACGAGGCGTCGTGCGCTGAACCTCCTGTGGGCTGACAGGGTAAACCCTGCGTGATGTGCCGCGTCCTGGCGGCAATGGGCTTTCGGGGTTCCCTGGAGGTTTACAGACAGCGCACTTGTAACCCAGGGTAGGGTCGTTTTTTTCATCCCTCAAAAACATACGCAGTACATTCATGTTTCCTTTCTCCGCGTTAGGGCATTCAACAAGCATTTGAAACCTAATGCTTAGCTTGGAGCTGGGTGGCTTCAAGCAGGTGCGCGGGTCACACCGTGCTGCCGAGTATTATTGCGCATGCGATCGAGAAAGAACGGATCCCCTGTGCACGTCGTTCGGCGGTGATTCCTTTGCCATGTATGTGCTGTTACAAATACATATATATATATATATATATATATATATATATACACATGTTCCTTCTCCCTATTCGGGTTGAATACGACCGAACGGTCGATCTCCTTTGGCTGAGATTTATACATGACCTCCGCGTGGAGGGTCTATGTATAGAACGGGAGCACAGGATAATGGCGCGCGCGCCATTATGCACGGCGCGCGCCGCACCTTCGGAGATAAATGGCGCGCCCGCGCGTCCTTCGCTACGTCTTGTCTGCCACCCGTAACAGCTGCCGGACGACGGTCAACTGCTAGCCATTAGTTACCATTTCTTCGATGTTGATTTTCTCTCAACGCTGCAATTTAGAATTGGGCCTTTTCGGGACGTCTCACAAAAATCAAGACAGCAAGATGTCAGGGTTGGGCCTACCCCCAGGTCTGACCGCAGCTCCAGCGCGCTATGCCGCAGGAGCCCCGGAGGAGGGCGGAGGCAGCGACCCGTTCGGCCTCGCGCACTCCGGAGCACCCCTGGACGCGAACACCGCGCGGATGCTCCACGCCTTGGAAGGGGTCGCCAGTGCCCGCCAGGGTGACAAGGCAGCCCAGCGAGGGACGGTGGCCGCACTGGGGAGAGCAGAGGAGTTGGACGTCTTCTTGGCGCGCGGGTGTGGCCAGCTGACAGTGGAGGTCTGCGACGAGGTCCTTGGGCGCGAGCTGTTCTATGCTCTGCGCCGGACCTGTGAGCAGAACCAGGCCCTGATGCTCGCCGTCGAGACGCCCGCGACGGTGTCCAACCGGATCGCGATGGCCTGCGCCTCGCTCAGCTTCGGCGGCAGCAGCTTGGACAACTTGGCTCCGTGGTCGGCCTCCGTGGCGGACTTCCCGACGTGCAAGACGGTCGCGTTCGACAAGTGCAGCGCACCGCACGACAGTAAGCTGGAACCCAGGCCCAGGGCCCCCGTGGTCTTCGACCAGTGGAAGCGGCAGGCCCAGAACATGACCAAGTTCTTCGGGCTCGTCTTCGGACGAGAGCATATCAAAGAACGTCTGGACTGCCTGGAGACCCTCGCGCGGGAGTGCGAGAAGGACGACCACGCTTTCCCGCCCAAGTTCGTGCACGAGCTGTGGGAGGAGCTGCGGGCGACCTGGTGTGAACGACTTCGAGAGAAGAAGCGAGGCCTCCTGCGCGTGTTGCAGACAGACAACCCCCCCAGGAAGGAGGATCTCAAAATGGTGGCTTTCGCTCCCAGGGCGGACGGACGCCCGGCGTTCGTCTTCCCCAACGTCTTCGACCTCGAGTCCCCCACGGGCTACTACCAGGAGGTCGTGCGTCCTCGGCAGCAGCGCTACCTCCAGACCGTCCTCAACGACTCGATGCATGGGGCGCGCGGCGCCCCGGGCAAAGCCGGAGAGGTCGGAGGAGAGAGAGACGAACCAGCTGCGGAGCCACAGGAACAACGCGCAGGAGCTACCCCCAAGAAGAAGCCCAAGGCCAAGGCCCAGCCGAAGGCCAACTCCACGCGCGCCGCCTACCCTGCGGGCAAGCGGCTGAACGCACAGGAGATCAAGCTCTCTGTCCGGCACGCGCCCTGCGACAAGCAGGGCAAGCCGCTCTGCTGGGGCAACTCGACCTGGATAGGCTGCAAGAAGGGCGCTCAAGGGTGCTCGCATTCACATGGGCTCATCAAGGGCTTGAAGGACGTGCACTGGACCGTGCAGTGCCAGCTGCTCAGGCGAGGTGGGCTCCGCAACGCCGCCAAGATCGACCCGGCTTCGGTCAATGGGCGGATCGCGCAGCTGCGGGCCCAAGCTAAGACCGAAGCTGACGGCAAACGGGCTGCAGGTGCGGGGACAGCGGAGAGCCAGCCTACCAAGACAGGCTGGGCGCCGCCCGACGAGTACGCCGAGGTTCAGTGCACCGAGCTCGAGTCGGAGCTTCGCGAGGCCGCCCAGGGACCCGACGCTACCTGGTTGGAGGACCCGCGCGCCGACAGTCCAGCCCTGGTTGGGACGAGTATCTGCACAGACGAGGGAGCCTTGGCCCAGCGAAAGCTGCTTGAGGCCGTCCAAGAGAGCGGGGTGCTCGACTCCGTGAGCCACGCCAGCGACTACATGCGGTCGCATGTCCTGGCTCGCCTCGCCTGCGCCCGCGGGCGCGAGGAGGAGCTCTCGGTCGAACAAGTGCTCCTTGAGGCGACGCGCCACGGCGGGCCCACCCTGGCTGCCGAGGCTAGCGAGTTCCTGGACCGCATCGGGGCGAGGGCTGGCAACCTGGGGGCTGACCCAGACGTCATCATAACACCAGTGCGGTGGAATGCTGAGAAGTCGGTGGGACAGGGCTCCGTCACAGTGCAGGGCCAGACTTGGCACTACCTCGACTATCAGGACCAGCTGCCCCTCGACGAGTGCGTCGCGAAGCGTCTGCACGTGCCAGCCGGTGTTTCGGAGGAGCGCCAGTGCCTCCCACTCCACCTGGCGGCAGCCGAGCTCTGGGTGCAGCTCGAAGCACCACCCGACGCCCAGCAAGTCAAGGACCTGGCCCTTGAGATCCGCAGAGACCTCCTGGAGAAGGCTACCGACGCTGCTGCGGGCCTTGCCGACGCACCACCTTGGATATCTTCCAGGAAGGCCGAGGTCCGGATGCACATCCATGATGCGGTGCATCGCGACCACGACAAAGACTTCAGGTGCGTCGCCCTCTTCCCGTGCGAAGCGTTGGAGGAGGTGGTACTCAGAGTATGGCGGGCGGATCATTGGGGTCACTTGGATATTGACACAGTTCTCCCAGCGGGAGAACCCAAGCAGGAGTGCCACGTGATCATCCATCGCGGGCATATGCGTGTTCTTCATCCCGAGTGGCAGACGAGCTGATCCGCACCTGGGCCACGAGCGGGAAGGACCTCAAGGAGCTCCCCACCATGGGCTGGGAAACGTACCTCGCCTCCGAGGAGGATGGCAGCCCAGTGGTGGCCAGCAAACCTCCACCGTGCCAGCACTGCAGAGCCCTCACCGCGCAGCAGCAGCAACGTGGGAGAGCCGCCGGCGGTGCACCCGCCGTGGTCGAGCTTCCCGCCGAAGTGGCCTGCCCGGACTTCGGGGACTTGGAGCCTTTGCGCTCGCGACCCACGTTCGCGCGGGGGCTCAGGACACGGGGGATTTTCGCCGGCACAGGGCGCTGGGCGCAGGCTATGAAGAACGCGGGCATCGCCACCAGCGAGTCCGTCGAATACTTTGGGCAGCCTCTGCTTGGCAAGGACCCCAGGCCGCAGTTCGACATCCGCGACCCGCTGGTGCGCGAGCGCCGGTACCAAGAGTTCAGTGCGCCTCCGGGCCCCGACGAGGCCAACGTGCTGCAGTTCGCTCCACCCTGCGTGAGCCATTGCCCCTGGCAGTTGGCAGCAGGAGGGACGAGAACATTCGAGTGCCCGGATGGAGCTGAAGAGCGCCAAGTCGAGATCGACGGCAACGTGTTCGGGGAGTTCGCGCGCATAGGGGCGAAGCGGGGCTACGAGGCAGGACGGGAGTTCCTCATCGAGTCCTCAGCGCGGGATGGCCGGTACCCCAAGCTTTGGGATCGCCCCTGCATGAGAGCTCTGGTGCACGCGACTGGAGCCCGAGTCCTAGCCATAGACATGTGCGAGTGGGGACTCGCACCTCCGGACGAGCCACAGCATCGGTATCAGAAGCGAACCTGGTGGCTGGCATCGCTCGGGCTCTACCCCTACGCCCTGATCCTGGCCAGGAGGTGCACAGGCAAGCACGCGCACCGCACGTTGGAGGGCGGCTTGCCATACGACCTGACGGACGCCCAAGTGGATGCCTACAACCTCGACACGCGCATGCGGCTCAGCAAGACCGAGGCAAGCGAGCTGATCAACCTCAGCACCGAGTTGGGTGAGGCTAGCGGGTGCCACGGCCTTGACGAAGACGGCGTCGCCGTCAATTTGCCCCCGGACGACAAGCTGCTCCGCGTGAACCAACTTATCGCGCGGGCCGCCCCAGACAATTTCCACTGGGCGAGGATCGACTTCCGCACCAAGCGGCGCTACTCCGCTCTGCCTGAGAACCAGTGGGCCCTCTACTTCAGGAAGACCCCCGAGGGCGAGCTCCGCTTCACCATCGGCACGCAAGCCCCGCCCAACCTGGAAGGTGGAGGGCGCGTCCCCAGCGGTACCCCCCAGCTCAGCGCTGCAGTAAAGGGGGAACTGGGAAGCGCCGGCTTCGGGCTGGGACTGCGGGGCATGCGGAGGACCCAGCGCGCGGGGCAGTATGCGCCGCGGCTGTGCGCTGCCTGGGCAGCCGCGCTGAAGGCAGCGGCTGCCGGCACCGCCCCCGAGAAGCTGGAACAGCAGATTGCGGCGATGGACGCCGAGGCGCGGGCTTTGGAGGAGAGGTTGGGAAGCAAGGTGGCGCGGGCCGGGCGTTCTGACGCCCTGGAACAAGACCCCCCCTTCTTTTCGGCCTTCGGCCTGTGCGGCGGAGGGCGCTGGGACCGAGGACGGGGCCATCAGCGAGCACGGCGAGAGGTGCGGCAGCCTGAGGAGGAGCACCATCGCCAGCCGCACAGAGGAGGATCGGAGCGGATGCAGTTGCAATCGCGACGCCAGCTGGCTGGAGGCCCCTCGCGGTGGTTGCGACGTCTCGGGCTGCCTACCCCACCCGAAATGGAGAAGCTCAATGGAGGTCAAGATTGACGAGGGCTCAAAGGGCCCCCGTGGGGGCGGTCGTTCAAAGGGCGGCTACCCGGAGAGAGACGCGGCGGAGGAGGACAGCGGGAGCTCAAAGGGCGAACGCCAAGGTGAGGACGAGTTGAAGGTGGAGACCGACGGCGAGCCGACCATGATCGTGCGTGGTGGCGACGAGAAACGGGGCGGCAAGCGGGGCGGCAAGCGAGGAGGCTGGAAGCGCAACAAAGCGCGCAAGCGTGAGGCGCGTGAAGCTGCCGCTCGTGGAGGAGGCGGACCTGGCGGAGGTGGCGATGATGACGGCGACGGGGATGAGAGCCCCGAAGAGGAGGAGGAGGAGGAGGAGGAGGAGGAGGAGGAGGAGGAGGAGGAGGAGGAGGAGGAGGAGGAGGAGAACCGCCGCCAGAAGAAGGCGAGGGAAGCTGAGGATGAGGCATCCCGAGCAAGCCCGGTGCGGGTCTTCGTCCCGCAGCAGGGCGACCAGTGGGTGCTGGGAGGCCCGCTCGAGGCAGGAGAGGTCAAGGCAAGGCTGAGGGTCTCGGATGCGCTGTCCGGAGGCTTCTTCGACGCAGATCAGCTATACCTCTTCGAGTGCACGGAGGACGAGGACACTGCAGGCGCGCATGGGCCGCCTCTCGACGACGAGGAGGCGGTGCGCCCCAGCGAGAAGTTGCTGCTGTGGGCCACGTTGAAGCCGCCGAAGGAGTGGACCAGCTGGAGCCCACGGTGGAATCGAGATCAGCAGCCGGCACCTGGCGCCGCCGCCCAGGCAGGTCAGCGGAGGGTCACGGCCAGGATTGCTGACCGGGCTTCGGCCGCGGCAGCGGCAGCGGGGCCAGGCGGGGCGGCGGCGAGCTCAGCAGCCAGCAGCAGCCGCATGCCAGCGCCAACATTCAGCGAGGTGGCTGCAGCAGCAGGCGGCGCGCGGGCAAGCTCAGTCCCCCCGCCCAGCGGGGGCACCTCGAGGAGCTCGGGTGCCCTGATGCGGGTGGAGGAGCAGCTCGCCGAGGCCCAGGTGCAACACGCTCGCGCAGCGAGTGGGGGCGGCGACCAGGAGCGGAGCGCCGCGCACGCAGTCGAGCAGCTGGAGATCAGGCGCAACGAGGTCCAGGCCCGCCGCGCCGCCCGGCTCGAGCGCGAGGCGCGCAGGAAGGAGCGCGAGGACCAGAGGGCCGCCAGTGCCCCCCCGGGGCCTCAGAGCCCGCAGGGGCCCCCAGAGGCCCCCCCTCCACCGGAGGCGTGGGAAGACCCAGGGGCCACCTCCGACGAGGCAGGACGCAGGGCCGCCGAGGCGCACCCGGGCGTAGCCTGTCGCGGGGGAGTCCACAAGTGCAACGCCGCTCGGCGCTTCGTCAGGAACTTCAACGACGCACGGAGGGGCGGCAAGAGTTACGACCTCCAGCGCGCGGACATCTTGTACCTGAACGGGATCGGGCAGATCAGCGACGTGCTAATGCGAGAATACCCCGGGGCCGACCCGACGGACCCGTCCATGGCGCCGGAGCCTCGCCAGCTCGGCGAGATCCTGGCGCGCTACGTGGAGGAGCATGAGACATTGAAGGTCAAGATGAAGAGCCTCGGCATCCCGCGAGACGAGCAAGCCGGGGGAGGGGTCCTGGACCCCATCTACGTCGAGACCGAGAAGACCTACATTGAGGAGTACGAGGGCCAGGGCGTTCCCAGCGCCCGCAGCCGCAGCCGCAGGAGAGGTGGGGGGCCGGACCCCCACGAGAGAGCGAGGTCCTCCGGAGAGGTGCACGGTGGCTCAGAGTCGTCCGCATCTGAGACGATGGCCCCCGCCGCCCGAGGTAGACTGCGAGCGAGGTCACCTCCGGACGAGATCCGCGGGCGCAGCTCCGCCCCTGACCCAAGGGACCCGGGCGCAGATGCGGAAGCCCCGACATGCCGCCGGCGGATGTCCGCCAGGACGTGCGCCACGAGAGCAGAGCGGGAGCACGCCAGAGCGAGCGCCAAGCAGCGCCGCCGGCGGCATCCCACCCTGGAGCCCCTGAGGCCAAGGAGTACTTGGCCTGGTGCCTGGAGCATGCCGAGATCGCCCTGGAGCTGGTGAAGGAGGTGACGAGCCTGGGGAACCGCCTGCTCCTCGCCGCGGGGGGCGTGGGGACCGCCGCGGCGCGGCTCCGCGAGGAGCGGGAGCGCGTCCTCGGGAATCCTCTCGGAGGGGTGCTCGATCCCGAGTTCGGCGCAGCCCTGGGGGAGGACCACCGGCAGTACCTCCAGGAGATGGCGAGCAAGGGTGTCCCTGTACGGAGGCAGCAGCCCCGGCGGCGCACCGTGGCGAAGCCCCACGCTTCAGCGAGGGACCACGCCCTGGAGATGTACGCTAAAGCTTGGAAGGATACATCCTACGGCGCCGTGCTCTGGGCCGCCCCGGAGGCCGAGGAGGCCTTGTCCGCCTCGGAGCTCATCGAAAGCCCGTCGGGGCGAGTGCCTAAGATGCTGCCCGACCGCGCGGTGAGCAGCGAGGGGCGCCCCATGCACGATATGCGGGTCGCCAATGGGGACTCGCCCATGGAGCTGCATCCACCGGCGCTTCAGCCTAAGCACGAAGCCCTCGTGCGCCTGTCTCTCTGGTGGTCCGCGCGCCACCCGGGCGTGCCGCAGGTGATAGCCAAGAGGGGCGTTTCGCGGGCCTTCAAGTGGCACTGGGTGCGCGACGAGGATGTGGCCGAGTTCGGCACCTCCCTCCCGGGCGACGCCGTGGGCCTGGCCACGCGCGTGATCATGATCCACTGCGTGATGGTCTTCGGGTGGTCGGGGTCCCCTGGCGAGTACATGGCGTTCGCCTGGAGTGCCAAGTGGGACCGCGAGCGGCGCCGCCCGCCGAACCCCGAAGTCAACGACACAGTGCGCTGGTCGTCCAAGTGGCTGATGGACGACGGCGTCTTGGTCGAGCCGCTAGTCGGTCTCAGGCCCTGGCTCAGCGCAGCCGACTGCGACGCGAGCATGAGGCGCGTCTGGGGTGACGACGCGATCAACGTTGACAAGATGGCGGAGGAGGGCACCTTCCAGGCAGAAAAGCTGGCCTGGGGCCTCTACCTGGACGTGGACAAGCAGCGCTCGAGGCTTCCAGAGCCCAAGTGCGTGAAAGCCGCCCACCTCCTGGCGATCGACGAGCTCGGCTACGGGTGCCGTCGGGCCCCCATCAAGGTCGTCCAGGAGCTGAGGGGCTCCGCCCAGTTCTGGGTGGCCACGCAGCCGGCTATCAAGCCCGAGCTGCCGGTCATCGATCGCCTTCTCGGTGGCGGGCTCGGAGCGGCATGGGCAGAGCCCCGAGGGGGCGCCGAGGAGATCGCCCTTGCCTGGGACGAGTGGGGCCAGACCCTCGAGCTGCTGCGAGTGCTCTCTGACGCACCCGAGGCCTGGGCGTCCATCTTCGAAGCGAGCTTCATTTCCTGTCTAGGGCCGCGCGAGCGCCTGGCACTCCCAGGAGCCGCCGCCCGGACAAGATGGACTGGAGGCGACGCCACCACGACGACCATTGGCAGCATCGACTGGGGGCGCGCGGTGGCCGGCAGCAAAGCAGTGCCACCCCACTACATGGCCGTGGATGCCGCCCCGCTCCTCCGCCAGCTGGAGGACGTGCTGAGCCACCCGGGGGCCGAGATGGACTGGGCTATAGCCATCGTTGAGCTGCTCGCGTTCGTGGCCCTGGCCGCCGCAAGGGGTGGCGAGTGGCAGGGCGAGCTGGTCTTCTACGTCACCGACAACAAGAATGCACGGTCGTGGATTTCCAAGAGGCGGCCCAAGCACCCGCTCGCGAGGCACCTCGCTCGCCTCATTCAGCGCCTAGAGGCGCGCCACTGGTTCAGCACGACCGCACTGTACATCCGCACTTACCACAACGACATCGCGGACTGGCTGTCGCGGGAGGAGGCCAAGAAGGTCCACTCCGAGCTCCTATGCAAGGGGTGGGCCCGCATCGAGCCGCCCGAGGAGTGGGGGAAGATGTTGGCCGAGGCGAAGGGGCACCTCCTGCGATTGCCTGGGGAGGAAGGGCCCATTGCGGAGTCGGCGCTCCGCCATCGGGCGCTGAGGACTCCAGCAGCAGTGCCGCGCAACCTCGCCCTCAAAGGGCGCCGGGGACTCGAGCTCGGGAGCCCACTGGGGACTCACGGGCGCGCCTGGGAGCAGCTAGGTGGTGAACTGACGACAGGCAGCCCAACGGAGGTGGACTGGATCATGCGCACGCTGTCCCTGGACCCGAAGGGCTTCTAAGTCGAGAAATTGGTGTCCGCAATCACCCGGGCGAGGCCGCAGGTCGTCGTGGTCGACGCCCCTGGCAAGCTCGACCTGACCCGCGTCGTCAAGGCGCTGCGCAAGCTGGGATACCGCACGTGCGACCTGGAGGTCGTCTGCGCCCACTACGGCGACATGACGGCCCGAGCTCGGAGCTTGCTCGTGGCAGGCCGGGGACCAGCAGGCGCCAGCCTGGCGGGCATGCGCGTGCCGCCGGCGCGCCGCTGCCCCCACGGGGTGAAGCACGCGCTGAAGGACAAGCTCAGCGAAGGCGATCACCACTGGCTCGACGACGAGGGGCGCGTCACCCATGGGACCCGGCAGCTCGAGGAGGTTCCGACCCCATGCTGCCCAAGGGCATCGGCCACATCAAGCTCGCCGGCACGAAGCACCTGGTCTGCTCAACCGACGGCCCGATCGGCACGGTTCGCTGGCCCACAGAGGGCCCGGGCGGACCGGGAGGAACGTTGGTCCATGTCCCAGGAAGCAGCGGCGGGCGCATCAGGGCGCCGTCGCCTGAGGAGGTCTGGATCGCGCAGGGGGGCGACGAAGCAGCTTGGGCAAGGAGGCGGGCCCAGGGCGACACTGAGGCCACCTTGATGCGAGAAGCAGCGAGGGCCTTGCCACCCGAGACGGCGAGAGCCGTCCTGGGCGCCACTGTGGACGCGCTGTCGCAGACCACCCAGCGGGCGGGCGGCTGCCGTGACCCCGCGGAGTCGGCCGCCTGGGAGACGACCCGGCGGTGGCTCAGGGCCTGGGCACGGGGCGAGCTCCGGGCGAAGGCCGAAACCACCGAGGACGACCAGCACGCCGGGGTGCTGAGCGACGACGCCCACAAGGCGAGGTGCAAGAGCCAAGGCGTCCGCTTCAAGGCAATCGAGGAGGACCTCGTGCGGGGTCCCGAGCCCCCTCCCGATGCCAAGGAGGTGGGCCTGAAAGCAGCCGTCAGCACGCCCAAGAAGCGGCGGAAGCGGAGCCCCAACCGGGGCAAGAAGGTGGAGACTCAGGGGTTGGTCAAGCCAGTCGCGCTGGGCCGAGCTCGGGCCGCCATCACCCTGCCGGACCACCCGACCCTGGGAGGGGAGGACTACGGCGGGTGGATCGAGGAGCAGAAGCGCGAGGCGCTGATGCTACGGCTGTCCGAGGGGACCCGCGCCGGCTATGAGACCGGCTGGAGACAGTGGCAGGGCTTCAGGAGAGTCGCCCTGGCTGGAGGGACGCGATCGCGAGGAGCGCCACGCCAACGAGGAGGCACTGCTGGGCTTCGTCGTCGTGTTGGCCAAGGCGCTGAAGCGCACGGAAGGCACGATCAAACAGAAGTTGTTCGGGGTGCGCTTCGCCCACCTCGTGGTCGGATACCCGGACCCTCTACTCCACCGAGGCCGCCTCTGGTCCACGCTCGCCGGCCTCCGGAGAGGCCAGGGGCCGAGCGGGCGGAAGCGGCCCGTGACACCGCGCATGCTCCTGTGGCTCCGAGGCTTCTTGAGGGACCAGACGGGCCTCCCCGAGACGGACGCCGCGGTCCTGTGGGCCGCCGTGACGGTGGCCTTCTTCTTCATGTTGAGGGCGTCAGAGTACCTGATCCAGCCTGGAAAGACATGAAGCCGAGAGCGCGTCGTGCGCGGCGTGGACATGACGGGCCGCGACGGCAACAACCAGCCCTGCACCTTCAAGGACGCGGCGGAGGTGGTGCTCCACATCACCTCTTCGAAGACGGACCAGTGCAATGTGGGGTGCGTAAGGAATCAGTATCAGACTGGCACGACGCTGCGCCCCGTGGCTGCCCTCCGCCAGCTGGAGCAGCACTACCCGCAGAGGCTGCGGGGGAGTGAGGAGGAGCTCCCGCTCTTCCGCTGGGCGAGCGGGGCACCCATCCGCCGCGAGGAGGTGCGGCACTACCTGGCGATCGCGGGGCTGGCCGCCGGGCTGGGGAAGGAGGAGATCGGCTCGCACAGCCTCCGCATCGGAGGCGCAACAGCGATGTACCACGCCGTGGACGCCCTGCAGCGCGTCAAGCGCTTCGGGCGCTGGGCCTCCGACAGCTTCCACGGGTACCTGTGGGAGAGCCACGAGCCCATGCGCGGCATCTCCACCGACATGGCGACAGACACGTCCGAGCTTACGGCGCCGCCGGCCCACGCGGCCGAAGGCGAGCGCTGCGCGGGCAAGAGCCCGACCCCGCTGTGGCCCAGGGCGGCGCTGGCCGTGACGACGCTCGCCGCCGCGGCTGGCGGCGCAGACGGCTACGTGATCAAGTTCGACCCAGCGGAGAGCCAGAACTTGCTGATCTTCGTGCTCCCAGTCGGCTTGGGGGCTTGGGCGATGACAGCGGGGGTGCTGCTGGCAGCAATGCTGCTAGGCACTGTTTGGCAGTACAGGCAGCGGCGAAGGCGCGGATGGGCGGCCAGCGAGCGCGGCAGCAACCGCAGAGCCCGCAACCCCCGCGCAGGCATGCTGCGCGCAGCGCTGGCGGTGACGGCGCTCACAACGGCAGCCGGGGAGATACAGAGCCAGGAAGTGGCAGCAGTCGACAGCAGGGCCCAGGGGGCCACGCTTCGCTGGGAGCCGCAGATGGGCACGGTGGCGATCGTCTTCCCAGTGGAGACGGCGCTGAAAGTGGTGGCCACGATCGCAGTGCTGCTTGCGGCGGGCATCGGGGTGCTCTGCTGCTGCTGCTGCTGCTGCGAGATGGCCGAGAAGAACGAGGAGATGCCGGAGCCGGAAGCACAGCAGGCCACAGTGCAGCCGACGCCTCAGGCGCCCAAGCCTCCCAAGCAGCCGCAGAGGACGCACTGCGACGCAGGGGAAAGGGGCCCGGTGCGCTACAACGGCGTGAGGTGCGTGCACGAGACCCAGGGCTTCCGCCGGGCCAACGAGGTGACGCGGGAGGCGGCCCCGTCAAGGCACCACAGGTCGCCAGACTGGCCCCGGGGAGGGGGGCAGAGGCCGCATCGTGACTGAGGTGCGGGGCTGCCGCCGGCCAGCAGCCGAGCGGGCAGCGGAGGACCGCCGCCGGCAACCGCCGTGCGGGCGGCCGCGCGGCGCCAGCTGAGTCCAGCCTGGCGCTCGCGATCAACTTCGCACTTGCGAACAAGCTGGGCGCGAGCTGCGGCCGCTGCTGCCCGCGGGCAGGGGGCCGCGCCGGCC
>CAUYUJ010020159.1:0-235770 GCA_963575745.1 Prorocentrum cordatum
CGATGCGGATGGCCGCCGCGTCCAGCTCCATGTGGGTTCTCGTGATCGGCGGCTCCTCTCTACTGAATGGTATGATTCGTTCCACGTGCTTGCCGAGGTCGGCCTTCGCTTTCCCACCTATGTCGCACTCCATCAGACTCTCTAGAAGGCCGACCACGAGGCTCGCCACTGGCGAGCCCACCTCTCGCAGCGCCTCGGCGCCGCTCGGGCGGGCTGCCTCCACCTTCTTGCGGTGCTCGATCATCACCGCCTCGAGCCTCTGGACCACGCGGCGCGTCTAGGGGATCGTGAACGCGTCGATCGTCGTGGCCGATGTCAGTCGTTGCTTGAACGCCGTTTGAAGCGTGAGCTTCGTCAGCGTCGCCAGGCACTGCATCAAGTTATGGTCTTTCGATGTCCATTTCTTCTCGCTGTGGTTGCCGCGTCTGCGCCTCCTGCCGCCTCGGTGTCCTTGGCCGTTCTTGCCGCCCTTGCCGCCGCTCTTGCCGCCCTTTTTCCTTCGGCGGGTCCACCTCCCCCATGGCGCGGTCGCCGCCCTTGTCGCCCTTGCGCGGGTTCTCGGCGGGCGGCGGAGCCAAACCGTCGCTCCCAGCAGTGCTGGAGGCAGGGCAGGAGCCCTTCAGGAGCCACGCGGGCGGCCGAGCCGCCGCCGAGGCCGCTGCCGCCGAGCTCGCCATCTTCAGCAGCTGCCGCAACTGGGGGCCGTCGAAAGAGAAGGGGCGCGCTCGCGGCTGTCACCCGCGATGTGGTGCGCTCAAGCACGCGTTCTGCCCTCGAGAGGGCTGGGGCTGGATCCACTCGCGGTAGCCGATGTCCCTGTGGCTGCCGTCGTAGTCGTTCAGCACGTTGTTCTCGAAGCTCTGCCAGCCGTTGATAGCCCGCTCGGAGCCGTTCTCGTTCCTCGGAGGCGTCCTCCGGTCGCCATGCCGGTGGCGGCAGCAGCTCGCGCCCGAGTGGGCCTCGAGCGCTGTGGGCGGGTCGTGGCTGAGATGTCTTGAGCCAAGATCCTGACGGACATGGGGGGATGTGCGTGCGAATGTGTCTTCGCAGCTCCGGCTGGTCGCTGTATTCTCCCAATGGGCACTCGGTTACCTCGGAGGGGGTCCAGGCATGTGTGCGTCTCGTCAGCTCCGCGATGCATCTGCCCGACATCCATGCTCGAAACAAGCGCCGTCGTGTATGATCAATACTAGCAAAGACAGTGTCGCAAATGATGCACTTGTTGTCTATACATACCTGCGAGAGGACGGGAGGAGCGCCGTGGCCCTCGAGCGTTGTCGCGTTGATCTGGTGCTTGACCAGCTCGCGGTTCGTCGAAAATCTGGCACGGCATCCCTTGATCCCGCACGACAGGGGGGCGAGCTCCTCATCTTCACTATCGGTCTCCCCCAGCACCTCGTCAGCGGGGAGCTGGTTCTCGAAGTGCCCCGGGGGGGGCCCACTCGCGTCCCTTGAGCGTCGTGCGCAGGGCTCTGAAGTCGCACTTGCGGAAAACCTCGGAGGCCTCAGAATTGATGCTGAACAGGGTACCTAACGTACTGGGCCCCCAGACGTCCCTCAGCTCCCTGAAATGCGGATGCCCAAGAATCGTTTGGAAGTCCTCATGAAGCTGGCGGGCACAGAGGTGAAAGTGCGGGGCGGGGTTCAGCTCGCCGTTTCCAAGTATAGTTATATCGGCTACAGCTGCACCCACCAAGCGAGCTCTTGACTCGAACTTGCATTCCCCGAAGAAGGCTCTGAGGAAGTGGCGGTGATGTTCGGGGTTTGCCATGATAGACTGCCACCATCCCTACCTCCTTATCATAAAATCAACCCCTGTGGGTGGGATCTCCCGCCCCTCGAACACGGCCCTGGTGGTCAACGACGTGTGTCTGCCATCCTCGTGTTCCGTGTGTGCCGCGCCTGCCATCGTCGCTCTGAGCTTTTAGCGAGAGAGGTGCCGAGGGCCCGCACCTCCGGGGGGGTGAGCACATGCGCCTCCATACCTGACCAGACACGGCCTGCAACGCTAGCCAAGAACATGCTGCGCTTGCTCCTCCAAGGGCCAGGCGCAGCCCAGTAGTTCCGAAGGTTACTCCACCCTGCGGAACCAGCTCTTATCCGTGCCCGCTTATTTCCTTATCGTTTCCTCATCCGTATCATAACCATGTCTACTACTCTAAATAACTCGTGCCTTGACCTCGTGCTTGTTGCTACCGTTGATATCAATGTACCCGCCCAAGTGTATCATGTTCATCATCGTCCTCCCCGAAGCTCTCTCCTCCGCCTCCTTGGTGTCCCTGTTAGTGGCTAGGTGCACTAAGTGTATCTTGCTTGTCCACGTTCTGTGCGTACCCGCCCTCAGTCAAGTACTTGTCTAGTATCTTATTGTCCAGATAATCGAGGCTCAGGGCCTCGCGTGCAGCCCCACTCGGCACAATGGCAATTCTGATCAGGTCGTCTATGAAGCCTCCGAGCGCCAGGTCATCCCAGCGGTCGGACAGAGGGCTCTTGCATGCCAGGCTATCTCCCACAACCTGCCCGAGTTCACGCTGCCAGGCACTGACGATCGGGTAGAAAGATTCCATGAACAGCTCGGCTTCGTTCGAATCGCCCATCCCCCCTCCTTTCGTCGGTGTCATCGCCGCGTCGCCATCGCTAGCCTCGTAGTAGAATGCCCGTGCTCCTGTGGTGCGTGAGTAGCTCATCGTAGTGCTCATCCACTCCTCGAGACCTGTGGGCGTCGTGTAGGCGCGCGCGATGTCCTGTGCCGAACGCGTTTCTCATGTCATGCGATTTGACCAAATAATAGTGTTTGCAGCGGCGCAATTTCCACATGGCAAGTTTAATGATGATCATGAGCCCCCCCCTCCTCCGATGAATTATCCCGCCGTGCGCCCAGGGGGGGGAGGGGGCTCATATGGGCCACCGTAATCCACTAGGCCCACGCGCAACAATAGCCTCCACCAGTGACAGAAACAATGCAACAGTCTGAGACACCGTGTGATGTCCATGACCGTGTTGCCCGGGTCGGGCTGCCTGGGCCTCGAAGTCCAGGAGGTCGGGGTCGCGTGCTCGCCACGTGGAGCCTAAGCCCTCGCGAGGGAGGCCTGGGCGGAAGAGGTGGGTGGGGAAGAGGAGCAACTTCGCGACCTCCACGGGCCACGACCACGGCGGGGCATAACGACGGTGATGAGAATGTCGCAATCGTTTCTTCAACAATTCTAAACCCTCAGCCGCCATCTCGAAATCCTCGCTCGTGGGTAGAGGGAGGCCTCTGGGTCCGTAGGGTGGTATCTCATCCAAGGGAGTATTGATAAGATCTTGTATCTTATCTGGGTGCATGTACTTGCCTAGGATAGCGTTGACGGCCGTGAGCCCTCCTTCCACTCCTGGTTTCTGGAGGAGCTCTCGAATGTCAGCGGAGTTGGGGCGGCTCGTCGGGAGGGCGAGGTAGCGCCTTTTACGGGCCCCATCCTGGTACCAGCTCGAAGGCGTACAAGCTTACCTGCTCTAGCCTGGTCCCGCACCTCCCGCGCCTCCCTGATCTCCTGCTCCAGAGTCTCCCTCCTCCACCATTCCTGCCGTCGAGCGTGCGACTTGATCGCTCTGTCGAGTCGTCGAAGGGGCTCGCTCGTGATCGTGAACCCGAGGACCCTGAGGGTAGCACGCTCCGCTAACAGCCTACGTCGTTCCGCTTTCGCCTCCTGGAGCCAGTCTGGGGCCGAGTGCTCGGCCGAAAAGAACTCGCGAGCGACCTCTCTGATCGCGTGGGCCACCGCGCCAGCATGTCGGGTCGGCTCGCCGTCCGTCGTGAGGACACGGCACAAGATCCTCCTCTCCTCCCAGACCTGCCCCGTTCGTTGCATGAACTCCCCCCTCCGATGTCCCATCTGCAAGGCCGCCGCCAGAGCCCCCCCAGTCCCACTGGATGTTATGCTGCTGCTGCTGGGGGGTTGGGGCGGGCAAGGACATGCGCAGGGGCATGGGGACGTGGTCGATCATGCGTGGGAGGGCCTGGAGACGTCTCTGGGACCTCCAAAACGTATGCATTTGGATTCCCGTGTCCAATAGAGCTCGAGGTCCTAGAAAGTAATCGATCCGACTTCGTGCCCCCTTGAGGCCGTTGTACGTATGTCCCAGATCGAAGGAGGAGTTGAGGAAACTCATACGGCTGTCCGAATAGGCTTTCCGCACAACAGTGGCTACTGCATCCTCATGTTCAGCCTGGAAAGGGCCAAGGGTGCTGTCCACGATTATCTCTCGCCCTTCCTTCCCATCCGCATGTTCATATCGGCGAAGACGATGGGAGTGATCCACCCTGGGGCTGTGTCGATCTCCTCTTTGATCCAGGCCGCAAGTTGCCTACATGTGGTACGCCATAATCGGATATTCCGTGCTGAACTTGATCGCGGAGGGCAGAAGCCTACTATAAGCCGTTGTCGGAGCGGGCCGCGCTGGATGTCCAGACTGCCTGCTCTACCCTGTAGGTGCTGGGGTGGGTGGTCGGTGCGGGCGATGTGTTGCTCCTTGAACTGCCGGCTGGCAATAGCAACGGCCACCCCCGCGGACGAGTTCGCACTGCCACCTCTCCCCCAGCCCCAGTGGACCCAATGATGGTACGGGGTGCTCTCATAGAAGTGGGCGTGTCCCAGGCGGGTGCGCATCTTCGTGCCTGGCAGGAGGATAGCTGTGGTCTTGGCAAACTCCGTAGAAATAGTTTCCGCCCTGCCCGCACGCGTAAGGGCGAATGGGCTGTATCCAACAAATGTGGTCCTCACGCTCGGCGCAGATGGTGGTGATGACGGTGACGGCATGTCATGTATGATCCCCTCGGCCCGAGCCGTGCTCTCGTGTTCCTCCATAGTGCTCCTCGGGCCCCGACCAGTCATCACACCCTGGTAGTATGTGTCCCACCCGTCCCGATTCAGCTCCCCCATCTGAGACTGGGGACTGCCAAACCGCGTCTCGATAGGAACCGTTGTTCTTGACACCCAGTCCTCCATCTGGTCACCTACGTTGCTGTAGTCCGTCTCCTCCACCCGTCCTCTGTCTCCCAGTCTTCCCATCCTGCCCCCCTGCCGCGCGGGAGCACCGCGGCGGCGCGGCGAGAGCCGCACCGCTGACCAGGTGGGGGGGTGCGCGATCCTGGGCGGATCGCGGCAGTGAGGGGGGGGTGGGCAGAGGCCGCATGAATGCGTCGGCCTGAGCCGTCCGCGGCCTTGGAGGAGGAGGAGGAGGAGGAGGAGGAGGAGGAGGAAGAGGCGGAGGAGGAGGAAGAGGCGGAGGAGGAGGAGGAGGACATCCCTGGGCACTCTCAGGCGGCGCTGGCGCGAATCGTCAAGCTACCGGCCGCCTCCCCCTGCCCTCCCCCCTGCAACGCCCGCTTTGCCGCCGGAAGACTAGGAACTCTGGGCATTTTCTTGGGGTGGAGGGCTTCGGGTGAAATCCATGCATTTAAGACGCTGAAATAAAGAACTGTTTGGATTCGGAAAGGACTCGATGTTCCTCAGGTTCCTTCAGTGCTGTTCCTCTTGCCCTCCTGGGGCACGGAGGCGCTTACAGGGCCAAGAAGGGGCTTCGTTCCTTATTTACCGTTCCTTCTGTCAGCGGCCCGACTGGATGGGCTTTTGCACCTCGAAAATCAATCCGTCTTGAGATTCACCTTGTGCAAATCCAGGCCTCGAGAATCCATCGAAACGGCACTTCCGATTTCACCGCCCTCCACCTGAAGAACATGCTCGGAAATTGTCTCCTGCCCCCCGCTCGTCCAGCCTTGAGCTGGAGCACGTGGACGACCCGCATGAGGAGTGGCACACCTGCCCCATCTCGCCCGCCCGGCTCCAGACGGGCAAGGCCTTTCCACACAGGAAGGCTCCGCAGACGCCTCTTCGGGCTGGACGGAAAGGGCAGCTAGCGGCTAGCACTGTGTTGTTCCCACAACGTACTTCAGGACCACATCCCAGAAGCACTGTCGAGGACCCAGAAGAGTATCGAAACAGTGTCGAACGAGTACCGCCTCCCAGGACCCGATGCGTGAAAACCCTCCAGCGTCGGTGCTCTCTTGGTGCTCGAGATTCGCTTGAGTGATCAAGGCCAAGATGGGTTTGAACATCCTCTTGCCATCGCTCGGACGCCCATTCCGCGTGCATGTTTCGGTTTCGTGCGTGTTTTTTTTCGGCGCGATGATCAAAGATGCTCCTCGATGGTCCTCGCCGGGAGCAACATGCATACGCCCGAGCGATGCCAAGTCCTGAGGCTAGCAGTGCAGAGGAGGCCCGGCGCCTCCCGGCGCTGGTCTTCCCGGCGCCTCCCGGCGCCACGGTGTCTAGGCGAGGCGCCCCCAGGCGGGGCCGAGGCCGATTGCATGCAGTCGATTACGAACCCCCCTCAATCAGGCGCCAGACTGGATGAGCCTGGAGAGCTTTCGGCCTTCAAAGGGTTTAAAAGGCATCGTTCCCCCCCCCTTGCCCAATCCCCCCCCTTTTCTTAGAAGCCTCCTGGATGGGGCGGGCCGGAATAAATGGGGTCGGGAGATCGCGCAGCATCGACGATACGTCGGCGATGCGTCGGCGATGCGTCGGCGATGCACCGGCGATGCATCAGCGACGTCGGCGATGCATCGGCGACGTCTGCGTGAAGAATGTCGGGCTCCGCATCGAGCCGCATCGCCGATGCATCGGCGGTGCGGCGCGAACCTCCGACTCCATCCACTCGGACCCCACCTGGGAGGCCTAGAACATCCCCCACTCTCCCCCGCGCCCCTTGTGTCCGACTCGAATCTTCGGCATGCCTGCCATTGGTCGGCCTCCCGGGGGACCTGCCAAGTGTGGGCCTGAAGCATGCAGAGGTGGGTCCCGAGGGAAACGGGTCCTGGGCTCGGGGGCCCTCCCCTGGGACCCGTACCCATTGGTCGGAAGAAGGAACTGGGCAGAAACATGAAGCAGGAAGGCGTTGAAAGCAGACTGGGCTCCGTCCGCCCCCCGAGGACGGGAAAGGAGAAGCCACTCGATGCTCGATGCTTGAAGTAGGAAGGCGCTTCACGCAGATTGGAACCTGGGAATCCAGAAAGACCTGCTTTCAGCGACCGATGGGTGCTGCCTCCCGAATCGATGTGGACGGTCGTGGAGCCCGGGGAGGGCCCCTGGAGGCCGAAAAAAGCGCAGGACCCGCTCGCCACCCGGCCCGCGTGCTTCCAGGCGAAGGCTTGGGGCCCCACAGATCCAGTGTCGACTGTGGCGGCCGGACTTCTCAGCGATGTGGGCCCCTGGGGGCTGGCTTCGGGCACCGAGACATTGACAGAAGTCCGCGCGGACCCCCAAAGACCGATGATGAATTCGACGACGGGAACCTCAGTCGTTGCGGCCCGATTCTTCTACGATGTGGGCCTCTGGGGGCTCACTTCGGGCACCGAGACAGTGAACCTAGACATCCGCGCGGACCTCCAAAAACCATGCCTGATTACTCAATCCTGTATTCTTCGACAAGAGCGCGAGCCCAAACATGTTGACGTCTCGCGTTGGCTTACGCTTGAGCTCACTACATGAGCTCAAAATGTTGACGTCTCTCGTTGGCTTCCTTTTGAGCTCAGTACGCCCTCTTGTCGCAGGAAGCTACGTGGAAGGCGCGGTCTCGGCGCTTTCGCATTCGCCGCTTCCCGCTGAGGGCGAGGACGCGCCGACGGCGATGCTGTCCGAGGATCCTCGGAACGAGTGCCGGCACCAGCGTGTGCTTGTCCACCGAGGCCGTCCGAGACGACGCAGACGGCGCAACGGGGGCCGAGCTCGCGCAGAGCCCAGCGAGGCAGACACAAGACACCCTGATGGGCCTGCTTTCCACCAGCACCACCACCAGAAGTTGGACGGGGAGGGGGTCCTCCTCCTCCTCCTCCTCCTCCTCCTCTTCGCCCTCCTCCTCCTTCTCCTCCTCCTTCTCCTCCTCCTCCTGTCCGCCTCCTCCTCCCCCTCCTGCTCCTCCTCCTCCTGCTCCTCCTCCTATCCTCCTCCTCCTCCTCCTCCTCCTCCTCCTCCTCCTCCTCCTCCTTGCCCCCTCCAACTTCTAGTGGCGGGGGAGGAAAGCAGGCCGATCCTGTTCTAGAAGCCCCACGTGGCTCTGGTGCGGCCGCCCAGACAGCCCCGGCGGGCCTCAACAGGCCCCCCCCCTGGAGTAGTCCCAGCTGGCCTCAACAGGCCCCCCCGCGCAGCTTCAGGTCGGGCCTATCCCCCTACAGGCGGATGTTGGGCGAAAAATTCAAAACATTCCGAACAAACATTCAAACCTAGCCCCCAACAAAAATCAAACACTCGTTCCCAAATGATACGATCTTTGAATATTCCCCCTGTAGGGGGACACGCCCGACTTAAGCGGAGCTCGGGGCAGACTCAACACCCCAATCGGGGAGACGCAAGACTCTGGTCGGGGGGACTCGGGTTGGCCCGACGGGGCCATCATGAACATGACGCGACCCAATCTGAAACTTGATGCGGGCTCCCGCTGCAGACATCCAGCGGAAACTGGACCGCCCAAACCCAAGACGGGCTCGTCAGAAAGCGCGGGCAAACCCGAGTCCCGGCGTACTCGACTCTTGCGTTTTCCTGGCCCAGCCCAGGCCGGTTGACGCCAGCCGGGACTGCCTGGGGGGGAGTGGCTGCCTGTGCGCAAACCGAAGCCTTACCAACCCCACGTGGCTCACCAACGTGGGCCAACACTCCAACCCAGGCCAGTTGAGGCCAACCGGGAGGGACTACCGGAGGGGGGGGGCTGCCTGTGCGTAAGCCGAAAGCTTACCAACCCCGCGTGGCGCCCAAACCCAGGTCAGCTAGAGGGGACTGGCTGACACCACGCCCAGCTCCGACATCCCGCCGCGTGCGCGCGTCGGCGCCCTGCCACTTGCCCTGCCAATTACGGAGGGTCCCCGCGAGGCCTCGGGACATCTCCTAGCGGCCCGTCTTCAGAGATGGAGCACATCCCACGGGGGGCCTTACCGAAAGGCGAGGAGACGCTACATCCTCCTCCTCGTATTCCTCCTTTCGACGTTGGCCGTACGTGAAGCGCGAGCTTGTTGCATCGCTCCTCTCCATCCTCCTCCTCCTCCTCCTCCTCCTCCTCCTCGTCCTCCTCCTCCTCAATCCTCCCTCCTCCTCCTCGATCTTCCTTCTCCTCCTCCGGACGCTCCCCTCGAAGGAGTATGGCCGAGGAGGAGGAGGAGGAGAAGGAGGAGGAGGAGGAGGACAGAGAAGGAGGATCGAGGAGGAGGACGAGGATCGAGGAGGCGGATCGAGGAGGAGCAGCAGCAGAACCGAGGAGGGCCGAGGGGGATCGATGATCGAGGAGGATCGAGGAGGATCGAAGATCGAGGAGGATCGAGGATCGAGGAGGGCCGAGGCTCCCAGCCTGCGCCCCAATGTGGCGCCCGTTTCCCGCCGTCTGTACGGGCCCAGTGCTCCAGCTCGGTCTCCTCGCTCTCCACCTCGCCGACGTGGCCAGCGCGCCGCCGACGTGGCCAGCGCCGCCGCCGAGGCCGCCGTCGAGGTCGCCGCCGAGGCCGCCGCCGAGGTCGTTACCGTTGCTCTCGACGTCGCCGTCGTGGCCGGCGCCGTCGGTGGCGGCGCCGCCGACGGCGTCCCCGTCGACGTGGCCGCGGTCGCCGTCTTCGTAGTCGTCGGCCCAGGAGGTGGGGGACCCGAGGAGGAGGTTGGGGAGAGGAGTGGAAGGGGAGGGGGGCGAGGGAGAGGGGGAGGAGGCGGATGAAGAAGAGGAGGGGGGGCGAGGAGGAGAAAGAAAGACGAGTTTTTGTTCTGAGGCTTCCAGGCGGCTTCGACGTCACAGGAGGTTTTCGGCAGCGCGTAAGGGGGGCGTTCCACGTCCCCAGCCAACATCGCAGACCATGCAGCCCAGGAGGGGGTGGTGGTGGCTACGACAGACCCGCCGATGTCGCCAGCGGCCCTCGGATATGTCGAGCAGGCGCAACCATGCTCCTCCCTATGCTTCTTCCCATCCTCCTCATCCTCCTCATCCTCATCCCCCTCATCCTCCCCATCCTCTTCATCCTCCTCATCCTCCCCACCCTCCCCATCCTCCCCATCCTCTCCATCCTCCTCATCCCCATCCTCCCCATCCTCCCCATCCTCCTCATGTAGAGCTCGCTCCTCCCAATCATCCTCATCCTCCTCTCTCGCCCTTCCTCCCACCTTCCCCTTCGGATCCCAGCTCCTGGCATCTCTCGTCCCTCTCCTCCGCTCTCAGGTAGGGTAACGTCGTCTGGGGTGATCCTACGAGCCCTCTGGGGCGTAAGCGGTCTAACAAGCTCGCTCTAATCCCATCTTCCCCTTCCAACATACGCTCCCTCTCCCACCCCCTCCCTCCCCCTGGGTCTGGATCCACCCCCGCGAGGTGCCAGAGGGTTTTTTGGGGCCCCAAGTGGCTCCAAGAGGGCCCTAGAGAGAGCCCAAGATGGCCTCCAAAATCATCTACAATGATACCCGAGAAACATCCCTATCATAATATGTTTATGGCTTTAGGGCTATGGGGCTATAAGGCTATAGATCTAGAAGGCTATGGGGCTATAGGGCTACAGGGCTACAGGGCCATAGGGCTATAGGGCTATAGGGCTATAGGGCTATAGGACTATAGGGCTATAGGGCTATAGGGCTATAAGGATATAAGGCTATAGGGCTATTAGGGCTATAGGGCTACAGGGCTATAGGGCTATATAGGGCTACCGGGCACCTGGGCACCCGGGCACCTGGGCACCCAGGCACCCGGGCACACGGGCACCCGGGCACGCGGGCACCCGGGCACCCCCGGGCACCCCCGGGCACTCGGGCACCCCGGGACACATGGACACCCCCAGGCCCCCAGGCATGCGGCGAAAATCGGCGGCAAACAACCTAACCATATGAACCCGCTAGGACCCCTACAGAGGCAAACTCTGATTTGGGAATATCCCAAGATGTTCCAAGATAGCCTCCAACATACCTCCAGGAGCAGTCAAGATCGCCCCAGGACGGCTCCGAGTGCCCTCCGGGCCTCCCAAGGAGGCTGCCAGGATGCCAGCATTCTTCAAAACCGAATTGTTTTGCGTCTTTTCGCCTTTTTCTCTTTCAGCGGGCACTGAAAGCCTCAATGTGGTTCCAAGATGGCCCATGATGGCTCCAAGAACGGTCCAGCAGGGCCCCCAAGACGACCTCAAGAGCGCCCAAGACAGCGGCCCAAGACCGCCCCAAGAGGCAATGTTTCGGGCACTTTACTTGGGTACCCCTTCTTTGGTCAATGGCTTCCAAGATGGCCCCAACAAGGCCCCCAGGGCCCCAAAGAGGGCTCCAAGAGCGCCCCAAGAGAGCCCCAGTATAGCTCCAAAGCTTCCAAAACGACTCCAAGAGGGCTCCAAGATGGCTCCAAGAAACAACCACGACCGACCCAGAACATCAGACCCGCAACACACCGACAACAAAATACCGACCGATGACAACCACGAGGAGCCGCGAAGCGTACGCAACTACGCGGGCGCCACCCAATGAACGAACGGGGAGCCTGTGGCTGCAGTGGTTGAGGGGTTGCTTGTCGTCGCTCCCTGATCAAGGCAACTTGCCTGGCGTCTGTTGTTGGATTGGCCGGTGGGGGTACGCGACGCGGCACTGATCTTGCAGGTATGGTAGGCGCGCCCTCGGGGAGCTGAAGGTGCATTGTATGCATGTGAACAGATGTAGGTATTAATTCATATAGGTGTTATAGCTCTATCGCTCCCTCCCCCTACGTTTACTTCACACAGGAAGGTATGGCACTGCGGATGTGTAAGCTCTGTCACATCAGCCAGGTTGTGCCAGCGGTGCAGTGTGAGCAGTGCTGTGCAGCATACCTGGCGCGCGTTAGCTGGTGCAGGCTGTGCGGCGACAGCTATGTGGTGCATACCATGTGTTGCCAGCTACGGGCTGAGGCAAGAGCGAGGCGGCAACGGTCGGCAACGTGGCGAAACCTCGGCTCATCCCCCCGCCGCCACGGGCGGCAACGAGACGGCAGCGGGCGGCAACGGGGGGGGCACCTCGGCGGCCCCCCCGAGCGCAACGGGCGGCCACGAGGCGGCAACGTGGCGAAGCCTGGGCGGAGCCCCCGAGCGCAACGGGCAGCCTCGAGGCAGCAACGGGCGACAAACGTTTGAGCAGGGACCGACCGTCCCGGCATTCCTATAGTCCTGCCACGAAATGTTCTTAGGACACAGAACTGTTCTAAGAACAAAACAATCTTCTTAGAACATAAACCCGATGTGATATAACAAGACAGACTCTGCCAGAAATGCATGTTCTAAAAACATGTCGTGGAAACCACAAAAGGTTCTTAGAACATTGTTCGGTAGGGCTATAGGCGAGCCAGGACGCTTCGCCACTGCTTGAAAGTGACGGAACCTCGGCGCCCCCCCTCGAGCGCAACGGGCGGCAACGAGGCGGCAACGTGGCAAGACCTCGGCGGGCCCATCCAATTCCTCAGAAGCACGAGTGAGAACCCTGAGCGCAGGCACTGCTCGGGGAATGCTGTGGAGACCAGCTCCAGCGTGGACCCCAGACAACAAGTGATGACACTGTGGATGTGTAAGCTTTGGCGGCGCGCGCAAGGGGGTGGAGGGAAGAGGGGGGAGGGCTTCCTAGAGGGAGGCAGGTTCTCAGAAGGCGCCATCCCTTGCATCTGCAGATAAGGCCCGTGCCTTTTGAGAAGCAGGGGTGCCTCCAAGAAGCCCTGCCCCCTCCCCCCCACCTCCCTCTGCGCGTGGCCGATATGTGGTGCACAGGCGATGCTGCGGTCGTTTCGGCTAGGCGTACGAGTGACCCTGGGTAAGAATGGCCTTTGGTGCGCAGCTTTCGGGGGCGCCAGAGAGCCAAACCCAAGGGCGCGGGCCGCTTATATCGCATCGCGCTCGGCGATCGAGGGGAGCCCGATGAGCCCGCACAAAAGGTCACTCCTGCGAAAGGTCACTCTTACGTGTAGTCGATCGATTTTTTCGAAGAACAACTACACGTCGTTCATTTCTAACCGTGCTCATGTGAAATTGACAGATAAACACAGGGGCGCAACCCGATGATTGTACGGGCGCCAGGGGGGAGAGAACTCTGGAAATCTGCGGCAATCTCCTTCCCGTCAGCGCATGTTCCAGACCGTCCCCTGGCTCCACACTTCCTCACCTCTGCGATAGCAAGAGGGCCTCTCTATAGAGGTCGACGGCCGTCTTGAAGCCGTCCTGTCGCGTCTCTTCCTACTCCTGCACCTTCTGCTGGTAATGTTCCTCATCTTCCTCCTGTCCCCTCGCTCCCTCATTCGCTGTCCCTTTTACCTCGTCCTGGTCCTCCTCGTCTGGCAGCGGACGCAGCAAGAGTCAGGCGCGCAAGATCATATGCACCAGAGCGGGAGAGAGAGAGATGGATAGCGAGGGATAGCGAGTGAGAGAGAGAGAGAAGGAGATCAGGCTTGGCGCTCTTCGCAACCTCCTTTGTTTTCAGGCCGTCTCTGATCACGCCGACTACCCTCCTCTCCTCCCTCCTCCTCTTCATCTCCCTCCCCCTTGTCCCTCATGCTACTCCTCCTGCTCCTATATTATCCTCCCTCCGCCTCCTCTGCTTCGTCTCAAGCCGTCCTTGGCCGCGCCGGCCCCAGCGCGACAGGGCGGGGGATGCTTTGGACGGGTCAACCGATGGCTCTGGGCGGGGCGGCGCGTCGGCTGTGCACAATGTTGTAGGAAATTGCCGGCGTCCGTCACAAAGAACCTTTAACTTATACAATGTTGCAGGATGGCCGAAAAGTTTTGAATCGAGAGCTCGGACATTGTACTGTGGAAAACAAACATTAATAGTCGAACTATAAATTGATTATTTCAGCTCGTGATTCAATTTTTGTTGCCTGGTGGGGGGGGGGGCGTGGGGCTGCAATCAGGTCGGGCATGGCCTCCTACAGGCGCATTTTGGGCGACAAGAAGACCCAGCCCCCAAAAAAACATGCTCAGAAATAGTTGGGACACACATGCTGGAACCATCGTCACCACATGACTTGTGTTTGCCTATGTCTGAGTCTTCCTCCCGTGGAGGGACGTGCCCGACTTGACGCTGCAAATTTGGACGCCCGAAATGGGTACGGAAAGGATGGGTACAATGCCCAACAACAAATGTTGTCCCAAACCAACAGCGGCCGCTGTTGGGCAGGCGGCCTCCTGTCTCAAATGGACACAGGCCGCGGCGGCGTGGACAGCGAGTCCTGTTCAAATAGAACAAGATCCGCTGTTGGGCATTGTACCCATTCTGTCCGTGCCCCGGCCAGAGGGGGCCGCCGGCGACCGCCCCAGAAGGGGCCGCCGGCCAGAGGGGGCCGCCGGCGACCGCCCCAGAGGACTCCCGGGGGCCCAAACGGAGGCCCGGAACCTGGAGAGCCTCGGGCGTCGATCCTCGGACGACGCCAGCGCGGGGCGCGCCACGCCAATGCTCTACAAAGAGGGGGCCCGTGGGCACACAGACAAGGGAGCACAGCTCCCGAGAGGCCCTGCATGCTCCCGTGCGCTCTGGGTGTTCGCCCTCCCGTCCACTTCTCCCATCGTTTCTTCTCCTGGGAGTCGACGATGATAAGGGAACGGAGAATGACGTAACCATAAAAACCTCGGAGGTCCGCGCGGATATCTCCGTTCGGCGCTGGACCCCCCTGGCAGCGCCTCCGGCGCCGCCCCTGGCGCGCTCCGCGCGCCAGGGAGGGGGGTCCAGAACCGATCCGAGAAATCCGCGCGGACCTCCGAGTTTTATGTTTATGTCATTGTTCGTTCCCCTCTCCAGGCTCCAAGCAGCTTCTGACACTGGATCTTGCCGGGCGTTGAGGCACTGTCCACCATTAGGTCAGACCCGTAACCCCAGGAAGCATTTAAGAACCCCCCCCCCCTTCCGGCAAATCGATAACCCTTCCGCACCCTGGAAGCGTTACCTGGCACCAGGAGCCCTCCTCCTCCTCCTCCTCATCCTCCTCCTCCTCTCCTCCGCGAATTTGTTGTGTGTCCGGGTGCTAAACCTATCGTGCGGTTATTTCGGCCCCTCGGAATATCGAATAAAAATGCGGTGCTAAGATATCGCCGGGGGGTTTCTTAAATGCTTCCTGGGGTTACTCCTACGTGCGGATTTCGGGAGGAAAGCAACAAATAGTCGACACACAATCAGCAACAGTCAGGAATGCTCGGAAAATTATCCCCACCCGTGCCGACGAGCTGGCTCAGGCTCCGCGACAGCCCCTGCGGTTAGAATGATGTCATGACAGGATTTCGGGATCATCCTCCTCCCCCTCCTCCTCCTCCTCCTCCTCCTCCTCCCTCCTCCTCCTCCTCCTCCTCCTCCCCCTCCCCCTCCCCCTCCTCCCCCCTCCTCCCCCTCCTCCCCCCCTCCACCTCCTCCTCCTCCTCCTCCTCCTCCTCCCTCCTCCTCCTCCTCCTCCTGCTCATCAGTCCTCCTCTCCTCCTCCTCCTCCTCCTCCTCCTCCTCCTCCTCACTCCTCCTCCTCCTCCTCCTCCTCCTCCTCCTCCTCCTCCTCCTCCTCCTCCCCTCCTCCTCCTCCTCCTCCTCCTCCTCCTCCTCCTCCTCCTCCTCCTCCTCCTCCTCCTCCTCATCCTCTTCCTCGGCTCAAAAAAAGGAGGGGGTCGCAAATCATGGCCCGGGGCACGTGCGCGGCCCAGGGGGGCCGAAGGACGTGTTGAGGCAAGACAGAGGGGGGCGGCCATGACATCTCGGCGGTGGACAAACCTCTCTTCAGTAAACCTCCCCTGAGTGACAACGGCCTGGGACCGGAACCGACGGACCTGGACCCGCAAAAATGACGGCCGCGACGCCCTCTCGCGAACCGAAAACGGCCAAGTCCTCAATCGACGTGTCAGGGTAGGAGGTCTGTCAACCTCCGAAAGAGGGGGGCGGCCATGACATCTGGGGAGATATCAGATGGCTCCGGCCATGATGCCCCCCCCTACAGTGGAGGCCAAGTCCACAAGAAGTCTTCCACAATGACCCCCAACCCTAAGACCCGAGGACGTCCATGGAATATGCCCCCCCCCCCCCGCTACAGTGGAGGGCAAGTCCACAAGAAATCTTCCACAAGGACCCCCAACCCTGAGACCCCAGGACGTCCATGGAATTGTTTGGCGTGGGAATGTCGCGCTGTCCACAGCAAAACTATCGAAACCCAGGAAACCCAGGGCACCCTGGAGGCAAGCAGGGTGTTTCTTGGCATGGGCCTCCACGGTATCATGGCCCTGGCAATGATACTTTCCCCCCTCCCCCTGGTCATCATCCACCCTTGTGGCCGCCCATGCAGATTGGCTCAGGGTGCGTGCCAGGAGTCCCAGAGCATCGAGAGGCCCCCTCGTGTCTGCAGCCAGTGTGGAGCGTCGGGACTTCTGGGGAGCCTGCGGAGTCTTGAAAAGCTTCTCTCTGGCTCTCGAGGAGCGCATGGTGCGGCATGGCTCTGGATGGAGGTGTGGGCCGCCTTGCTGAGGCGCTTCGCGCGCGCTGGTGCTCGGAACGTCGTTCGTGGGCGCTGTGATCCATACGTATCCACCCTTCTCCTCAGAAACCCCCGCCCCACTCCCCGGGAGAGCACCCCTCTCCCCTCTCAACTCCGCCTCACCCGCCCTCCAGATAAGTGCCCTCGCCCGCACCCCTTGGGCGCGCGCGAAATCAAATCGGGCGGGTTTGTCGGATGGGACATTGGGTTAGGTCGGGCATGTCCCTCTACAGGCGGATTTTGGACGACAAATGAAAAAATCTACACCAAAATGGTCAACAAACACTACAAACAAATCGTGCGCAAAATATTGTTGGACTATTTTTGAATGTTTCTCCTGTAGAAGGACAGGCCCGACTTAAACGTAGGCGGGCGGTTGGTCCGGCGAAACTCAGGCTGCACATTGGATGTACGCTTCGCTCGTTGGCGGGGCGATGCTGCTCGAGAAGGCTCCCAACCCCCCAAAAACAACTTGTGAGGGCGACGACAGAGACGCAGACGAAGACTGGCGGGACATGAAGGCGGGCGGGCGGGACACTCAACTCAACAGGAGCTCGCGCGCCGACGCGACATGGCGCATGGGAAATCCGCCGATCCGGCGTGTGACTTTCTGAGAGCGTAGGCTTGAGCTCGCTCAAGCTTCGCTCTGCGGGGGGGGGGGGGGACCTCATTCCGACCTAATTCAGTGCTTCGCAGGGGGGGGGCCTCATTTCCGACCTAATTCAGTGCTTCGCACCCCCCCCCCCTCCAGAGCGGACCCCCCCCCCCCCTGCAGAGCGCCCCCCCTTCCCCCTCCTGCAGCCCAGCCCCCCCCCCCTGCAGTCCCCCCCCCCCTGCAGAGCGACCCTCCCCCCCTCCCTGCACCCCCCCTCCCCTGCAGAGCCCCCCCTGCAGACCTCCCCCCTGCAGCCCCCCCCCTGCAGAACGAACCCCCCCCCTCCTCTGCAGCAGACCTCCCCTCCTGCACCCCTCCCCCGCAGAGCGGACCTCCCCCCCTGCAGCCCAGCCCCCCCCCCCCCCCCCCCCTGCAGAGCGGACCCCCCCCCGTGCAGCCCCGCCCCCCTGCAGAGCGGACCCCCCCCCCTCCCCTGCACCCCCCCCTTGCAGAGCAGACCCCCCCTCCTGCAGCCCCCCCCTGCAGAGCGGACCCCCTCTCCCCTCCCTCTGCCGAGCGGACCCCCCCTGCAGAGCAGACCCCCCCCCTGCAACCCAGCTCCCCCCCCGTCGTCGTCGTCTTCGTTGTCGTCGCGTCGTCGTCGTCGTCGTCGTCGTCGTCGTCGTCGTCGTCGTCGTCGTCGCTCGCGTCATCGTCGTCGTCGTCGTCGTCGCTCGCGTCGCCGTCGTCGTCATCGCCGTCGTCGTCGTCGTCGTCGTTGCGTCGTCGTCGTCGTCGTCGTCGTCGTCGTCGTCGTCGTGGTCGTTGTCGTCGTCGCTCTCGTCGTCGTCGTCGTCGTCGGGGTCGTCGACGTATTCGTTGTCGTCGTCGTTTTCGTCTTCCTCGTCGTCGTTCATTTCCACAGGCACCCGGAGCGCCCCGGATCGGCGGCACTGGCCGGAGGCCACTACAATACAACAAGATGTCCACGGGTGTGACGTCAACGCGGGCGGGCGGGGCATTCAATGCAACCCTCGCACGGGGCAAGTTTTGTCGACGACGTCAGCAGTCAAAGCGTCGTCGTCGTCGTCTTCAGCGTCGTCGTCGTCGTGGCTCGCGTCAGCGACGTTGTCGTCAACGGCGACGTCGTATTCGTCGTCGTTTTCGCCGTCGTCGTCGTACTCGTGGTTTGATGGTGCCCCTCCTCCCCATCAACCGGCCCACATTCTGCGTGGGGGGCGCAGGGGCTTGTTGGACTTCGGGTGTGAGGGGACACTCACAAGTAACCCCCCCTCTGCCCCCCTCCCCATCCGACCCCTTCACGTCCTCGTTCTCGCCCTCCTCTTCCTCCTTCTCCCCTCTTGCCCCGCCTCCTATTTCTCCTCCTGCCCCTCGTCGTGGTCCTCCTCCTCCTCCTCCTCCTTCTCCCTGTCTCTGTCTCCCCGTCTCTCTGTCTTTCTTGGAAAAGGAAAGGCGCATAAACACAAACATTTGGCGCTCCGCGCGAATTTCTTGGGTCCGAGCTAGACCCCCCCTCCCTGGCGCGCGCAGTGTGCCAGGGGCGGCGCCCAAGGCGCCACCTGGGGGCCCCAGCGCGGATCCAAGAAATCCGCGCGGAGCGCCAAAAGTTTTCGTTTATGTGTGTTTGTTTCTTCTTCGACTCCTGGCATGGCCCCCGGGAGCCCGAGAGCAGCGAGGCCCTCCCGGACCACCGTGGCCAGAGGATCCCGAGGTCCGCGCAAAGACTTCTCGGATCGGCGCCCGGGCCTCCTCCCACAGGCGCCACGGGGCGCGCCAGGAGCGGCGCGTGAGGCGCCGTCAGTGATGAGCAGATGTTCCGAGGACCTCCCCATCCCCCCTTCTCCCCCGCCGTCCTACCTGTGGTGGTGGTGGAAAACTGACCCATCAATCAGGAGTTCCGACACCGATTCAAGACACCTGCGTGAGCCTCCGAAAATGTGTGCTTCTCCATCTGTTCTTTTCGGCGGTGGACGAACCTCCCTTTAGTAAACCACCCTGTAGTGAAGACGGCCTGGGACCGGAACCGACGGACCTGGACCCGCAAAAAATGACGGCCGCGCCGACCTCTCGCGAACCGAAAACGGCCAATTCGCCAATCGACGTGTCAGGGTAGGAGGTCTAGCAACTTCTGATCTCTCTCTCTCTCTCTCTCTCTCTCCTTCGGCTGGACACAGCGAGGAGAGGAAGGCATGCCTGCGGCAGGCACCGCCTCTCGTTCCGCGCCCACCCCTCCCTCCCCCTCTCTCGCCCCCTCTTTTTCCCTCCCTCCTCCCTCCTCGTGCCTGCTGTTCGCTGCTGTTTGCGTTCTCTCTCTCCCTCTGCTCTTCTCTCCTGTCGTTCCTCTCGTCTTTCTCGCTTCCTTCGTCCCCCTCCTTCCCCCTCCTCTCGTGCTCCTCTCGTCTTCTCCCACCCCTACCCCAGCCCCACCCCACCCCTGCCCCACGAACAATCCCTACCCCACGAACAACCCCTACCCCACCCGTGCTCCACGACCAACCCCTGACCCCTCTCTTCTCTTGCTCCCACCCCCCCCGTCCCCGCCCCGCGAACAACAGGGGCGGAGCGCGCCGGCTCCTGGCCCCAGGCGCCCAGGTCGATGTCGAACTGAGACAGCCACACCTTTGGCGCGACCCAGGGGGAGAGGGGCGTGGGGGGGGGAAGGGAGGCGCGACGAGGGAGGACAGGCCTTTTCCTCCTCCTCCTCCTCGTCCTCCTCCTCCTCCTCCTCCTCCTCCTCCTCGCGCGTTCCTCCTCCTCCTCCTCCTCCTCCTCCTCCTCCTCCTCCTCCTCTCCTCCTCCCTCCTCCTCCTCTTCGTCCTCGTCCTCGTCCTCGTCCTCGTCCTCGTCCTCGTCCTCCCTCCTCCTCCTCCTCCTCCTCCTCCTCCTCCTCCTCCTCCTCCTCCTCCTCCTCCTCCTCCTCCTCCTCCCCCCCTCCCCTCCCCCCCCCCCTCCCCCTCCTCCACCTCCCCCTCCTCTTCCAGCTCCTCCTCCTCCAGCTCCTCCTCCTCCTCCTCCTCCTCCTCCTCCTCCTCCTTCACCTCCTCCTCCTCCTCCCCTCCTCCTCCCCTCCTCCTCCTCCTCCCCCCCCCCCTCTGCGCGCCCTCCCTCCGGCAGCTCGAGGGAGGAGGAGGGGAGGAGGAACGCGCGAGGAGGAGGAGGAGGAAGAGGAGGAGGAAGAGGAGGAGGAGGAGGAGGAGGAGGAGAGAGGAAGGAGGAAGAGGTGGAGGTGGAGGAGAAGGAGGAGGAGGAGGATACGGCACTGCCGAGAGAAGCGTCGCGCTGTGCACGAGCGCCCACCAAGGGCGCCAAGCTGCTGGCAGCCTGGCTGGCCTGTGAGGAGGCTGGGACCCCACCAAGAGGATCTCGGGTACCAGCCACCCAGACAAAGATACGGGGGTTAAGCCCCGCAGCCTGGGTGAGAAGGTGGGCCCCCGTGGAGCCTGACCCAGTGGGTCTCAGGGTCTGAGACAAGAAGCGGACGAGGTGCGGGAACTCGACGTGAGCCCTCCATTCCTTCATCCGCAGGATGAAAACCTTGCATGAAAAGGCGTCAGTTGCGCACCGCCCGTTCTGACAGGCGGTGCCTGCTTCCCGATGGGCAATCAATTAGGAGGTGACCAGCCGCGCCCGTCGTAAAAGCCCCACAGGAAACGCACAGGCAAACATGGCCCGAGGAAACCCAGAGCCGGTGGCCGCGAGCGGCCGTGGAAGGAACGGGGCCCGCTCCTGGCATAGGCTCGGCTGGTATTGTCGCGTCGGCCAGCGAGGGCCGACTTGGGCGCTCGGAGCCGATCCGCCTTCGCTTGTCGGGGAGGAAGGTGGGCCCCGAGCGCTCTGGAAAAGACAGAACCCTGGCAGTGGCTTCGGCCTGGACACTCGCAGCTCCGCCCCAGGCAGCAGCGACGGGCTCGAAGCCCACACGTGGCCCGACGCGCCTCTCAAAGCCAGGGGAGGGGCTACGAGGGCGAGACAAGGAAGGGCTACCCAGGCCCGAGGACGGAGGGGGGGGATCCGCCTCCCCTCGGTCACACACATGGCCACGCGTGGGGGGCTCCGTCCGAGGGCGCACCGACCGAAACGGGTCCGAGGGGGAGCGAGGTCGCACAGCAGCGCCGAAGCTGCTGCCCTCATTCGTCGGCATCTGCCCTTCATTGTCAGCCTGGGCGCGCGCAGCGTGTCCAGGAGGGGTGACAGTGGAAGGGGCGCCGATGGATGGCGGCGGCAGCACGCAAACGAGCAGGGCAGGCGAGCTCAGAGAGACGACGACGGGCCCTTTCCAGCTTCGAGCCCTGTCTACAGAACAATTGCATCTCCGAATGCTGCGATGGGGGGCCCGGGTAAAAACATGGCGCAGGTGAACCGATTCCTCCCTGGGCTCCAGAGGGGCCGAGGGACACCGAGGGCGTCGACATTTGATGCGGGGCCGAGTGTCGACCCGCTCTTCGCTAGAGAAAAGTCCCAGGGCAGTAGTACTCCATCGCAGGATGCGAGTGTAGTGTTGGTGGCCAAGCTTCATAGCTTTGACCTGTATTCTGGGGATGGAATGGAAGTCTCTGCCATTGCGCGCAGCAGGGTGTGCCCACCGGTTGCCTCGGGCGTCGGTGCTCTGTCCCTGCTGGCGCCCTCTGACTAGGGTAACTCTCACATCAGACCCCGCCTCGCCCAGATCAGAAATCTTGGCCCAAATGCGTTCCCAGAGATCAGCATTTAAACGCCGAGGCGAGCAGCGCCATCGGGCTCCAAGGGCAAGGCCGTCAACCAGGCCTTTGAAGTCGGCGTGCGCACAAACGGGGGGGAGGCAGACCTGGAGGACCTGAAGAAAAGCATAAAGCTCGGCCCTGGGCGAGGTCTGTATGGGGCCTGGGGGGGGCCCAAAAACAATGATATCTACCCCTGGGGGCGGCTCACTCAACTGACAGAAACCCCGACCTGCACGTGTGGCCTCAGGCCAGTACCACATACGCTGACACGCACCATCCGTGTATACGTTACCTGTGATACCTTGCGGGTCGCCGTATTGTATGTGCCAGTGCCCAGTGCTGTCCCGTGGTGGTAATGGTGGGAAGCATGAGCGAGAGACGAGTCCTGTCGACCATAACATAGAGTCACGCATTTGCCTAGGGAATCTCTCCGTGCGAATGTGAGACAGGTGTAGTTGACGTTGTGTGTGCAGTGCAGGACACTCGTACACAATGTGATACAAATCACATGATGCCGCCATACACCGAGGGCATGTGTCTGTGCCCCTGTAACCACACTTCGCAAGCCTTGATGGGCTCCAAAGTCCACCTCCCAAGCAAGCACGTTCAAGGCCAGCTTCTTTGAGGGAGGGTTTCCGCTTGTCAGCAAAAGGGTTGGGTCCAACAAGGGGGCGGGGTCGCGCCTGCATCATCCTCGCGGTCGGGATCGCCGGGCCCGTCGTCAGTCACTCCCTGAGTCGTCACCATCGTGTAGTTCAACCTTGGATAGGATCTGCAGTGTTGGCTCTATCCAATATCCAATGGGCTCCCGAGGACTGGCGTCGTGACCTGGGAGAGGTGGCCGTCGGGCCCATTTTCCCCAAAGTCGTCGCACTCCAGCATCTCCATCAAGCTGTCGGATGCTGGACGGCGCCTCATCGCGAACATTGATACGAACCCCTAGGTCCGTCTTCCAAATAGTGCTGCTGATGGTGGCCCACCTGGGCTCTCGTAGTGCAAGCACTGTGGCACCAGCGGGACCCGACGCGTGACGCCACGGGTGGGGAGAATGATAGATCTTCTGGATCTGGCGAAGCCATGCTGACTGCGAGACACAGTGGGGCACCTGCGGATCGGGAAACAACAGGGACCACTGGTACAGAGGCGCGGCCCAGGCCTCCACCTGGGGGTCGGCGAGAGTAGACCCCTGGAGGCACGATGTGATCCAGCACGATGTGCTGGAGCCTGGGGCGTGCCACACGCCTCGCTGCGCCTGCCGCGTTTGTTCGACGAGTCGCGGGGGGGCCCCATGCACGCCTAACCCGTAGGTCAAGGCTGGTGGGAGAGCCTGCTTGTGGAAACGACTGAGGAGAGGACCAGCCCCGTGTAGTGAGCTGAAGCGCGGCCGACGACTAGCCACACCCCTCACACGTTGTCGAAGCCTACTGTAGCGTACAGGGCCTCCAAAGCCTCCACGTAGACGTACCCAAGATCCCGTAGTTGATAGACCACATGTTTTCCCAACGCAGGAATGGAACTAGTGAGCCTCATCTTGTGGGCAGCTGGAGGGGGCCCCAGGGCCTTGAGTGCATGCGCCAAGAGCCGAAGAACCCTCTGGGACTATGAACCGATGCGCCGTAGTACGCCATATGTGCACAATAATATCGTCCGCGTACATGTCGATGATACGTGGTATGTCCATGGTGGTGCGTGTGGGATGATCGAAGGGGGCGATCATTATGCACTGCAGCGCGGACATGGCCATCGAGCATCCTGGTAGCACCCCACACTGCGCATACACAACGTCAGAGTAGCAATTGTCCCATACCAAACGTCTGCTGGACATGTATAGCCTAAATGCGAGGAGGAGGAGTGGTCCAGGAAAACCTTGCTGGATCCCTGCGCGCAGTAACCATAGCCACGGCACTTTGTCGAAACACTTTGCTACATCAACAATCGCATGCACTGATGCCTGCGGTTCTGGCCGCAGATGTCCGCCTGCCTCTGCTGTTGCCATCAGACGAGCTGCAACGTCCGTCGTTGATCGCTGCGAACCAAGTGCAAGATATTGGCGATCTAAACGGGATGCCCATGCCTTGACCCAAGCCAGTCGGGCGTGGGCCCATACTCGGTAAATTGATGGGAGCAACGCAATAGGTCGGCAACCATCCGTCGGTTTGCCCAGTAGAATGATGTGTACACGCCTGGTGCACGTGGGCCATGTTCCAAAGGCCTCACATAGATGTAGTAGGTATCCGAAGACAGCCAGGGCCCCGTTGGAGGCCAACGCCCAATGTCGAGGTCTGAACTGATCTGGCCCAAGGGCCGTGCGTCCCGAGAAGCTCCGCGCGGCTTGCCGAAGGGCCCCGATGCTCAAGGGAGGCATGCGTGGGCCAGCCTGACATAGGCCTCGCATTTCGACGATGAAGTCCCCGTTGCCATCGTCATGAACGCTCTGGGTGAGGAGGGAGGGTTCGTCGTCACATCCTACCCAGACGTCCTTCCAAGGCTGTCGCTGGACCCGACATATGTCCTCAGAGGTGCTAGAAGGTCCCAAAGCGGTATCAACCTGCGATATCGTCCAACCACGAGGTTTTGACCAACGGTGTATGGGTCCTGATCGCTGCCGCAAGTGCTGTCGGATCCATTTTGTGAAAGAGCGGGCCCGAGCCGTAGCCATCCTTCTGTCGATGGCTGCAGCATTCCGTCCGAGGTAGGCCGACGCTAGCCCGTGCAAATGATGCTGCAGGGTAGGCTGTTGGGCGGCTGCGTGCAGTAGATCTGTGAGTACAGCTGTGACGGGAGGAGAGATGTGCTTCCTCATCCTGCCTTCTTTACCTTCTTGAGCGAGGAAGGAATAGAGGTGTGCCCATACCTGCGCGGCCTGGTGAGGTCGTCTCACCTGGGCCAGCTGGACATCGCTGACGCGCAACTGTAGTAGGCGTAGGGCACGGGCCTCGGCAGACGCGGCAGGCTGGTGCCTCGCCAGTGCCCCCCCTGCCGTGGTGCGCTTGTACCTCGGCGCAGCTCCTCGCCCTGTGCGCCTTAAATCATTGGGCGGCAAACTAAATAATGGGAGCAACTCCGCCTCCACTCCACGATGCAAGTGTGCACACATGTTGTCCAACCGTGTGGGGTGGTCGTCACATGGTCCTAACCGACGCAGAGAGTCGCCCCTCATGAGTTCCACCCAAGATAGCCCAGGGTCCCCACGCAGGACAGTGTACTGTGGTTCGCCATCGACATCCTCAAAGTCCTTACGCAGGGATACCGTGGGGTGGTGTGGGAAGGGCTTGGGTCCTGGAAGCACACGGATGGTTTGGGCGCGAGCCTGTGGTCCCAGAGAGGCATCCACAACGTAGCGATTGCGCGGCGGAAATTGTGATGCCCGCAAGGGCTGTGATAGCACACTGGCCATGCAATCGCTGAGTACAAAATAATCCAAATCCGAGACATTCCCCGTGGCTGGATCCCGATATGTACCGTTGGGCGTACCCATAACGCGGGCCCGAAGTCGCATGGGCCACTCAGAGCCGTCGAGCATGGTAGGAGGCATGTTCCAGTCCCCACCCAAGAGAAAGGGAGCCCGTAGTGCGATAGCAGGGCCCCGAGGTCTTTTAGGATCTGAGCATTGCGTCCTGCCAAGCGAAGCCCTTGTTCGAGATACACGGACGCAGCAACGAAGCCATGCCTCAGGCCGCCCTGGATCATGATTGCAACCACGTGTGCTGGCACGAGTACGTGAGTGCTGGTATATGGGGTGAGCATCGTCGCGCCATTATGCTTGCGCACAAAGATGCCGACTCCCCCACACGGACCACCATCTGGGCCTGTTACAGCTTCTGTAAAAAATGATTTCCAACCATTGTTGATGGACCACTCCGGGGCGCGCTTGACCTGGTCGTTGCGCAGCTTCAGCTCCTGAGCGAAGACGAGGTGCACGCCGTTGCAGTTGGTCAGGTAGTCCTGAACCTGCGGCCAGCCGCTGCCGTTGAATGTGGCAACCTTGAACACCTTCTTGCGAGCGCCACGAGGTGCGCGACGGGGTCCCGTGGATGCCGAGGTCGGTGGCTCCGTCGACCGTAGTGCCGTAGTAGTACTGATCTCGCACTTGGACTGCGTCGAACCAGGTAGTGAGCCGTCGTAGTCGATGTGGTGATCCGCATGCTGAGAGCACCCTGCTGCGACACTCGTGACACACCCAGGGGCAACGACCACCCCTTCGTCAAGGGCCCTGGGCGTGACTCGAGCGAGGGTGGGATACTCACGCAGCTTCATCCCCAAGGGGGAAGCCACCTGCCCGTCGGCAGCCACTCTCGTCGGATTTAGCCCCGCAACAACATGCCTCGCATCGAAGTGAGAGTCGTCGGGACGGGCCACGGCGTGAGAGCACCCTGCTGCGGCACTAGTGACACGCCCAGGGGCATCGACCACCCCTTCGTCAAGGGCCCTGGGCGTGACTCGAGCGATCGCGGGGGAAACCTCACACAGCTTCACCCTCGAGAGGGGAGCCGGAGGAGGAGGAGGAGGAGGAGGAGGAGGAAGAGGAGGAGGAGGAGGTGGGAGGAGGAGGAGGAGGAGGGGAAGGAGGAGGAGGAAGAGGAGGAGGAGGAGGAAGATGAGGATGGGGAGAAGGATAAGGAGGAGGGGGCAGGAGGGGGAGGAGGAGGAGGAGGAGGAGGAGGAGGGATGAACATGGCAGAGCAGAGCAGTCGGGGACCTAGTGACCCGGGTCAATCCAAGCCTGCAGTCAGGCTCTGCAAGATCCTGCAGGTAACCGGCCTCGGACTGATCCCTATCCCTGAGATGGGCAAGCCAATAGCGACGACACTCTTAGGGATAGGCCCTCAGAAACTGAGGGAACCCTTCAGATCGGTACCGAGGTAAAGTGATGCCACACATAGAGATAGGGATCTGTCCCAAACTGGTAAGCAGGATCCTGCACGCAAGCCCAGGCGGGGCCAATGCACCCCTGGCCCTGCAGGATCCTGCAAAATCCGGCGCTCTGGCTGACCCCCCTGTGCACGGATTTGGACCCCCGGAACGGTGCGGTGACAGACCGTGCGGTGACCTCGAAATCCCCCAAGAGACCTCACCGCACGGTCTCGGGATCTCGCAGGCCCCCGTCGCCCGAGACGTCCTCGGAGAGGGACCCGAGCCTCAAAACCGTGCGGTGACCCTGAATCCCCACATGCTCACCACACGGTGTGGTCACCGCCCCGTCTGGGGGCCCCCGAGCCCCAGGACGCTCGGCAAGGCGCTCACACAGAGCGACCCAGTCCGGGACGCAGCGGCAGCTCGCGGTGCGCCCGGCGCGGGCGGCCTGCGCGCTCCGCGCAGGCCTCGGGGAGCCGCGCGCCGGCCCTCGGGGGCCCGGGCCCCCAGACGGCCGCAGGCCAGCCGGGGCACCGCGCCTCGGCCTGTCCGGGCCGCGGGGGCCCCCGAGCGCATGGATCCCCGTCCCCGGAGCCCCGGGGCAGAGCGCGCCGGGTGTCCGCCCGCGCGGGGAGGGCGGGGGGGCCGGGAAGGCGGCAGGCGGCAGAGAGCCCCCAGTGGCAGATGTGGAGGTCGTGGTCGCGCAGTGCTGCGTGTTGCGCAGGGTTACGTAGGCCGGGACTGTCCCCCTACAGGCGGATTTTGGGCGAGATGGAAAAATAGTCCAAGAATTGTTCAAGATAGCAACAAATAACGGACAAATCGTCCCCAGACTACTTTTGACTATCTTTGAATCTTCCTCCTGTAGAGGGACACGCCCGACTTCAGCGTAGGGGAGGGAGGAGGAGGGAGGAGGGGACGAGGGATGGGGAGACCAAGAGGCATCGATGCCACTACTCCCAGGATCTCGTCCAGGGTGCGTTCTGACAAGAATATTGAGGCGACTTCAGTGGTGGCGACGAGGGCCTCCGAGGAGGCTCCAAAGGGCGGAACAACGAGGGAAGGGTGTCGGTGTGGGTTTCTGTTCCTCCTCTCAAAAAAGAAAAGGGAGAGAGAGGGACAAGCCAAGTGCGCTCGCGTCATACCTGACGTCCTGCCCCTCCCTCCCATCCCTTACCGCGGCAGTCGGATCCCCTCTCTCTTCGCACAGTCGGATATCGAGCAGGGCAGGGATCGCGAGAGGGTGCGCGATGCATGGTAGAGCACGGCAGGGCATGTCAAAGCCAAGCGAAAGCTGGCAAACCCGCGGCTCCGAAAACGGAGTTCCTGGAAGTTGTTTTGTTTCTCCGGGAAGCAGCCCGTTTATTGCTCCGCGCGCTGAGTTTTATTCCAGGAATGTGTTTTGTATCTTCCGAGAGAACCGCTTTCGCAGCCAGGCCCTTGGCAGCCCTCGCCCGGCTTCCGAGCATGGCGTGGACGAGCGGGGGACAAGAGGGCGTGCGGAAGCGAGCCGCGAAGGGAGGGCGCCGGGGCCGCAGAGGGCGGGCCGTGGATGAAGGAGCCTGGGACACACACACACAGACAGACACACACACACACACACACACACACGCAAGCACACACACAAACACACACACAAACACACACAAACACACAGACACACACAGACACACAGACACACACACAAACACAAACACCTACAAACACACACACACACAAACACACACAAACACAAACAGACACACAGACACACAGACACACAGACACACAGACACACACAAACACACATGAACACAAACACAGACACACCCACACACAGAGAGACACACAGACACACACACACACAAACACACACACACACACACAAAACACACGCACACGACACACACACACACACAACACACAAGACACGCACGCACGCACACACACAACACAGGCACACAACACACACAACACACACACACACCACACACGACACACACACACACAACACACACAACACACACACACAAACACACACACACACACTCACGCACGCACGCACGCACGCACGTACGCACACACACAACACACACACACACACGCACGCACGCACGCACGCTACGCACGCACGCAACGCACGCACGCGCACCCACGCACCAAGCACGCAGGCACCCCAACGCACCCATACCCACACACCCACGCCACACCACACACCCACTCACCCACCCACCCACCCCCCACTCACCCACACCCACACCCACAACCCACACACACACACCCACACCACACCCACAACCCACACCCACACCCACACCCACACCCACACCCACCCCACACCCCCCCCCACCCCCCCACCCCCCCCACCACCACACACACACACACCACACACACACACACACACCCCCACACCACAAACACACGAGCACACACACACACACACACACACACCACCCGCAAGCACAACGCACGCACACGAGCAGCACACGTCTCACAACACCACAAAACACACAACACACACACGCACGCACAAGAACACGCACACACACACACAACAGCACACATACTCACCATACGCAAGCACACACTCGCACACACACGCACGCACACGCACGCACACGCACACATACACACACACAAACACACACACACACGCGCACGCGCACGCACACGCAAGCACACACACTCACACACTCACACACGCACACACGCACACACAAACACACGCACACACACAAACACACGCACACACACACACACACACGCACGCACGCACACACACACACCACACACACACCACACACACCACACACACCACACACACACACAACACACCACACACACACCACACACACACACCACACACACCACACACACACACAACACACCACACACACCACACACACACACACCACACACACACACACACCACATACACACACCACATACACACCACACACATATCAGAGTGAGGGGGCCGAGCGGTCATTCATTGTCCCTGGGTGCGTGGCTGATGTGGAATTCCGCGGTGCGGATTCTTGTTGTTGTTGTTGTTGTTGTTTGTTGTTGTTGTTTGTTGTCGTCGTCCCGCCCGCGACCTACCCCGCGACCCGCGACCCACCCACCCGCGACCCACCCCGCGACCCACCCGCGACCCACCCGCGACCCACCCGCGACCCACCCCGCGACCCACCCCGCGACCCACCCCGCGACCCACCCCGCGACCCAACCCGCGACCCACCCCGCGACCCCCCCGCGGCCCACCCCGCGACCCACCCGCGACCCACCCGCGACCCACCCGCGACCCACCCGCGACCCACCCGCGACCTACCCCGCGACCCACCCGCGACCGACTTTCGACCCAAACCACGTTCAAGGTACAAACCACAATTTTCGGCGCCTGCGGCGGGCTTTTTGCATTCCTTCCAAGTGGAGAGCCCGCGACACATCCCGTGACCAACTCGCGACCAACCCCCGACCCAAACCACGTTCAGGGTACAAACCACATTGTTCGGCGCCTGCGGCGAGCATATTTTGCATTCGCTTCAGGTGGAGAGCCCGCGGCCCACCCGCGACCACGTTCAGGGTACAAACCACATGTTCGGCGCCTGCGGCGGGCATCCTTTGCATTCGTTCCCTGTGGAGAACCCGCGGCCCACCCGCGACCCAAACCTCGTTCCGTGTACGAATCAATTTTCTTGGCGCTTGCGGCGGGTTGCTTGTGCATTCCTTCCAGGTGGAGGTGGAGAGCCCGCGACCCACCCGCGACCTAAACCACGTTCACTGAACAAACCAATGCCGCACAAGCGCGGCGGCGGATTCTTGCATGCCGTCTGGCCCGCAAGGACCTCTTCACGCCCCGCACATCCACGCCAGCCCGTCCAGCAACTTTGCCCTGGCGAGTTGCCTTGATCAGAGAAGGCGGGGAGCATAAAGTGGAAAAAAGGATTGCGTTGCAGTTATCTTGGGAAAGGAGGGGGAGGCAGGATGAGTAAACAGGGGACGAGGAGAACGTGGAAGAAGAGAGGATGTAAGGAGAACGTGGAGAAAGAAAAGGAGGAGGAGCAGGAGGACGAGGGGGAGGAGGGGGAGGAGGGGGAGGAGGAGGACGAGGAGGGGGAGGATGGGGAGGATGATGATGATGGACGACAATGGGAGGACGATGATGGAGGCCGATGAGGGGGAGGACGACAATGGGAGGACCATGATGAAAAGACGAGGGGGGGAGAGGGAGGACGAGGAAGAAGAGGAGGAGGAGGAGGAGGACGAGGTGGAGGAGGAGGATGACGATGACGATGAGGACGAGGAAGAGGAGGAGGAGAAGGAGGAGGAAGAGGAGAAGGAGGAGGAGGAGGTGGAGGAGAGCGCCATCGACAAAGAAGGTGGGGGCCACGAGGTCCGCCGGCTGGACGACGCCCGCGTCGCCTGCGCCCGCCCCCTCACTCTTATCCGCAATTGCGGGGTGCTTAGTAAATAGACATAGATTACAGGTTCCCCCATATGTTCCAAGATTTTCAGGGTTCTCGTCTTCCCCCCCACTTCCCATATTTTCCCATACTTCCTGGGACGTCGACGATCCATTGTGTCTGCTTGTTTTTGTTCCCTCCTCCGCGGAGGCGACCGCGCCCTTCCGAGGCGCGCGTGGCGGGGCGACCGCGCCCCGCACGCCTTTCTTTCGTTCGGCTGGGGCGGGGCGGGCCGAGGCCACGAGCGCCGGGGCTCGTGCAGCCAGGCTGCAAACGCTGCTTCGAAGTCTCGAGAGAGGTCTCCGAACAAACAGTAGGACCGGTCCTCCTCCCCGGGGGGGGTCCAGGAAGGCGGGGTCCTCCCCCTCCTTCTCCTCGTCCTCCTCCTCCCCCTACTCCTCCTCCTCCTTCTCTCACTGCCTCCTCCTCCTCCTGCTGCTGCTCACGGCTGTTTTGGTGTTATCCTGATGCCGTTCCCAGCCCTGCCCCCCCAACAGGGAGGCAGGGCCGGTATTGAAACATGGCACCACTAGCCGAAAGGGGGGGCTTCCCCAGGAGGCGAGGGAGACACGCGGAGGGGGACGAAACGGGAGGAACAAGGGAGGGAAAGCACGCACGACGAGGCGGGGGAGAGGAGGGAGAGGTCCCAGACAATCACCGAACCCCACGAGCGCCCCCCCAAATGAGTACGGAACGCAGGACAGAGAAACGGCGGTGGAGTGAAATGGGTGGACACTAGGGGGGGTCGGTCAAAGGCCTGGCCTAAAGAAAAGCGGTCGCAAAAGGCACAAGCGAAAAGTGAAATGAAGAGGGGGAGAAGAGGAAGACAATGAAGGGGGCGTGGGAAGAAAACAAGGCAAGCGGGGCGCTCTGGCCACGAGGCCATCGTGGCACCTCTGGGCGAGACCGTGTCCTCCGTCGCCCCCCACCTGCCTCCTGCTCCTCCTCCTCCTCCTCCTCCTCCTCCTCCTCCTCCTACCCCTCCTCCTCATCCTCCTCCTGCTTCTCCTCCTCCTCCTCCTCCTCCTCCCCCTCGTGGTCGTCGTCGCTGTCTTTCAGGGTCGGCGACACCGGCCGTCAGGCCTTCACAAAGGAAAGTCGTCCCCAGACTATTTTTACAATATCTTTGGAGATTCCTGCTGTAGAGGGGCATGCCCGACCTAGTACTGCTTGCACAACGCAGCAAGGACACTGCCCGATGGCATTATGGGCAGCGAGCTTTCTGCGACGGTGCGATGCACCTGCTGCGGAATGTGCCTCTTGGACGTGTCACGAGCGTTAGGTCGGGCATGTCCTCTTACAGGCGGATTCTGTGCGGAAAATTTAGTAATCATGATACGCATAGTAATACTAAGCAGAGTCATTAGAGGCCGAACATAATCCAACACTGTCAGAATGATGGAAGAATAGTCTTCGTACTATTATCTGATTATCTTTGAAATCTTCCTGCTCTAGAGGGACATGCCCTGATGGGGGGAGGGGGTCCTCCTCCTCCTCCATCTTCTCCTCCTCCTCCTCCTCCTCCTCCTCCTCCTCCTCCGTCTCTCCGTCCTCCTCCTCCTCTCCGTCGTCCTCCTCCTCGTCCTCCTCCTCCTTCCCCCCTCCAACTTATGGTGGTGGTGGTGGAAACAGGCCCATCACGCCCGAATTAAGACGAGCGCCAAAGAAGTCCAACGAGAGGTTCTATGCCTGGAGCGGCCCAGGCGAGGGTGCAGCCGACAGGAGCACCACATTCGGGAGGGAGGGGCGCCCCTCCTCAGTCCCCCCCCCCTAGGGAGCGCCTGGGTGAACGAGGAGCGCCCGTGGGCCAACCACGGAAGGAGCTGCAGAGGGAGGAGGAAAAGGAGGAGTTGGAGGAGAGGAACATGAGAAGCCGTAGCTATTTTTGCTCGAGTGGGTGTTAGGGGGTCACCTGGGGGTTTCTCACTCACATTAGTGGCACTTCCCGCAGCAGCCATGCCGCGCGGAGGCATCACTGCTCGTCATGGCATGTCCGTGGCACATGTGCGATCGGTCGAAGAAGCAGCTTCCCTCATGCAGAAGCTGAACTAGCCCCAGGAAAACATCCAACGCTATGAGCAGATGATGGCCTACGATGGCATCCATAACTCCGCGGGATCAACCCTCGGACTCGGCAAGAGGGCCGCTTCTGAACAGGTTCGTCAAGGGCTGCGGCAACGAGGTTACGACGACTTGGCGAAATAATTGTCCACTGAGCGGCAAAGTCGGCGAGCATTAGCCCACAGAGTTGGTCGTTTGGAGGAGCGCATACTGGAGGCGCTCGCAACTACACCAGGCACGTTGCTTTCAACCTCAAGCGGATTGCCGGAGCTGGAGTTCTTGCACACCTCCACAGCGGAGACTATGGGGAAGCACAGAACCTGGCAGCACGATGGGGATCATAAGAAGCTAGAAAAGCCAGAGCAACCCCATCTCTTGAAGAAAGACCTGCAGTACGAGGAGATTGTCCTGCCCAACTTTGACGAGAAGCTAACCGATCCGAAGGACATGATCCTAGGACCGAGGGCAGACCTCCTCAGCCTGCCACAGTTTCCTCAAGCATCGATTTCTTCTCAGGGAAATTCGTTTGGCGCAGAGTGCGAAACGGTGGACGGCAACCTTGAGAAGGTGTGCCAAATCCAATTGGACAAGGAAGAATTTGCGGGGATGCCCCTGTCTGTGAGCAAGCCCCGCAAGAGCATTCTGAAGATCACACTGGATATCACGTGGCGCCGCATCCTTCTGGCAGGACAAGTGGCCACATCAGCAGTTCCAGCAGTGCGATCTGCGATGCCGAATATCTAGAGCGGCGTCATCTTCGCTGTTTGCGCTTCCGCAGGGGATAGGATCCACATCGATGACAACTCTTCTGCGCAGGATGGGCCAGTCTAAACTTTTCATGGATGGCAGTTGTGTGCGACGAGTGGAAGGGGCACTGCGCCCTGTTCCTGGCTTACCTTTCTGGCCCAGGTATCCAGAGCATCCGAGGAGCAACGATTACTCATTCCCATGCGGCTGCAGCCGTAATCCTCATATGTATAAATGATATAAATATATATATATATACACACCATGTGCCCCCCCTTTCGCTCTTCTTCCTCCTCCTCATCCATATCCTCCCCTCCTCGACCTATCCTCCTTCCTCTTCATCCATATCCCTCCTATCCATCTCCTCCCCTCTTTCGTCCTCATCCATATCCCTGTCTCTCGACCCTGTGCGCCGCAGCAGTGGCTGGGCAGTGAGTCGACGAGGGAGGGGCTCGGTGGGCATCCTGGGACAGGTGCACCACAGTCCAGGGTTTGCAGGCGGGCTCGGGGCGCCAGCGTCTGAAGTGGAGGTGCATCGGCAGCGTCGGCAGCCTGACGACCAACATGTTGGGTCACAACAAGTGGGACCCAAGACATGTGCATGCCAAAAGCTTCGATGGGCCCATGGCGTGTTGGCCTGGCCCAGCCTCCCCCCTCTCCAACCCGTAGCCTATACTCACATCCTCCATAGGGGGTGGCGGCGGAGGGGAGGATTTATATCTGGCCATCGCTCGGACGTCCTGTCCCTGTTTTCGTGTCGGGTTCGTGCGTCTCGATGGTCCTCGGCGAAGGAAAAATGCACACGTCCGAGCGATGCCAACATATTAGGAGCGGTGGAGGAGTTCGGAGGATCCTCTTGCCCCGCCCCTCCGCCCCGTGCCAGCGTGTCCCCGCCGTGGGCGAGAGGGAAGCTGGAGCTCCGTGCAGGTGGTGCCTGGGCAAATCGTGGCACACTTGCTCCGAGCCATCGTGCTTGGAATGCATGGCTAGGCGCAGCGAGCTGGCTAAGGGCCCAGCCTCCGCCCAGGCCGCAGTGAAGAGGTGCCCAGAGTGAGAGATCCTTGGAGGAGAAGGCAATTATGAGGCTGAGGATCCAACACATTCTACAAAATTGGGGTATTCCCTCCCTTTCTCCTCCTCCGCCCTGCAGCCAGACCGCAACGCTAGTGCGGCAGGAACTGGGTTGGGCGCCATCTCTTGCTCGTCTTCTTTTCTCTTCTCTGTTCTCCATCTGTTACTTCCCTCGTCTCTCCCGTGTCTCCTTGAGCGTTGGTGCTTACTCTCTGCTTTCAAGTTGGTGGTAGGGTCGGCCGCTCGGAGTCATCGGCTTGCAGTGGTGTGTGTGTGTGTGAGATGTGGAGGAGGAGGAGAAGGAGGAGGAGCAGGAGGAGGGGGAGGAGGAGGATGAGGAGGAAGAGGAGGAGGAGGAGAAGGCGGAGGAGGAGGGGGAGGGGGGGAGGAGAAGGAGAAGGAGGAGGAGGACGAGGAGGAGAAGGAGGAGGAGGAGGAGGAGTTGAAGGGGGAGGGGGGGGAGGGGGAATGGGAGGCGGATGAGGATCCGAGTCCAAGCTGCTCCTCCTTGCAACGCCCTGGCTGTAGGGTCAAGCACACACGGCGACCGGAAGAAGAAGAAGGAGAAGAATAATACTACTAAGAAGAAGGACAACCCATAAAGTAGCAAGGAGGGTCAAGTAGGATGTCGAAAGGAGCTTGATGTAGCCTGGGGGTCCAACGAATACATACGTTCAACGACAGGCGTGTACTGATCCCACACAGCACCTTGACGTCTACATTGGAACTGTTCAGAACAACTGGACAGTGGAAAGCTCTGAACTGGTGGAGATAGAACTGGCCAGGCCCAGAACACAAAAACTGGACGGGGCTGGAACCATCCCGAGACATTGGAACTACGCTGGCCAAGGCTGGAACAACAGAGGGGCGCTGGCACCGACTACTGGCTGGCAAGAGTCGGAGGTCCTGTCAAGTTGTAGGCATCTGCCCAGCCTCCCTGTACTAGTTACTGGTTCATGCCCCCTGCCAACTGATGGATTCCGTTTCAAAGTTCAGCCCAGTGCCTTGCAATAAGGATCCTCGATTCCTCCAGCATCATCGCGAGCTCGCTCGAGCATCGGACTGGTCGCTCTTTCAATTGGTCTGGCACGCCCTTTTCCTCCTCCTCCTCCTTCTCCTCTTGCTGGTCTCCTCCGCTTCCAGTTCCGCTTCTGTTCATCCGACTCCTCCTCCTCCTCCGTTCCTGCTCCCTTCTCTTCGTCTCCTCCTCTCCACCTCCCCCTCCATCTCCTCCTGGTTTTCCTCCTTTCTCCCCCCTCTCATTCTCCTCCGTTCTCCCTACCCTCCTCCTCCTCCTCCTCCTCCTCCTCTTCCTCTTCCTCCTCCTCCTCCTCCTCCTCCTCCCTTCCTCCTCGTCCTCCTCCTCATCCATTATCCTCTCCTCCCGTGCCCTCCTCCTCCGCCTCCTCCGTCTCCCCATCGCCCTCCTCCTCCGCCTCCGCCCACAGCCTCCTCCCCCTCCCCCGCTCCTCCTGCACAGCCTCCTCCGCGCGGTGGTGCGACCCCGGAGCGCCTCCAGCTCCTGCGGGCTCTTGAAATCGCCCTTGGCCTTCCTGTCCTGCGCCCCGCGGGGGGGTGGGGGGGGCGCCTCCTCGCCCGCACACCACGCCCCCCCCCCCCCCCGACCCTCGCCCCGCCCGCGCGGAGCACGGGATGTCGGCCCCCCCCCCTCTCCCTCCTCCTGCTCCTCTTGCGCCTGGTCCTGCTCCTCCTGGTCCTGGTCCTCCTCCTCCTCCTCTTCCTCCTCCTCCATCTGCCTCCTGCTCCCTCCCTCCCGTTCCCTACTGTTCCCCTCTCCTTCCTCGTGCTCCTTCCCCCTCCTCCACCCCCTTCCCTCCCGCCCCTCCTCCTCCTCCTCCTCCTGCCGGCATGCCGCCGCGAGTCGATTTCATCACATTCGTCGGGGTCGGATGGATGATGAAAGGAATTCGGGGGGATGGGCAGGTCCTCGAGTGTTGTCTCCGACGTATCGCTCATCTGGCTTGTTTCTGTTTGAAGTTGCCGCGAGTGTTAGGAGCCAGGGGGAGTAGGTGAGGGGAGGGGCCATGAGGGGAGTAGCATCAGTGCCGTGTACCACATTTGGGCTCCTAGCAGTTGCATCTTTCTGCGCGGCTTTAGGCCGGCGCTCAAGGGCACCCCCGCACACTGCAGTGGGGTCGCGCACAGGACGAACATGTGGAGAGGCATTGGCGCCATCACATTCTAGAGTAGTCCTCCTCCTCCTCCTTCTCCTCCTCCTCCTCCTCGTCGCCCTTCCCCACTCTGCCTCTTCAGCCTCATTCCGTCCCTTCTCTCTCGGCTTGCGTCTCTGAGTCCTCTGGATCGCCCGAAGATGGCCCGGGCTCCCAGAATAACCATGAGATAACAAGGGTGAGAGGACGGATGCAGACAGGGCGGGACGGTGTGGGGAAGAACGATGATGATACGGGTGAGATCAATGGCAAGGACTTCATAATCCAGAAGCAGAATGGACAGGAGAAGAGAGAAGAGAGACAAGCGGCAGATGGACAAGCTGGGTGCGACAAGCTAGGTGCGCTCGCGCCACATCTGACTTCCTACCCCTCCATACAATCCATGTTCATTGAATTGAACGTTGTTGCATCCGCCGAGTGGAGTGTCTTACAACAACAAGCCTTGGTCCTCAACTTGCAGTTGGACGGTGATAGGATCCGGCCCAAAATTACCTGGTCAAATGTGGTTCGGAGACGGGCTTCGGCTGGCGACCCTCCTCCTCCTCCTCCGCCTCCTCATGATCAGCCTCATACGCAGTCTCTTCCGTCACCTCCGCCTCCTCGTCATCGTCCTCCTCGTCTTCCAACCATCGAACGTTCGGGTCCCCCGTCTCCTCCTCCTGCTCTTCCTCCTCCTCATCCTCTGGTCTCCTCCTCCGCCTCCGCCGTCCATCTGGCTTCCTCCTCCGCCTCCGCCGTCCTCGTCCCCCTCCCTCCCTCCCTCCTGCCTCCTCCCGTGGCCGCGAAGAGTGCAAGGATGGAGAACCGACACACGAACAAACGGGGCCACACTCCAGAACTCGTTGGGGGAACCCGCCAGATCCGCGATCTCTCGAGATCTGTGTTGGAAGGGGGAGGAAACACAAAAAAAACCTCGGGCCCCCAATCCCAGGCACCCGGTGGCTACACACTCTCGAAACATGGGCCCATGGACCTCCCGACCCGTCCCCAAGGGTAGCACTTCGTCCTGAGCAACTATGTCGGGGATGGACAAACCTCCCTTTAGTAAAACGTGGTTTAGTGAAAACGACTTCGGGCCCAAACCTGGCGGGCGCAAGCCTGGAAAATAACGGCCACGGCGCCCTCACGAAAACCGAAAACGGACAATTCACTAATCGACGTGTCACTGTTGGAGGTTCTGTTCACCCCCGACTATGTTAGTTCCCCAAGGAGCGAAGCTGGCCTCCAAGTGTCCCCGAGGAGGTGGACAAGCGGGCCGTCTCTGCGCCGAGTCGCCCGAAGTCAGAGCAGTGCAATCCACAAAACTGGTCTCTGGGCCTCTGCCGGACACGGTCCTGGCCAATTCTGAGAACTCCGGGGATCCACTGACCCGGGCCCATCCAGACCCAGGCCAAGCAGGCCTTGCAAGATCCTGCAAGACCCTGCAGGATCCTGCACCCAAGCCCTGGCCCTACAGGATCCTGCAAGACCTGGCGCCCTGACTGAGCCCCGTTGGCACTGTCCTGCGTCTCGAGGCCCCCTGAGAACCGCGTCCACCCCTGCATCCGGCATTCAACAAACGCGTCAAGGGGGAACACGTCCTGGATCCTGGGCGTTCCCCCAGGGTCAGCTCTTCGTTCTGGGTCGTCTTCAGACCGGCCCTGGGACCGTGGACAAAGGCCTTCAGGATTGGGTCGGAGTAGATGGGGTCGGGGGATAGCGCCAAACCGTCGATGTATCCCCGATGCATCGGCGACGTCGGCGTGCAGAATATCTTGCCCCACATCGAACGACATCGCCGATGCGTCGGCGACGCGGCACGACTTCTCCGACCCCATCTACCGTGACCCCATCTGGGATGCCTGGGTAGGAGGCCACATGCGAACCCGACCCCACCACACTACGATTTCTGAGGGGTGAGGTGGGGCGCACTTCCTTTGGAACCTCCCGAGCGAACTGAACCCCATCTCCCCCCTTTAGAAATCGTGGAGTGGTGGGGTAGAGTTCGCATGTGGCCTCGTACTACTGTCAACCCGTATCATTATGACGCGCGATAAGGATGCAAGGGCCTCAGAAGGCCACTGCGAAACTCTTTGAGCGGGGCGCGGACAGCGCAAGTGGTCAAGAATGGACCGAGAAGGCAAGGGCAAGGGTACCCTTGGGAAGGCTGCCCATTCCTCCTATGCGGGATGACTGTAGGACGGACGGCCCCGCCAAACTTGAGCAGTGACCGACCGTCCTGCCATTCCTATAGGCCTACCACGAAATGCCTCTTAGAACTTCAACCTGTTCTAAGAAACAAAGCAATGTTCTTAGAACAGGAACCCGATGAGTTAAATCAAGACGGTCCCAGCCGGACATGTAATTACTAAGAACATGTCGTGCAAACCACCAGCAAGTACTAGAACATTCTCTGGTAGGCCTATAGGCGAGGCAGGACGCTTCGCCACTGCTTGACAAACTCAAGACAAGAATAGCCTCAGGACCCGCTGCCTTCACACAAGCTTTTCCGCCTTGCGTGCGGCGAGAGCAGCACGGTACTGGAAGCCCTGGCGCCGCGCTCCCACGCAAGTGCCTCGAGCCGTCGCTCGAGGAGGGCCGCCAGCGGCCGCGCGGGCACCCCGCCGCACCCCGCGTGGTCCTGGAAGAAGACAACAACAACTTGCCGTCGCTCGGACGTCCATTTCCCGTGTATGTTTCAGTTTTCCGTCTCGATGGTCCAGGATGGTCCTCGATGGTTCTCGCCGGGAAAATTACACACGTCCGAGCGATGCCAAGACAACTGCACAAACATACGCATGCACTTCTGGAGCACTGCGTGGACTTCTCGGATCGGCGCTGGGCACCCATCCCCGGCGCGCGGAGCGCGCCAGGGGCGGGCACTGGAGCCGCTGGGAGGAGGGGGAGGAGGAGAAGGAGGAGGAGGAGGAGGAGGAGGAGGAGGACCCGAGACTCCAATGACTCCGCCGAGAACCGAGGGAGCCACGACATTATTGGAAAACGCGGCTAACCCAAAGCTGCGTGGAAGTCACCGCTTAGGGGAATCCCAGTACGCGGGTGATATTTGGCCTTTAAATTAAGGGCCGTAGATCTGAGCCGACTGGACTCCCAAGTAACTTGGCCAGTGCACGAAGCCATTAGCACAGGGGACTGCCGAGTGGAAGCTGATCCCCCACGTCTCAGACAATAAACAAAAGGGCCCTCGGTGACCATGTGGTGGCCACGGAGGAGGAGGAGGGGGAGGAGGAGGAGGAGGAGGAGGAGGAGGAGGAGGAGGAGGAGGAGGAGGAGGAGGAGGAGGGGGAGGAGGGGGAGGGGGAGGGAGGAAGGGAGGGAGGGAGGGAGGGAAGCAGGGGAGGAGAGGTGCCCCCGTCGTGCTCTCTTGGGCGCGATGGGGCGCCGCCGGGCGGAGCTCCAGGCCCCTCCGGCCTCGGCCCTGCCTTCCCCCGCGAGGTCCGCCAGCCGGAAGAACTCTCCGAGGCTGCCCCACGAGGCCGCGGCGCCGTGCCCGCCCAGCAGCTCGCAGAGCTCCGCCGGCGAGGCCGCCGCGCGCGGGCCGAGGGCGCGCAGGGCCGCGGCGGCGGCCGCGAGCGCGGGCGGCTCGGCGCCGTCCAGCAGGGCCTCCACGGCCGCGGCGGCCGTCTCCGTGGCGTCCTCGGGGGTCTCAAGTCGGTCGGGCATGCCCTGCGGCAGGCTGATTTTGGAAGAAGAACACAAACACAGTCGACGCAGACTCAAGCACGGCAATGCGTGGTCCAAGCATCGTCCCCTGACTCTATTGTTGGTTGCCTGTGTTTGAAGATTCCTCCTGTAGTGGGACATGCCCGACTTGAGGATACACACAAGGGTGACGCCAGGCACGAGGGAGACCTCTGGTGCGCGGCACTGGGAGGCCGCGAGGGGGGGGGGGGGGCGGCTCCGAGCGCGCAGGCCAGCGCTGGCGGCGCCCCCGCGGGCGCGTTTTGGCCAGAGGTCGCTCCTCTGGCGGAGGGTCGCCCTTGCGAGTGCAGCCCGGTCCTGCAGGTACTCGCGGACGCGGTCCGCCGCGACGTGCCCCCCTCGCTGGAGCACCTGCCGCCACGCGGCCTCCGAAGCGGGCAGAACGCCAGGAGGCCCCCCGCCAGGCGGCGGCGCTGGAACGCCCGCAACCAGGGAGCAGAGCGCCGTGGCCTCCTGCTCCGACAGGCCCCCGAGGTGCTGGAGGAGCGCCCGCCGCAGCTCCAGCAGCGAAATCTCCGCGGCGCCAGGCGCTTCCCCGCAGCCCGCGCTGGCCAGCAGCGCCGCGAGCGCCCTCTCGTCGGCGGCTGCCAGCCAGAGCTCCCCGGCGGTCTGTGCTCGGCGCCAGCTTGCTGCCGCCTCGCCCGCGGCCGCCTCGTCGACCTCGGCGGCGGCGGCGGCCAGGGCCGAATCGGCTCTGGCGGCAGCGCTCGCCGAGGGCGCCGCCGCGGCAAGTGCCTCCGCGGACCGCGCTGGCGCGCCCTCCGCCTGGCTTCCAGGCTCCGGGTCCTTTGGTCCAGCAGCGGCGGGCCGCTCCCTGGCCGCCCCGAGCTCCCAGCTCGCGGGCCGCTGCCGCGGGGAGCTGGGCCTCGCCAGCACGGCCGTTCGGCCCGCGGCCAGGAACACCTGCACGGCGCCCACGGCCCCTCCAGAGTCCAGAGAGCACACATCCGCTTCAGTCTCCAGGAGCGTGGCGCGGCCCTGCTGCCAGATGTCCTGCGCCGCGTTCAGGCTCAGCATCGGCACGGCGAGGCTCGCGAGCCCGATCAAGCTGGGACCCTGGTCGGGGCCCTGCCAGAACTGGACATGCACGGTCTTGGGCGCCGGGCCGCTCACCAAGGCGCCCAACTGCCACACGGGCTCGCTGGAGACCGCGCCCTGAGCAATGACGCCGCACGTCTCCCCGGCCGGCGCGGCGCCGCCTGCTGCCTCGCGCTGCACCCAGGCGCTCACCTCTTGCGACGCCCCCAGCCGAAACACCGCGCGGACGCCAGCCAGCGACGCCGCCCGCAGCCGCACGGAGCCCAGCCAAACCCGCAGGTGCACGGGCAACGCGGCGGTCCTCGTGGCCGGTGGCTCGGCCGCCTGCGGGGGCGCCGGCGCTGCCCGGGGCACCGGGGCAACCGCGGCAGGCTCCGCCGGGAACGCGGCCGCGCCCTCGGCCGGGCGCGGGGGCCGCATCGGCGCCTCCGCCGGCATTCTTGAGGCCACGGGGGCCTCTCGCGCTGCGGGTGGGCGAGGGCGCTGGCGGAGGCCCTCGTCCTCCTCGACTAGGCGCTCGTTCCTCTCGAAGGAAGAGAGCACGTCGGCCTCCGGCCGCCATCGCGCGGTCTGCGGCCACTCCGTGCGCAGGCGCAGGCGCAACTGCCCGATCACCGCGCGGTCGCCGGGGCCGCGGAACACGGGGAGCTGCGCGTCCATCCGGAGGTCGCTGCCCGTCAGCCACGGCGCGACGTCGGCCTCGCAGACCCCAACCAGCGCGGCGGCACCGGCCGCCCTGTCCAAGCGCACGCTCAGCACCCCCATGTCGCCGAGGTACGCCGAGAACTTCGCGGGCGAGCACCGAAGGGGGAACGCCGCGCTGTAGGCGCCCCCCTCCGCAGGCGCCGAGAAGTTCTGCGGCAAGAGCCGCGGCACCGCCGGGTCGTTCCCGTCCTCAGGAGGCCTCCTAGATGGGATCCGAGTGGATGGGGTCGGAGGAGCTCGCCGCATCGCCGATACATCGGCGATGCATCGCCGATGCATCGGCGACGCACTGGCGACGTCGGCGATGTATCGATCACGTCGGCGTGGAGAAAATTGGGCCCCACATCAAGCCGCATCGCCGATGCGTCGGCGATGCGGCGCGATCCTCCGACTCCATCTACTCCGACCCCATTGAGGAAACCTTCTGCGGCGAGCGAGGGGGGGAAGTGAGAAGGGGCGGACCATCTCAGGATTCTCGGATGTCCCCCGGCATTCAGAGAAGTCCCACCAGCTCTCTAGGGTGTAGGTGGTCTAGGGTGTTTTGTCCTCCATCTGCCTCTCTTCCCTTTCGGGGAAGGGTTTATCACTGTTCCCTATTAGTGCACGCCCCCTCCCCCCCCCGGCGGGCGGCCAACCCAGAACCATGCCAACCCCATGAGGGCCCCCTTAACCTTTCCTGTCAAAAAAAACAATACTAAAAGCACTCTGCCTCCACATTTGGAGCATGCGCTGCCAACTCGATGCGGCCCCCACCACCATCCCTGTCCAACAAAAACAGAAAGTATATTTTGGGACAAAGTCTGGAATCATGGTGGTGTGGCCTACGAGCACTTTGTATAGTTTTTCACAAGGACGGCGGGGGTGCCAGCATATTCCCTGCTGTGCGCAGGGCTACCATCCCTGACAACAACAACAATTCAACATGCATCTCGCGCCGAAATCTGGATCATGCGCGGCCACCCCGCGATAGTGGTTATTGACAGGGACGGCTGGGGTGGTGGCGCGTGGCCTGCTGTGCACAGGCCCACCAGACACAATGATGGACACAGGTTTTAGACAAGGATAGAGGGGGCCGACATGTTCCCCGATGTGTGCTGTCACGTGCGCAGGCGCACCTGACGAACTCTGCATGTGCTCCGAACGTGGCTCACCTGGCGCGGCTGACGTGTGCGGCACACCTGGCGCACTTGGAGCACGTGGCGCATCTGGCGCACCAGGCGTGCCTGGCACGCTCGGGCCCCATGGGTGACTGGCGCGCGTGGCGCGCCTGGCACGCGTGGCGCACCTCGCCCCAGCGTCGCGTCCTTGGGGACGGCGTTGGTTCCCAGTAGATGTCCATCCAAAGACGGCCGCTGAACATGCTCAGACTCAGGTATTACTTCTATGTTGGGAGGGCGGGTGGGTGAGCTAGACTGCTTGCTATCCAGGGGGTGTCTTGACCCCTCCCCCTACCCGCGGCGTTGGCGGCGGCGGCGGCGGCGGCGGTGGCGGCGGCGGCGGCGGCAGCGGTGGCGGCAGCGACTGCGGCGGCAGCGGCTGCGGCGGCGGCGATTTGGCAGCGGGGGCGGCGGCGGCGGCGGCGGCGGCGGCGGGCAGCGCGGCGGCGGCAGTGGCGGACAGCGGCGGCGGCGGCGGCGGCGCGGCGCCGGCGGCGGCGGCGGATTGACCCCCAGTAGCTGGCCATCCAAAGACGACTGCTGCATATACTGCGGCTCGGGCCAGGCTCGGGTGCGGTGTATGTGTTGGGGGGGCGGGTGGGAGTGAGCGAGACGGCTTGTGGGCGGGGAGGGCGACTCTTGACCCCTCCCCCTACCCCCTCCTCTGGACCTGAGCCTGGACGGTCCAGCGAGGGGTTGGAGCGTCCAAGATGGCCCAAGATGGGCTCCAAGAGCGCCTCGGAGAGCCCAAGATGAGCTCTAAGATGGCTAAAGATATCTCAAGATGCCTCAAGATGGCTCCCAAGATGCTCCAAGAGGCCCCAAGACCGCTCAGAGACGGCTCCAAGTGGCCAGAGAGCTCCCCAAGGAGGCCCCGAAGAGGCCCAAATCCTTCCAAAACCTACGAAAAAAACATCCATGCTGTGTGCTTTCTCGCCTTTTCGCTTCCGATGGCCATCCGAAGCCTCAAGATGGCTCCAAGATGGCCCGAGAGGGCTCCAAGAGAGACTCAAGAGAGCCCCTATGACGGCTCCAAGAGCGCCCAAGAGCGCTCCAAGAACGTCCCAAGAGGCGACTCTTGGAGCTCCCGAGGTGCAGCGCTAATTAAAGCTCCCCTCTTGTTTGATCGATGTCCTCCAAGATGGCACCAAGAGGGCTCCGAAGGCGCCCAAGAGGCCTCCAAGAGGCCCCAAGAGGCGCCCAGGAGGCCCCAAGAGGCGCCCAAGAGGCCTCCAAGAGGTCCCAAGAGGCTCCCCGAGGCACCCGAGACGCTCCGATGGGCCCCAAGGACCGCCAATAGGCCCCCAAGATGCAAGAGAGGCTAACGAGAGCACCAATACGGCCCCAAGAGCGCCCAAGAGTGTCCCAAGAGCGCTCCAAGAGGAACCCTTCCTCTGAGTGCTGCCCACTTCCCGGATCGAGGCCCCTCCCCCGGGCATCGTCTCTGGATGGGCTGGTGGGGTTACGCGAAGCACTAGAATTTCCTGAGCCTTCTTCGGAGACGGAGAATACCTCGCAGAGCGCGCGAGGCTTTCTGAGAAGTCCCGCCACCTTCTCAGAAGGCCTTCTCCTTCTCACGCCCCCCCCTCGCTCGCCGCCGAGGCCTTGAGTCCCGGTCCGGCCCCACCACTCAAGAGTGACCCTAGGCAAGAGTGACCTTTGGTGCGCGGCTTTTGGGGGGGCGCGCGGGGGCCAAACCCAAGCGCGCAGGCCGCTACCATCTCATCGTATCCAGCCATCTGTGGTCCTCAAAGGCCCCGCACCGGAGGTCACTGCAGAGCAGGGCCACTCCTGCGTGTAGTCGATCCTGGCCCCACCACTCCAGCACGCCGACGACGCCGCAGTCCTGCAAGTCTCGCATGGCGGACCCGCCGAGCTCGAGGTGCACCAACTCTGCGTGCACGCGGCCTTGCACGGCGCCCGGCACATGCGGCGGCAGCCCGGGGCACGTGCGCGGAGCGGCGCGCGGGGCCACCATGCCCTCGAGCCGATGGGGGCTACAGCCAGACCTGGGACAGAAAAACATCCTGCAAGAACATGAGACCCTCCGCTGGCCCCAAACTGAAGAGCATTCGAGGGCGCTCTCCCCCAGGATGCTTAAAAACATCACATGAAAACGAAGAACACTGGGGTACCCACCCCGAACCGACCTCGATCTTATACCTCGGGCTGACCGTACCCAGCAGAACTGCGACGTCCAGACTGTCTCGCAACCCTAGAAGAAGACGACACTGCATAAATAAAACGAAGCCAGGACGAGGATAACATCGGGGAAAGGTGAGAATCTCTGAGATCCGGCGGATCTGGAGGATGTCTCGGGCGCCGCGGCCTTCTCAGAGCGTTCTGGAACGCTTTGAGAGCGTGTTCAGGAACGCTCTGGAACGGATTTTGATGGGCAGATGTTCCACCACCGCTACCGTATGTAGGCCTGGGGAGAAGGGACGATGAGGAGGTCCTCCTCCTCCTCCTCCGCCTCTGCCTCCCTCTATTACATATGGTAGCGGTGGTGGACAAAAAGAGCCCCTGAGATTTGGCCTCGTCCTGGCCCCGTGCGAATGCACCTAACACTTCGCAGGTCCGCGCAGACTTCGTGGCTCCGCGCCGAATCTCCCTGGAGGCGCCCGCGGCGCGGCCCCTGGTGAGCCAGGGAGGGGGGTCCAGCGCCGACCCACGCAGTGATGGGCCTGCTTTCCACCACCACCACCCGAAATTGGAGAGGGAAAAGAGGAGGAGGACGAGGAGGAGCACGGAAAGAAGGAGGAGGAAAACCCCCTCCCCCTCCAACTTATGGTGGTAGTGGTGGTGGAAAACAAGCCCATCAAACAATCCGCCCAAACCTCTGAAAAACACGTCTATCTAACATTCCCCGCTTCCATCCGCAAAAAAAAACAGGAATCTCCGACTACTTCCCCGGGGGCCGGCTTTTCACCTTGGATCGTTTGCGTTGACGGTCCTGGGGCCCAGCGCGGGCCCCCATAGGCCGAAAAGTACAAAAACAATTCCGTCGCACCTGCGTTACGCGACGCAAGGAGGTCTGGGGGCGGGGAAGGGGGGGCCCGGAGGAGGAGGAGGAGGAGGAGGAGGTGGAGGAGGAGGAGGGGGGGAGGGGGAGGAGGAGGAGGAGGAGGAAAATGGGGGGAGAGAGCGGGCCCAGCCGATGCGGGTCGGGCCGGGGCCAAAAGCTGAGATGTCCTCCCGACCCTCACGGCCTCGTGCTCTCGCGCCCCCCCCGTGCACGGGACGCTCTTGGCCGCCGCGCTCTCGCGCTGCCCCTCCCGGCGGGCAAGGGGGCAGCTCTCTGGCCCAGGCCGCAGTGCGCGCGGCTGTCTCCGCGCCCGTGCGGCACGGCGCCCCCTGCCTCCTCCTCCTCCTCCTCCTCCTCCTCCTCCTCCTCCTCCTCTTCCTCTTCCTCATCCTCCTCTTCATGCTCCTCCTCTTCTTCCTCCTCCTCCTCTCCTCCTCCTCCTGCTCCTCCTGCTCCTTTTCCTCCTGCTCCTTCTCCTCCTCCTCCTCCTCCTCCTCCTCCTCCTCCTCCTCCTCCTCCTCCTCCTCCCCCTCCCCATCCCCCTCCTCGTCCTCTTCCTGCAAAACCCCGAGGAGGGTTCTGCACGGGAGCCTGGCAACAATGATAACGATAGGTCACCTTTATACTCCCGAACGGCAAAGCAGGTCTATGTAGCTTCGACCGTTAAACACTTGAGCCAAAGGCAGCAGGGTTACTATTCCTCCCCTGTCACACGCACGCTTGCATGTTAACCCCCCCCCTCGGACGCCAGTCCGCATTGGCTGACGGGGAGGTGCCTATAAACGCAAAGACAGGTTAAATCAAGCAACAGGCTGCATGGACATCGTTATATCACCGAATTCGAGATGTCTCATAACAACGTTCACGAGCGCCACGTCTCTCAGACATGCAACGTGAGCTCAAGTAAACATTCAATCAGTTACGAGTTTAAATGTAGCATCCAAAGCTCACACGGCAGGCTAGCATTTATATGGTTTTGATTGCTTTCGCTTTGTATACGCCAATACCTGCGGTAACTATAAAAGATGCACATGCAAATTGATTCAGCTCAATAGTCTACTGCAACGCTATTGTTAAGCCTGGTTGAGAGGGGAGATGAGAGAGAGAGCGTAAAAGAAAAGCATGCCGGTCACCTGTCACCGTTTACGAGCGGCGCGGGCGCCTCACTGACGGAGCACGCGCGCCTCTGGACTTCGGTAAACTACGGTGCCCCACGCTGGCCGCCGTATAGGACGACACCCTGTTAAGGGCCTGCGTCGGGCTGTAATAGTCGGTGTCCAGGTACGCGTTAATGCGCTCCTCGTCGTCCAGCCAGCACCCCTCGTCAAAGCTCTTGGTGGGCCCGTCAACAATGTTGTGGTAAGTGCCGATGGCCCTCCAGTAACTGGCGTGGGGAGCCTTCAGCAGAGGTTTACCACCTGGGTTGTTGCGGAAGTGCTCTTCGACCGCAACTCCGGTAAACGGGTTCACAGTCCAGGCCGGGTCGGTAAGCCAGTTGGGGAAGTCGTCGCACGGCAACCATCCAAACCAACAGAGCTTCTCGCGGTGGTCACTTTTACGCTCGGTGATGTGATCGGCAGGCCAGCTGTCACGGTAAAGTGCCCTCATGGACCCCTGATCGTTAAGAGCGACGTCTAGGATGGTCTGGTGCCAGTAAACCGGAGGCTTGTTGATGCTGCCCTTTAACTCCTCGGCGCTCCTGACCTCGAGATCCTCGATGAAGTAGTTGCGGTAATACACCTGGAGCCCGTTCATGTAACGGCAATAGAGCTTGGCAAGGTCGTGCGTCGCAAACCTGGTCACGGTAACCCCAGTTGAGATGTAACCGTGCGGTCCGTAAGTGTCTTCCACCAGGTGCTTAACGGAGACCACGGCGGGGTTGCCGTGGGGCAGCATCCCGGCCCACGTTAAGCTGCTTCTCGTTCATTTCTGGTGCCTTGTTGACGTAGACCTGTGTATCTGGGCAGCTGTGAACGTCGAACCACACTGGGTGGAGATCGTTAGCGTGGATCGGCGGCGCGTACTCGTCGTCAAACAGGGATTGCACGTGCCCGACCGCGTCAACCCACTCGTCGTGCTTTTCCAGCTCCTTCTCCGTCAACTGAGATCTCCAGCTGCACGGGCCCTTCAACACGGAGTAACCGAGGAAGCCGTAAGCGTGCTGCCCGTAAATGTCGACGAACACCTCATCGTAGTCGTTAAGCTCCCGCCCCGTGTTGCCCTGAATAGACCGACCACCTGGAGTCGTCAACCCCTCTTTTGCCACATGTCCGACGAAGTTGCCTTCGAACCTGCGCCAGTTGTCGCGCGTCTTCATCGTTAACGCGACTACTTCCCTGGGGTCGGGCTCCACCTTGTAGTTCACGTCGTGGTCCTCGCTCCTGTCGTTCACCATGGGCACGCGGCCGTTGACATGGCACAGTGGGCGGCACATGCCCCTGGCAACGTTCCGCGAGTATGCCGCAAGCTGCTCGTCCGCACGGTTAACAGCCTGAGGCTGCGGTGGAGGAACATACTGGGTCGATAACTTCTTGGGCACCGGAGGCGGGGGATTCATGCCGCTAACACTGCTCGATGCCCCTGACTCGCCAAGGCCTGGAGGAGGCGGTTTGGGCGCCCTCACGTTCACCACCGGGGCAGGACCTTTTGGTACTTCGTCACGTTGACTGCCCTGTGCGCGATCTTCATCCATCTTCATTCCCAGCTGCAGTAACTCTTCCAGTTCCCGTTTACGCTCATGCATGGCCTTGGGTGCTTTCTTGTAAACAGGTTGAGGTGACGTTGACTGCGGGATCTTATTCGGCGACGCGGATCGACCGAACCCTCCGGTCTTGGGCGCGGTGCCGGTAAAGCCCTGAGCCGGGGGTGCACCCGATGCCGCGGCAGCTCGGGCTAGAGGCTTGCTGGCCTCGGCCGCCGCGTTGACTGCAGTGGGAGGCGCCTTGGCGGCCACTGCCGTTGGGGGCTGCTCGGGTAACGGCGGAGGAACCTGCGGGATGTTGGTAACTGGGGAGTTGATCGGGTCACGCAAGAACCTCTGTAATCCTTCGAGCCTCTCTGTTACTGCCACCAACAAGCGCAGTGCCGCATCACGTTTACCCTCGAAGTCCTGCAGGGGCGTGATGTTCTCGGTAAGGCGCTTGGCGGTGTTCAGGAGGTAACCAATGTTGTCGTTGATGCGCCTATACTTGGTTGCATTCTCCTCCGTGTTAACTCCCGAGTCACGATTCTGAATGTTCAGGTCCGTAATCGTCGCCATCAGAGCGTTAATCTCCGCCTGCGCCCTTTGGAGATTCTCGTTGACGTCGTCACTGTCCTGGATCAGCGCCTCGTTCTGCCGCGTTAATTCCTCGATCCTCTTCGCCATGTCATCCGCGGCCCTTTGCACCTCGTCAACGTGTTTGTCGTAGGCTCCGTGGAAGTTGATCGCCATGTTAGTGAGGGTTACGGTAAACGCGTGAGCAACGTGCACCATGTCGTCAACACGGCGGTTGAGGTTCTCACGCGTAACCGGTCCATCCCCAGCCGGGCTCTGGTCGACCATGGAGCCGTTAATGGTGAGGTTGACCTGGGGAGCCGCCATGCCTTCGTTCACGCCCAAGAGTAAGAGGTAATGGGTGGAGAAGGCCTTTAATAGCTGCAGTTTGCTTGACAGAAATGAGCTGCGAACATCAACATTCGGTGGCTGGCGCAAGCTCATGCCTACCTGTTAATGCACATTGATTCGTGTTTGGTAGATGTGTGCTCATGTTTTCACGACTGACATACTTGGTCAACGCATCCGCTGCATTCTCGTGTGTCCCTACTTTCACAATACGAATCATTCCCTCCTGAACTTTCTGCTGTAACCACAATTGACACACCTCGATATGTCTTACTTTCCCCAAGCCTCGTCTGCTCGCAATGGCAATCGCAGCCGTGGCGTCGCTCTTCACTGAAATCTCAACTTCCAAGTTAAAGTCTCTTAATACTGCCTGAAGTCCTAAACTCACTGATCCTCCTTTCACAAGTCCATAATACTCTGCTTCACCTGACGATAATGCGATGACACTCTGAGTCGTGCTCCAAGATTTTACGAGATGTTTACCCCGCATTACTACTCCTCCACTCGTAGACTTCCTCGTTCGCTTACATCCTGCGTAATCCGCGTCGGTCCAAATAGTTAATTCTTGGGGCTGCTCCTGATATTGATACACATAGCTGCTTCTGCTGTGGTACTTCAAATACTTTCCTAACTTGACTAAACCCTTCCAAGAACTCATCGTTGGCTTTGACATGGTCCTAGCGAGTTCCTTTACAGAATACTGTATGTCAGACCTGTCCTGAGCTAAGTAATTTGCTCTGGCCGTCAACGCTTGATATATTTTAGCCATGTTGGGCGACAGTTCTACCTCATCTCCCTCTTCAACTGGAATTCGCTCACCTGGCACTTCAGTCCTCACTTTTACTCCTTCTAGCTCAAGCTCTTTCACAATTATCTCTGCATGCCTTTGATCTGCCTCATACCTCAATCCTTCCTTCGTCCATTCCACAATCCTGTTAAGAATTCTGATCGCCTTCATGTCCTCCTTCCCTGGTCCAAGTCGTCCTCTCACCTTCACTTCAAACTCCTCCTTAATTTTATTTTCAAACCGGTCGAGATCATGATCACCTCCTAACAGCGTGAAATCATCTCCATGAACTGTTAACCATAACGCTCTACTCTCATGCTTGAACACGCATGGCGACGCAATTCCGCTCTTGAACCCAGCCTCGTTAGCAAAGTCCATGTAACAGTCTTCCCAGTTGCTCGCAGCGTCTCTGGCTCCGTACATTGATTTTAACAGTTTTCCGCACATACCTGGTTCATAGTCTTCGTCTGGTAACCTGATAAATATGTCTTTCTTTGCTGGAGCGTAAAAGTAAGCTCGTTTGATGTCAACGAATGCTAACTTTAATCCTTTCTCACGCTCACCGTTCGTGAATCCAACTCCCTCGGTAACTGCCATTGAGAAGAGCAGTTTTTGTGCCTCCAGTGGAGGTGTAGCTGCGAATATGTTCTTTTCTTTGGAATTGTATTTAACCTGCTGGGCTACCAGCCTTGATCTGTGGTCTGGGCTTAACTCATCTCCTTTGTTGATGTCTATCCATCTGGTTCCGACGGGCGCCTTCCCCGTGATTTGCCAACGCACTTCCTCCTTCACTTTCTCGTAAACTCTGTGTTTTCTGAATTGTTCCATTTCTTCTTGACGTGCTTTCACAGTCAATTTAGGGTCGAGCTCGTTTCCTGTGACATCATCCCAAGCTTGAGTAATCTCTCCATTTTCTTTGTGGACAACGTTGATCGCGTTCATTGGGAAAGGGTTAACTGTACCAGTTCTTTCGCACGCCGCACATGTGCTAGGCGTCTTGAGCCATCCCTCATGCTCACATGCACAGCACTTCCACCTGTGTGGAGCAATTTCGCCGACAGCTTCATACGTAAAGGTGGTGGAAGTGTTAACTGGCCCCTTCTTAAACATTATCCTTCTCTCTTTCCCTGTGATCTCGTTCACAGGCCTGTTCTCGATAATCTTCCCGGTGTCTATGTCAGCGGTAATTCTCCTAATGCATGAACTCCATTGTGGTCCACTTGGTCCCGGCAGCATTAATCTTTGTGTTCCATAATCTCTCCTCGTCCACGTTAACTGGTGCTTGTGCTTCCTATCTTCGTTCTCATGTTCACATGCACAGTTAATCTCGCTTATCTGCGCCTCACTTTGTTCTTCTTCTTCTTCGGCTTCCATGTTCGCTACTTCTTCTCCTTTAAATGTACCCCCTTGACGACCGTCGATCTTCATTTGCTTTACAAGTCCTTTCAGTATCGCTCGACACAGTTTATCTGGGTAGACCTCTGATCTGTGCGTCCTACCGCCACCAGTTAACTCCATGTGTCGATGTTGCCCTTTACATGTCCAACTTAACTCATGGCCGATGGCTGAACTGTTTGTCATGAACTTGGTCGGTTTCTTAATGAACATCTCTTCGCCTTTGACCATCTGCTTTAAGTCGTAACAGCACAAATCTCCATCGCATGCTTTGACATCCTTGTTTCTGAGTAACCGTTGCACCGTTGAAGTGCCCCAGCTGGTTGCTCCTGCAGGGTGCTCAAACAGAAAGTATAACCCATTTCGCCGTTGAATTTCGCAAAGCTCCATCGCAAACGTCATCTGCTTGGCCCCGTAATCCAACATCTGTTTCACACGGTCAGCACCTAATCTTTTAAAGTTGAACGTTTGGAGTCTGCTGAAGGCTGCGCACATGGGGCTCACCACCAGTAACAGGGCTGCTTTGGATTTGACACTCTTTTTCGCTTTCGCACGCATGGCTGGCACATTAAAATCCCATGGGTTACCATGTTGGTCTCGCGTCGTTAAGTCCATTGCTAATCCCGGTATCAATCCCATTTTTTTTGCCATTCCAGTAACTCTCACCGGCGAATACGCCTCGGTCGCGTGCGCCTGAGTCTCGTGTTGGCATGCCCCATGGAGCCTGGTGGCTCTCCTTACTTCGTTTAATTGACGTACGATGTTCAATTCCCCACTTGTCAACCATTCAACCAGTTCAGAGTTAAAACCCATCATGTTGAGCCCCAATCTGATGTCGTTTACTTCTGAAATTTCTTCATCTTGTTCCATATCAAGTTGACGATGCTGAGTTGCCTGTTGATCTTCTTCGTCATGGTCGTCCTCTGCTTTTCGTTTATTGGGTTTACTCGGGGAATCTTTCATTTCTTCATCTTCCACTTCGAACTCGGTCCATCCGGTCCAGTAACCGTTAGAGGGGTTTCCCATAGCCCATGTTTGATCGTCTCCATCGTCACCATACCAAGCATCTTCGTGCTCATGTATCTTGCCGCCGTCAATCATGATCGCGTGGGTATATCTTTTAGGCTCAAGTTTGTCCCAATCTACTGGACACCCACCATTGGTGGGGAAAGCTAACTCTTTCCTCGGTCGTCGGTGCTGGCATATAACTTTGTTTCCCTTTATTACCCACTCGTCCTTAGATTCCTCAACTTCGGCGCTCGGCGGAGGTGGCACATTGATCCTCAGTTTCTTCGCTTGACTTTCTGATTCTTGTTCACGATTTCTGGCCCGCGACTTTTACTCTCAAGCCTTAACTGTGCCGACGCTAGCCTTGCCTGGATGCTCGGGCTCTCTTGTTGCTTTAACCATTCAATAACTCGAGTCCTGCAATCAGCGTTATGCGGTTTGTGTTCGTTGTCTCCTCTCACGAGGCATTTACATCCGTAACACCCTGGTGTCGGTCCCATTTTCAAATATTCGTGCTTTTTAACTGCAATCCCTCGTGCAATGAGCGGCTTCGTCTCAGGCGCAGTTAATTCTTGCTCTGGTAGATCCATGGGTACCATGATCCTAGACTGTATTTCCATTCCCGCTGTGCTCGGGTCAGGCTGCCAAGGTAACCCCTTTATTTCGGTGATCTCGGCAATATTCCATCTTTCCGCATCGCTTCCTTTTCTTTTAAACTCGTGCGCCTTGATTGCACCATTGGGCGCCCCAATAATTAGCTCTTGACTTTTCTCGTTTATGCCTAGAAACACTCCACTTTCCCATCTCAGTTCGAGCTTCTCGCGGCCGTTGTGCGCAGGTGTCTTCAAATGCATGACACACTCACCAAACACAGGAATTTGCTTGTTAAATTTTCGTCCCCTGCACCTCTCATGGGCCGTCTTCCCATCCGTGTCCATTGTGAACTTGTTAATCAAAGAGGACGCGTAGCTCACCAGCCAAGGTATTATCTGATGGCTTTCACCAAACTCAGTCTTATAATTGGCATCTAAGGCGCTCTTTAACGTTCTGACCTGACCCTGCACTGTCCTAACGGCTCTCTCAATTTCGCCGTTGGCCTTTGAGTCGCCTACTGGGCTAACTTCAACTCCCATGTCAAGATCACACGAAGCTTTAATCCTATTAGCCAGTGCTGTGATTGCCGCTTCCCCATCACTTTTGAGTATCACCTCCTTGTATCCGGTAAAACTTATCATGTCGCATCCTACTTTTACCGAGTACGAGTCCACTCCTTTTTTCATTAACATTCTGCTCCAAGTTAATTTGGTCTCTCTGCAATGCATGACCAACATTGGATTGCCATTGCTGGTGCTTTCACCTTCATCCTTTCTTCCTTTAAGCCGCATGCAGTCCATTGAAATCACTGGCGCGTTTCCGTTCCCCTCTCTTTTGCGTCTACGGTGATTGCGTCTGCGCGCTTTCCCTCTAACGCAATGTGGGCGCCAGCTTCGGCAAGGCAAATGCGTCGTGTTATACGCTTCAACTCCCTCCTTTGAGGGCCTCATGTCACAATAAACTTTCTTTGGTAAACCCGCTTCATCACCCACAAATACATCTTCCACATCACTTAACTCACTATCGTTGCCCCCACTTTCACTCCCTTCGTCTCCTTCGGCATTGAAGACGTTTAAGTTTTCGCTTGGTCTTACGGGCGATGGGGGGCTTAGTAGAACAGATCCGCCTCCAGGGTTCCCGGCCGCGGAAAACCCTCAGTTACGTTCACTTCACTCCTGGGATTGACGGCCTCCGCTGGTCCCTTCGGTACTGTGATGTTGAACTGGAATGTGCCATTCTTCTCATGAATGGTTGTGAACTTACCGGTCGCCTTGTTCATGATGTGGCTCAGGGATCTCCCGTTAGAATCCTTGTCGAACACCACTCTATTTCCAGCGTTTACCATCTCTCTGACAGATCCTAGGACTTTGTTGACCTCTGCTACCTGAATCGGCATACTGACGGCGTTCCCATGCTCATTTTTACCTGTGATCACTCGTTGACCATAATTCTTTATCGTGGTTCCATTTGCTGCACTGTAGTGTCGTCCCTGCTTTGACGCGCCCGTATGCTTAATAGGGAAATGAGTGCCAACTTTGGGGGGTCCCACTGTGTTGCATGCGCCGGAGTCCACGGTAGCCACGATCGTCTCATGCGTTGCACTTGGTGGTGGCACCGCGTTAATCTCTGGATCACAGCCCCGCATCTCAATTAGCCCAATTTCCTTGCACTTCTCCAGCCAACTTTATTCCTGCCTCACGCTTTTACTTATTCTCTGGTCCCATTGACTAGTATGATTACAGTCCCCGTTACACTGGTGTTCCTGATAAATTCTTTTCAAATTCACCGCGTTGTTACATGCCGTTTTCTTTCTGGCCTAATAGGGCAGGTCCCATTTCTCGTTAACCTCCTCGATTGCAGGCTGGTCTAGCGGCACGTTCATTGCTTCCTTCATCTCAACGCTGAGATCATGCTCTGGTTGGCCGAACGAGGTGGTTTGTTCAATCTCAGTGTTCACTGCAAGTTTCTCTTGCTCAACTTCGTTGGCGGTCTTCTTGGGGCCCGGACAGTTAATGGCAATATGCCCTTTTCCGCCACACTTGTAACACTCACGCTCGCTGTGCGGGGTGAACTTCCCTTGGCCTCCGTAGCTTCCTCCCCACGAGCTGCTTCCTTTACCTCCCTGTTTGCCTCCGATCTTACCTTTCACATGGGATCCGTAAGTGGCTCGGTAATCTTTGCCTTTTCCGCCCTTGCCACCTTTACCTCCTTTGGTGAACTGTTTAGGTCTTGTGCAATTTCTGGCTAAATGGCCAATGCCTCCACAATTGTAACACCTGGGGCCCGCTCCTTTACCTTTGCCTTTGTTTACTGCGTCAATTTCTCCATATTCTCCACCGTCAAACTCATTGGCCCAGGACCCGTAATTCCACGATCCATCTTCTGACCACCAGTTTCCATCTTCGTCAACCCATCCTGTTTGGTCCCAAACATTTTCGGACCCTTGACTCATCTCGTTGATATTCCCAATGTCCATTGCATCCTTATTTTTCGTATATGAGTCAAGTTTCTTTTTACGCGCCCAGTCTGCGCACTTTGAGTACAATTTCTGAAATGAGTCAATGTTAAGCGCGTCAGGCGTTCGCCAACATGCCTGCTGCCATTCGTCGAACCAGTCATTCGCGTGCACCATTATGGCCCTGAGCGCAGTGACTTTAAAAGGAAGAGGCAGCGAGTAATATTTACCATATTTCTCAAGATGTTCTGCCAATGCGCTCCATTCCTCAAGTCGGGTAACAGTGTCAGTGATCTTCTTGGGCGGCTCAGGATTCATGGCATGCGTCATTGTTGATGATAAGGTCGCTCCGGTTACCGCCGAGTACCATTTGTAAACCTTTTGCCAAGCCATGATTCCATCTCCATCCATCAGTCCCTTTAATTTTCCTCTGGCCTCCGCACCTTCAAGTTTCTCGTTCAGAATGTACCATAAGTCTTCCTCCATCTGAGTTTTGTCTCCCTCGGTGAACTCAGATTCGCCTTTGTTGTCGTCCTCGGCTCGTTTGGCCTGATTCGCCTTCAGGTACTCACTTGCAGTTAATCGGCGGTTCATTATGCGTATGATGTCGTCATCGTCCTCCTCTGGTACGACTCCGTCAAGCGTCTCCAGCTTCTTGTTTAGCATTTTCAGTGCCGGTCGGTAACTCGGCTTCACTTGGGCTAGTGCGTTCAAGAACTTGTCGTTCCAGTCTCTGAACTTTGCTCTTTCCCCACTGAAGTTCTTCAGCGCCTGTAATGCTTTATATTCGCTTATCGGTTTACTGCTCCCGTGCTTGCTTCCGCTTCCTCCTTTAATCGCTCCCGAGATCTGACCAAACCTTTCGATCAACTTTTCTTGTACTTCACTGTTGGTCTCCAACTCGGTGACTCTTTCCACCAATCTGCGAGCATCCCTTTCGAGTGCAGCGTTTCTCTTTGTGATCGCTAACAGCATGCTGTTGGTCTTGTGGGCACTCTGTAACATTTGGAACGCTTCGGCATTCGATACCTCCCTTCGATCCTGTGTTACTCGCTCGTTAATGAACGTTGCGAGTCCGAAATGGTTCGCGAGTAGCGCCGTCTGAACGTAACTGAAGTCTCCGCTCATGTATGCTTGTTCGCACAGATCGTTGAAGCGATTCGGGTCCATGTTGACCCATGCATCTCTGTCTGCCGGCACATTGAGATTAACTGGCGGGTCGCCCTGCCCAGGTCTGGCCGCAGCTGCCGCTGCCGCTGCCATGGCAACCGCGCTCCGCTACCATGCAAAACCCCGAGGAGGGTTCTGCACGGGAGCCTGGCAACAATGATAAGGATAGGTCACCTTTATACTCCCGAACGGCAAAGCCGGTCTATGTAGCTTCAACCGTTAAACACTTGAGCCAAAGGCAGCAGGGTTACTATTCCTCCCCTGTCACACGCACGCTTGCATGTTAACACTTCCTCCTCCTCCTCCTCCTCCTCCTCCTCTCCTCCTCCGCCTCCTCCTCCTCCTCCTGCTCCTCCTCCTCCTCCTCCTCCTGCTCCTCCTCCTCCCCCTCTCCTCCTCCTCCTCCTTCTCCTCCTCCTCCTCCTCTTCCCTATCCTCCTGGGGTCGGGGGCGACATTCGGGGCGAATAGCCCAGGGGGAAGCAATACATGTATCCAGGGGCGCCGATGGTCCATACCTTCGGTGAGGCTCCCGGGCGAATGCGTATAATGCTCGCCTCTGGGCTGTTCGCCCCGATCGTCGCCTCCTCCTGGGGCCCTCTTCGACGCATGCACGCCTCCCTGGCACAGTGCACTCCCGGCGAGGCGCCAGTTGGAAGAAGAACGTGATGATCACGACGTATTTGGCTTGGCCCCTCGCGCAGGTATAGTCTCTGGATTCAGTGGGAGACGGAAGGAGGCGGTTGAGGACCACGGGTAGGGGAGATGAGCGGAAAAGGGGGGGACGGGGAGGAGGTGAGGTACGTGGTGGGAGAGGCCACCTCCTCAACCAATTTCTATTGCTGCCCACCAGGTCTCTTCAACGAGAAAACGCATCGGGATGATGCTGCCGAAGCGATAACATCAACTCCCAGGTGGGTCGTGACCGTCGTCAAATGAATTCGGCATTTCAGCACTTTCCATGCTTGTTTAAAACTGCCCGATGCTGTACAATTCGTGTTTGCGGTGAGGCGCTTCGGTGACTGAGACGAAATTTACATTCCCTGCGGTAGTGAAGAGTCATAGCATCATGGAGACGTGATTGTGGTCGGCGATGACGGCGGCATCCCCTGATGGTCAGGCGATGACCCCAAGTGTGAAGACTCCAGACCCAATGCATGTAAGCATGTGTGAATGTGGCTGCAAGGTGCTGGACGGTCTCAATTGCGCGACCATGCATATGTGATGTCCGACGATCCACTTAAGGCCATGTCCACCTCCGTGCCGGGAGGCGCAGAAACGTGTCCGCAATCCCCGTACACTCCCAATTGTGGACTATCGATCGATCCCGCAGATCTCCCGACCCCCACTGTTAGAACGTCGGGAAGCTCATGGGGGGTGACCCACAATGGGGAGTGAAACAAAGATCCCTCAAGGTGCCCTTTTGGGCCCCTTTTGGGCACATGCCCTGAAAAGGGGCCCTAAAGGACCCTTGAGGGCCATCTTTGGGTACCATGTTTGGGCCGTTTCGGCCCCATTCACACTCGCCCGAGAGATGGCCCCAGAGGACAATTCCGTTGTTGCATTGTGGGGTCCTTGGAGGCCCCGGGGGCAGCCCGGAAAGGCCAGCCTTGTGACACGAGTCCTCGTCCTCGTCGTCGTCGTCGTCGTCGTCGTCGTCGTCGTCGTCGTCGTCGTCAATGTCCTCGTCGTCGTCATCACCGTCGTCGTCATCGTCGTCGTCGTCTCGGAGATGTCCTTCTCGGGTTCATGAGCGCCCAAGACGGCCCCATGCGATTCGGGCACCGCAAGCGAGGGCCCCGAAGCTGCCACGATTCCCCTGAAGGCCCACACGATCGGGAACTCGAGCTGCCGTACGGCGCCATGCACAGCGGCATCCAAGAGACCTGCCATCGCTCAAGAGGCCTGCCATCGCTCCGACGTTCATTCCCAGTGTTTTTTTGCGGTGCCGTGCGCACTTTCTCTGTTGCCAGATGATCAGGGATGCCCCTCGATGGCCCTCGCCGAAAAAAAAACACACGCCCGAGCGATGCCCAGCCGGGAGGCATCCAAAGGTACCCCCAGGAAGGGGGATTCGCACTGCCACTGGGCGCCCTCCACCCGACCAGGACCCCCGTGGCAGCCGGCAAGTCTGGCGCCCTCCGGAAGGCCTCCAGGAGGCCTCCAAGAGGCTCCCAAGAGGTCCCTGAAGGGGCCCAGGGACACACAAATAAATACACACAGACCCCAGGATTCCCCATAAGTTCAAATAGTTTCTCGGTTTTCGTTTTTTTTTGTTTTTGAATGTTCTCCCGAAGTTTCTAAAAGTCGACGATGTTATGTTTTTCTTTTTCTTCTTGAATCCTCTCACGAGTACGAGAGGGCCCCGCGTCGCCGAACACTCGCTCCAAGACGCCCAAGCCGGCCTCAAGATGGCCCAAAAGGCCTGCAAGACGCCCCAAGAGACCTCCCGAGAGGGCCCCTGGTCCCCACGAAGTCCCCCCAAAGCCCCCCAGAGACATCCGCTGGAGGGTGAAAGTGGGGGTCGGGCGCAGGGTCCAGGCAATGGTGTCTTTGTGGGCCATGAGTGGGCGATGCATCCCCGAATTCTGTGTCCGGCGGGGGAACCACTCGAAGCTCCCCGCCTGCACCCATGCGCGAGACTTGAGAAGGAACGACGCAAGGGGGCGGGGGGCTCGGGAAAGGCGACGAAGGCAACGTGCGCTGAGGGCGCAAAAAGAAAAGGTTGGAACAAACGAAAGCGGTGAGGTGAGTGTCGAAATTTGCCCAGCCAATCTGACATGCGGAACACTGCGCCTCAGTTTTGGGGACTTTGTAGGCCAGGGCAAAATGTGGATTCACACTGTGGGGAAAAAACAACATGTGAATTCCTATGTTGGGCAAACAAAATGTGAATTCACAGTTTGGAGAAAAAAGGAAAGTGTGAATCCATATTTTGGAATTGTGTGTAGGAGTAGTTATGAAATGGGCCGGATGTGAATACACATGTTGGGAACATGAACATGCGAATTCACATTTTGAGAAAAAGGAACATGTGAATTCACATGTTGGCGGAATCGCGGGACCCATTCCATATCTGTCTTGCGGGTCGATAAACCATCGTTTGGGAACATACGCGATCACCAATCGCACAATCAAGACACACTTGCACTCCACATCGCTGCCCCACGCGCACTATGCAAGAACGCCCGCACGCATGAACGATAATGGATGGACTGCGCGTGTGCCCGCGCGGGCAACGCGTGGGCACGAACGACTGTCCCTCCATGACCGCCAACATTGGATGCCAACCGTACCCGATCACATACATGAGCGATACATTGAGCATACATGGGCCATTCAGCCCCTATTGAAGACCCCTTGTTGCAGACCCCCTCTTTCACCCTCCAAATCCAAGAGGTCCACGTCCTGACCACGATGGCGGAATGGGCCGAGGGCCACTAGCTCGATGGTAGACGTTGGGAGCGCTGGTGTACTTCGTAGTGCAAACTTGCTTGCGAGTCGCATGCTGCCCGCAAGGCAGACACCCAATGATATCCGTTGTTCGATCGCATATGAGTATTCACAAGGGGAGGAATCACACTCAAAGTACTCCGTAGATTGCCGCATTCATGCGGCGCATTCCAGCACCCTTCAGGCATCCCAGACGTGCAGCCTTTGGTTTACAGATGTGGTGGGCGCAGCGTGAAAGGTTCAGAATCTCACCAACCATCTGGGCGTGAATTGTTAGCGTTTATCGCCTTTTCTCTTTCAGCCCCCCTATTTCCCTTCGAGGAGGGTTTACCCCTCCCACTCGACGTCTTGAACACCGGCCTGGTGCTTTTTTATGGCAAGAGACGATGTCCAGCGTGTGCACTCGAACACTGCCGACCCAGAGGGAGAGTTGGGATAACGACGGAAACAGAGAGGAGTGTGAGGATGAGGGAAGAAGTTGATGATTTGAGGGGAGCAGAGACGGGTGGGAGGAGGGACAAGAGATCGGGAATATGAGGGACGTGGCAGGAGAAAAAGGGGGATATAGAGCAGGAGGTGGAGCAGACGGCGCATGTAGAGGGGGGTCGCTCTCGTCGTTCTCCCCTCGAGGCCTGGGATGACTCCAGAAAGTAGGTGGAGGGAGGAGACAACGACAGGGCGAATAGGCGTGGGAGGAGGAGGACGAGGAAAACCAGGAGGACGAGGGAACAATGGGCTGAGGGAGAGTGGATCGAAGTGCGGTCTGGCCGGAGGCGCCTTCAGCTCGCTGCCCTGCAGCAAGTAGCGCTGAATGGTGCCCCACTGCTCCCACGCCCACGCGTGAATGTACTTGAGCGGACGAGCTCCGTCCTAGGCCGAGGGAGGGTGGCGAACATTGGAGGGTATGAGGGAAATCGGATGGTGGAGGAGGAGGAGGAGGAGGAGAAGGAGGAGGAGGAGGCACGGCACAGCAGCATGGGGCCCGCAAGTCGAACCCGCTGAGCTCCTGACAAGCCCGTGGCGCTGGGGCGGCGGCTGAGCGCGCGAAGGGGAGGCGGAAGAGGCGGAGGAGGAAGAGGAGGAGGAGGTGGTGGTGAGGAGGAGGAAAAGGAGGAGGAGGAGGAGGAGGAGGAGGAGGAGGAGGAGGTGGAGGAGCGACGCGAAGCGCAGAGCGGTCCCGAGTGCGCACAGCGGGAGCGATAATGGAAGAGAGCGATGAGGGAGGAAGAGCAGAAGGAGGGGGCGAGGAGTACAGGAAGAGGGACGTGGGGCAGGAACGACCAGGATGGAGGGGGGAAGGGCAGGGATGAGGACCAGGATTGGAGGGGCAGGGAGGATGGCAATAAGGAGGGCGAGCGCCGCGCAGCCTCTAGCGGACAAGAGATTGCGGGTGTGCCAAGGGACGCGCGTCTGCAGGGAGCGGAGTAGGAGGAGGAGGAGGAGGAGGAGGACGAGGAGGAGGAGGAGGATGGAGAAGGATGGAGCACGAGGGAGAGGGAGAGGAGGTTGGATGAGGAGGACCGTGGTGCACGGCTGATGCTCTTGAGAGTAGGCAGAGCCCTGTCGATTCGGGTGGGGTACATGTGCCCTCCCGTCCTTGACAACGCTGGGTTTCTTGGGGCGCTTCGGGGTCTCTTGTGACATGATTCTGAACGTCCGCAAATTCCGATTCGAATTCCAATTCCCAAAGGGGTCCTCTTGGGTGGGCTGTCTTGGGACCGTCTTGGGCCGTCTGTAGCCCCTCGAGGCCGTCCTGGGCCGTCTCTTGGGCCGTTTGGCTTTCCCTGGGCAATCATGGAGCCATCTGAGGCCCCCCGCAGAGCCCATTTGGGCTGTCGTGGGTCCCGTCTTGGACCACCTTAAGGCCAAAAATCTAACAGTGCTGACGTCCCGGGACCAACGACTTCTGCCTCTCAGGGGATCCTGGGAACTCTCTGGGACCGCTCTTGGAGGGCCGTGGGAACCTCCCGGGCAGTCTTGGGCTGTGCTTCGGTCCACTCGGGCCGTCGGCCAAGCCATCATGGGCCACCTTGTGTGCTATTTGCGGAACTCGGCAAGTACCCCGGAGCCCCCAACAGTGGGCCCTGCCCGCGGTCGGGGTCCCAACCGAGGGCCCTGGCCCCTGGCCCCGGTCCCGCCAGCGGTCAAAGGCAAAGGGTGGAGGGATGCGAGGACAGATGATGCGCCGACGCACGTCCAAAACAAGGGCCCTGCGAGAGCACGGCGGCTGGACCCAAGCCCGGGTGCACTTTGGATCCCTGCGTGATTCGTGAGCGTGCAAGCTCGGGTATATGAAGGGTGACGACGGCGACGAAGAGCCAGGTCCGGTGCAATGTGGCGAAAATGGTTTGAGGGAAGGAGTGACGAGAACGGGCGAGGAGGGGATATGGGAGGAGCAGCTCGAGTACTGCTGCTCCTGCTGCTGCACATAATCCCTGTGCTGCTGCTCCTCGCCTTCACCACTATTCTCTTCCACCCACCTCGACCGCATCGTCCAACCTCTTCCGTTCCTCCATCCCGCCCCCCTCTCCTTCCCCTTCCATCCCCCTCCCTTCTCCAGTCTCCCTTCTCCATCCCGTTTCACCTCTCCCCACCTCTCCCCCTCCTCCCCGCTCCTACCTCCGGCTCTCTCCTGCTCTCCTCTGGTCTCTCCTCCATGCTCCCTCCCGTGCGCTCATCCATCCCCCCACCTGCCTCATCCTCGCCCTCGCCTCCGCATTCTCCACCCCTCGTCCCTTCGCGCGCTCGCGCTTTTCAAGGCTCTTCCACTGCTCTGAACGACTGTACACGCTGCGGGCAGGCAGAGCCATGCGAAGAAGAAGAAGAAAAAACTGAACGCATATCCCTCCTGTGAGCTGACGGAGCGATAAACGTCGCGCCCGGCTGGACTGAAGGCGGCGTCTCAGTCAGAGCCTCACTCTGGGCGCGACACCTCCTCCTCCTTCCCATGCTCCTTCTACTCCTCGTCCACCTTATCCTCCTCACCAACGTCACCCGCAGCATCATCATCATCAGCAGCATCATCATCATCATCATCATCGTCATCACCATCATCATCGACAGCATCATCATCATCCTGGCTGTCTTTAGGGCGGGTTTTCCGGATTCAACCGACTCACTCGGTTTTTGCATCGTCGTCATCATCATCGTCATCACTGCCATGATATTCATCATCATTCGCGCAATCGCCATCATCATCACCATCTCCTCATCATCGCCATCATCATAATACCCATCATCATCTCCTCGTCATCGTCATCATCATGTAGTGATGATGATGTCTAAATCATGACCCGCATGACGATGATGGCGTTGTGAACATGTTGATGCTCATGATGGTGATGGCGATGACGATGAAGCCGATGATTGCGATGATGATGGCGGTGAAGACGATGATGCTGATGATGATGCTGAGTACTGTGGCAGTCTAATCGGATTCGGATACTGTTGCAGCCTAGTTGGCATCGGAAAAATCGGAATCGGAAAGCACCGCAGCCCCCGTGGAAGCGGGCCACCGCATTTCGTCAAGCACCTCCGTGAGGTCGGGCAGCGCCACGGGGGCCCGTGCCAGGTGATCGGCCACGACGTGGTTCACGACGTTGAAGAACTCCTTCGGGCCAGGCGCGGCGTCGATCCTGCGCGCCCTGAACTCCCGAAAGACGTCGGAGCGGATCATGACGGCGATCTGCAGCCTGCTGTCGTCTACGCGCTGTTGCAGCTCGTGGTGGGTCGCCAAACAGTCCTGGCAGTCCGCGGAGGCGTGGTGGTGCACGTTGTGCTCGAGGGAGGACAGGGTGCCCATGTAGAAGGACCCAGGCTTTTGCTCGAGGGTGACGACCCTTCCGCAGGAGGCTGTGCTCGAGGGTGGCGCCCCATCATGCGCCCCCCCTGGGATCCTCACTTGCACGGAGCGCGCCCCGAAAAGCGTCGCGGCCGCGTGCAGCGGGGAGCAGCCGCCATCTGTGTGCCAACCATCGTCCCGTGCGCCTGGCTGCATGAGCTGGATCGATGCGTACGCGAACGCATTGTCGGAGAAATGCTCTGCCATGATGGGCTTTCCGTTCTGCTCGACGATGGCAGGTGGCATGCCGTCGGCCTTGAGAGCCTCGCGCATTTTGTCTCCCAGCTGTTGCAGCCGCGGGCGCATCATCTTCCGCAGCGCTCGCACGAAGGCGGCCATGTGGGGCGATGGGGGGGATCTGCAAATTCCCGCCCTTGTTGAGGCTGCGGCACTTCGGGGGGCTTGTCGTCCACGACGCCTGCGACCTCTGTATTCAAGCCCTGTGCCGCCTCGTCGCCTCTGACGCATTTGGAGACGGTTGCCCCCGTGCCCAGGCGCCCCTTGGCCAAGTTATGCCAGCGCGGGTCTCTCTGCAAGAGGCGGGGCAAGTCTGGGTCCAGCTCCGCCTCCGCTATCGTGCCCGCGCCGTTTCTTCCCTGCGCCGTGGAGATGCGCGCGTCGAGCTGGGCGCCAGCCGGCTGCAGGAAGCGACGCGCCCTTAGACGGCTGATTCTCGCTCTGGCGCAAGGGTGCCAAAGCAGGCAGCTCTCGGCGGTCTTCAACAAGTCTGGGGGGCAGTCTGCAAGTTCGGCAACGGGCCAGCGTCCTCGGCCGTCGAGCGCCTTCGCTGTTTCAGCATTAAGCCAATCCTCGCCCGACCGCTTGCGCCAATTCTTAAAGCAAGGCAGGTTGTCCAGCCACGGGGCGGGTTCCTGGTCCTCGTAATCGTAGAAGAAGCCCCCCGACCCTGGCTCCTTGCCTGGGACCCCCAAGAACTCCCTGGAGAAAACGACGAAGTCTTTCGGGCCCCCCCCCCTGAATGCCCGAGCGCGCCGCAAGGCTCTGGTTGGAACAACACCTCGCGCGTGCACAACTCCGCCATCAGGCGCCCGATGGACCACATGTCCATGTCCTCTGAGTAGCGCTGGTTCCCCAAGAAAACATTTGCCGCGTTGTGAGCGGGCGTGCGTACTCCGAGGTCATCGCAGGTCGGGCTGTAGCGCAATTTCTTCTTCAACTGCCGTGGGGATCCGCCATCTCCACACGGCCGGGTCGCCGAGCACCACCTGCGGAGAGGGGCGGATGGAGGAGAAGGGAGCGACGGCGACTGAGCTCCCCCTGGAGGGAAGGGCGGGATAGAGGGCACGACGACGGCATCTCGGGGGAAGGGTGGAACCTCCCTTGTTAGAACTCGGTGTGACACCTAACATGAAGGCTAGTGAGATAGGCTGAGCTCTGACCTCGTATATGAGGGCGTCGTCGGAGCTCTAACATGCTATGTTAGAGCTCCATGGGAGCTCTAACGCGCTATGTTAGAGCTCCATCGGAGCTCTCACATGCTATGTTAGAGCTCCCTGGGGAGATCTGACATCCTAGGTTAGCGCTCCCAGGGAGCTCCAACATGGAATGTTAGAGCTCCCAGGGAGCTCTAACATGGAATGTTAGAGCTCCATGGGAGCTCTACCATACTATGTTAGAGCTCCATGTGAGCCCTGACAACTCGGGATCTGGTAGTCGAAGGAGCGACGAGGATAATGAGGATGACGACGACGACGGGGATGACGAGGATGACGATGATGACGAGGACGACGAGGACGACGACGACGAGGACGAGGAGGACGACGACGAGGACGACGAGGATGACGAGGATGACGAGGACGACGAGGACGACGACGACGACGAGGAGGACGACGACGAGGACGACGAGGACGACGAGGACGGCGAGGACGACGAGGACGACGAGGACGAGGAGGACGAGGAGGAGGAGGACGACGACGACGGCGACGACGACGGCGACGACGACGTCGACGACGAGCGCCTCGAAGGAACTCGGGATCTGCCAGTCGAACTGCAGCTTGCTCTTTGGGCACGGCGCGACGGGATCCCATTCGCCAAGCTCACGTGATACAAGTGCCTGCTTCTCGAAGCAGCCGCGCGTCTGCGGCGATCCTCGCATCAGGATGTTTGCGGGCTTGATGTCGCAGTGAATGAGGCCCCTGTCGTGCATGTACTGGAGCCCTTCGAGAACGCTGTTCAGGACGTGGCGCATCCCTGTCTGCGTGAAGGAGGACTTCTTGAGGAATTGGCGGACATCGATCTCGAACAACTCGTGCACGAGGCCGATGTGCTCCGTCCATTTCCAATCTATCCTTGGTACTGACTGTTGCAGTTCTCGGTGTGCTTTTCGGGACTGTTGCAGTTCCTGGGCACAACCTCCTGAAAAGGCCCACGTCGAGTAAGCGAACGAGACGCGGGTGCGTGCCCACAGCACCGTGGCGCGTGACCTCATCCAGAGCCCCTCCGACGGCATCCGCATTGAACCCCTTCTGCGCATCGCTGGGGTCGCCCCGCAGCATCTTGATCGCAAGGCCAGTCTTGTCGCCCCGTCGCGTGCCCAAGTAGACCTTGCCGAAAGAGCCCTGACCGAGCTCCCCTCCTTCCCACTGCACGTCGTACTCGAGCGGCAGGTCCTCGCACTTGCCATTCTGTTTGTTTTGGTACGCGTGCCCGACCGCGTCGAGCTTCAGTGCAAGTAGATTCACACGACCCTCGTGGGACACCGCTCTCGGACCAGCAGACCCGCGACGAGCAGCTGCCGGTGGCGTAGGCTCCGGGACCCCGTCCGCGGCGGGAACGAGCACCTCCCCCAGCGCGTCCTCTAGGGTTTCTCCTGCGACACACCCTGGCACCCCCGCAGGCTTGCTCACATAGTCTTTCCAGTTGGCGCCCAGCGCAATCTTGAGGAGCCGCGCGCAGGTGTCATGCGAAACTGGCTTTGGCCACGTCAACTCACATTTGTTCTTCGTTACCTTCTCCAGCGACACTTTTGCGGTCGGGGCCCCTTTTGCCACCCTGGCCGTGCTATTGCTGCAGGTCCCCCTCAGCTTCTTGATCTTGTCGTTGTTCGACCCGTCACCCTGCAGGTAACAGCCCCACTTATAGTAGAGAACCTTGTTCCTGTCGCGACCGCTGCCGCCCGAGGCAGCCATCGCCGCGGAGGCCCGCTGACGGCAGTGTCGCCCCTGCGGGCCCGCTAAGTTTCAGTGAACCGAGACGCCTGCGGGCCCCTCCTCCGTCCTCCTCCCCCCCCTGCGGCCGCTCCTCGGAGCGTTGCTTCCCGTGTCTTCCCTACCCTGCTGCATCCCCATCCTGGCCCGCCCCTACAGAGCGCCGCAAGGATGCAAGGGCCTTGGCGGCATGGCATCTGTTGTTTATCCAGCTCCCCAGCTTCGGAACGGAAAGCGCAGGATGCAAGGGTACCCTTTGGAAAGGTAAGCATCCTGACTCTGCGCCTTGCCTGCGCCGCGGGCCAAGTGCGACGGATGGCGACGAAGGGATGACGGAGGACTATGTTCCTATCTGTACGCAAGGTGCCGTGCACTGCACAGGCCAGAATGTGGCGCGCGTCCCATTACGAGAACGGAGGCGACGCCGCCAGCGCGCGACTGTTGCAGTCCAAAATCAAACAAGTGGCAGCTCCACGGGAACAGGAGCGCGCGGGCTGGCTCCTGCGTCGGAGCTGTCGGGCTCTGTTGCAGCCTGTGCTCAAGCCTGTGCTCTGTTTCAGCCTGTCTTCGGCTTCTTCTTCTTCGAGGCCGAGGAGTCGTCTGAGGACGAGGAGTCTGAGGTCGAGGACGCGTCGGCGTCGCGCTTCTTACCCTTCTTACCCTTCTTCTTGTCATCCTTCTTGTCCTTCTTCTTATCCTCATTTTGTCCTTCTTCTTGTCCTCCTTCTTGCCCTCCTTCTTGTTGTCGCCCTTCTTCCCATCCTTCGGGTCCTCCTTCGGGCCCTCCTTTGTCAGGCGCAACTGCACAGAGCGTGCAAGCAGGTCCTCGCTCACGAACACCATGGCGCTGCTCCCGAGCATGGCCTCGACGGCACGCTCCACGAGAAACGGCTTGAGCACCTTCGCGTGGTGGTCGTCGAAAGTCAAGGCCAACACACTGCGCCCGCTCTCGATGCAGCCGTGCATGCCTGCGCCGCCCGCAGGCGTGCCGAAGTACACCCACCTGGGCTTCCCCGCCTCGTGGCAGAGCTCCTTGAGGAGCTCGATGTCGTTGTCGTGCGGGAACCACGGCACCTCCGTTCCCGTGAGCTGGCGGTAGAGCTTCCGCTTCTTCACGGCCGCAGTCACGAGGGCCTTCTCGGGGCGGACGGCTGTTGCAGCTTCGTCGCGCGCCTCGGCGCCAAAATCTGCGCCCTCGTCCTCCTGGAGAGGCCGGCAGTGCCCCAGCTTCTCTCGCTCCTCAGCCTCCACCTCGGCGACGCACTGGCCGACCATGCTGGCCAAGCTGATCTCCCAAACCTGCTTGGGCACGAGGGCGTGGCTCTTCTGCGACAGGACAGGCACGTTCCTCACCACTTCGTTGAAGAGGGAGCTGCCCGCGTCCACGAACTGCCTGATCTTGGCCATGTGCTTCGGCTTCCTGCCCTTGTAGCAGAGCAACATGACCTCGTGCGAGCGCGAGTTCGCCAGGCCTCGCTGCCTCTGGAAGTGGCCGCACGGCTGCATCTGTTTCGTGTTGTAGGCGAGGTGCTACGTGACCGTGCGGAACTTGTTTGCGGCGAGGATCTTCAGGATCTTCGGGGTGTTCGACTGCGAGCGGCCCGTCAGCACCCACAGCACGCCCCGTCCACCGACCATCAGCGGGTCCAGGGACTTCAGGTAGCGTCTGGAATCCTCCTCGTCCAGCGCGGGCTCACGGTGCGTGAGGCATTGCCCCTCGGAGCCGCAGCACAACTTCGCATTCTTGACATCGTGGAAGTCCATCACTGATGCATTATCTGCGAGGTTATGGTATAGGCGTGTCTTAGTAACCGAAGCGTTGATATCCATGGCGCTGCCCTCCGCCGTGATCATGACGACCCGCGTATCCAGCTGGCTAGAGCACTGCTGCTCGCACAACGCCTTGAAGTTATTCGCACGTCGGTCTTCTTCTTGTCCTCGGAGGCCGCCTCCGCTGTTCCAGCGCCGCCCGCTGTTGCAGCACCGACCGCGTCGCTGTCTCCAGGCGTTTGCTCTGATGGTTCCTGGGGGTTCCCGCGAGGGAGTCGTGCGCGATTTGGAACTTCTCGAAGAACCTCTTGCTCACTCGCACGCTCCTGTGGAACTTGTCCATGTTGTAGCGCTCGGCGCACGGCTGGGTGAGGGCGCCAGAGGTCTCCTGCTTGTAGAAGTCCTGGCCTATTTCCAGGAAGTGTTTCATCGCCAGGCGCAGCGCCTCGGTCGGCAGTGACTGCACCCAGGTCGGGCCCTTGTCAGGCCCCTGTCTTCCCGAAGAACTTGGGCGGCGAGTCGAGGTATTGCCTCGCCATGACCATGACTTTTCTCTCGGCGGCGTTCTCCTTCGCGTCTGTTGTTTCAGTGCTGTTGCAGCCAGTGCTCCCTTTGAACAAGTCTGGGTACTGTTTCAGAAAGTTCGCCACGTATTTCTTCGCCCTCAAGTCTCCCCCACTGCCTGGCCGATGGTGGAGGCGCTGTACGGGTCCTTCACGCTCTTCCGCCACATCCGCGTGTGCAGGCTTTCCCAGACGTGCCCCAGCGAGGCAGCGTCCGTCTTCGCGATGATCATCCCAAGCTGTGTGGGCCTGTCAAGCAGATTGTCTCGCCCCCAACGGTCCGCGGCGGCATCCAAAAGCAGCAATGCCCCCGGGCGCTTTTCGAGAGCGAGCCAGTTGACCATGTGCGTCTAAACGGTCCTCAGGCTGGGGCAGTGCATAAGTCCCCTCTTTATGTTATTCTCCAACCACGCCTGCACCTTCTCTGCCGAGGGGTTCCCGCCAGCTGGCCCGCCGCCCATCGCGATTTCCGCCGCACGTGCCACGATGCGCAGGAGGTTCCCGTTCTCGAGCCCGAGGAAATCGCGCAGGCGCTCGGTGCGCGATCTCTGGTTGACAGACCACTTGAACTTGTTCTCCTCGACCTCTTCAGCCGCGCGCCCCGGGATCTGCGCGAAACCGAAGGGCCGATCCAGAATCAACTCCTCCACCGCTTCTGCGGCCTGCCTGTTGCCTTCCTCTTTCGCCCAGTAGTAGGCCAGCCGGACAGCGTTGACCACGACGTCACTGCCCAAACGCTTGAACAGCGGAACGGTTAAGACACCCTGTTGCGAGAGGGGGGTCTTAACCAGGATTCGATCGATCGCGCAACGGTTAAGACCTCCTCCTCTCGCCAGGGGGCGGCCTTAACCATTTCACAATCGATTGCGCAACGGTTAAGAAATCCCCCTGGAGAGGGGGGGGGGGGGGGGGGCCTCAACCGCTGCGCAATCGATTGTGAAACGGTTAAGGGGCAGCGGCGCGGCGGCGGCGGAAGCGCTCGACCGTTTGACAATCGATTGCGCAACGGTTAAGCCCCCCCCCCCTGACGAGAGAGGGGCCTTAACCGTTGCGCAATCGATTGTGAAACGGTTAAGGGGCGGCGGCGGCGGCGGCGGCGGAGCGCTTAACCGTTGGACAATCGATTGCGCAACGGTTAGGACCCCCCCTGGCGAGAGAGGGGCCTTAACCCTTGCGCAATCGATTGCGAAACGATTAAGGGGCGGCGGCGGCGGCGGCGGCGACGGCGGCGGGTATGTTAGAGCTCCGTGGGACCTCTAACATGTCATGGCATAGCTCCCCGGGAGCCGAAACATGTGATGTAAGAGCTCCCAGGGAACTCCCTGGCGCCTCGAACATTGCATGTTAGACCTCCCAGGGAGCTCTAACATGGCATGTTCGAGCTCCAACGGGGCTCTAACATAGCACGTTAGATTATGTTAGATCTCCCTGGGAGCTCTAACATCGTATGTTAGAGCTCCGTAGGAGCTCTGACATAATATGTTAGAACTCCGCGTGGCCTCTAACATCGAATGTTATAGCTCCCTGCGAGCTGAGCTATCTTCCCCACAGGGCCTCAAGAGAGATTGCCAGAAATTCCTCGCCCCTCAGGGCCTCAAGAGGAAATCCCAATCTTCAACGCACTCAATTTTTTCAGTCCTACTAAATGCAGGATCCCATAAATCTCTTACTCGCTCGTTTGCCCGCTGCACGGGCGCACCGCGTCAGCGCGGCGAAAAAGCCAGCATGCGAGCCAGGCTGTGCGCCTCCAACATCGGCTACCAGACGCCCATGCGAGGTCACTTGTCCTGCTGCTGAGCTCACTGGTCCTGATGCTTGTCCTGCTGCTTGAGCTCCTCTACTTTCTGATCGAGCTCCTCGACTTTCTCCTGCAGGTCCTGGAGCGCCTGTCCCTGTGCCCGCAGGAGGTCCAGAATCTGATCCATCTTCTCGTCCATGTTCTGTGCCATAAGGTTTGGAGCAGCGTTGGTGAAGAAATTGAGCATCGTGGTGATAACGGTGGTTAGCCCGTCCTGCTGCTGCTGCTGCGTAAGCTTCTGATGCCACTGCTGTGCTCCTGCTGTTGCAGCTCCTGCTGTTGCAGCTCCTGGTAACGCAGCTCTTGAGCTGTTCCAGCTTTTCCAGGTGTTCTCTCCTGCAGCTGTTCCAGCTTCGTGCTGATGGCCTTCACGCCATTGCTCTCTGCTCTCTCTGCTCTTGAGCTTGGGCGTCTTCGACGACCTCCAATCATCCGCTTCATCGTCTTCCCGCTTCGGGGCGTAGCTCGAGCGGAGCACCACAGTGTTCGTGATCTTCGAGCACCATGCGGCCTTCTCCTCATCAGAACCCTGTGGACAAGCATTATGCCACCAGAGATGCTTATTCTTTACATTATTGATGTGGTCCGCCGAAATCTGGTGCGTCGGGGCTGCCGATTTCTCGCGCGGTAAACAAAACCACCAGGGCTCCTTAGGTTCTCCACTCGTCTTCGAAACGTACCCGCGAACTTCTAGCCATGGCGCATCAATGGCTCCAGTGTCCGGGTCCATGATGACGGTTTCTGGACATGGGCCAGGGCCCCCTGCGCTGGCCCCCATTTCTGGCATGGCAGCCTGCAGGCGCTGCAAGAAATGCCTTGAGCCGAGGTGCTTGCGCTACAGGGAAAGCTGGGTGACCTGATAAATGGAACCTCGCAGCGGTTGCCATTTAGAGCTCCCTGGGATGTCTGACGTACCATGTAAGAGCTCCTGGCGGCGTATCCGAGCTCGGACTGGTTGTGTAACATGCTATGTGTCAGATCCGGTTCGAGGCCCCAGGGAACTCTAACATGCTGTGTGTGCTCTAAGATAGGACGTGGGAAAGACGGCGCGAGGGAGGAGAAAGGATAGGGGGATGCGATATGTTGCTGCCGCGGGGAAACGCTTAGGGGACCTGGCGCAGACTGGGTCAGCGGCTGTTGCAGCGCACTGGCGATTCTGTCACTTCTGCATCGCAGCCTCAGTCGTCCCAGAGGTGAGGTCGAAACGGGAGATCGTCCCCACGCTCGCCAGTTTCTGGGTTGAGATAATGCACCTTCGTCAACACGCCTGGCGCATAATCGTAGTACGACACCCAGCCTAGCGGAGTAAGGTTATCATTATCCACGGTGGTTCTCACTGGTTGCACGGTTTTGAACTCCACTGGCAACTTGGCGAATCTTGTCTTGCTGCCCTTGAGCTTCTCGCCTGGACACTTCCAAGAAAAATATGTTCTTTTGAACTCCGCTGGAGAGGCATTTTAAGATATGGAAGCAAACGATCCAAATCCATCCTTTCTGCCCTCAGCAGTTGTTGTGCAGTTTTTTCAATCACCACACAAGATGATCCCGTCGCCGTCCCGTCGAATTGTTACGAATTCTTACGATTTCCCGTTGGAACTGGTACATCACTCTCCCAGATCTGCGCGACCTGTCTGTTGCAGCAACTTCGCTAACGAATGTGCGGTGCCCGCGCGACTCTGCTTTTGAGACAAAATAGCCAGTGATAGCTACGCAGGTAGCCATATGCAGAACGTGAGATGAGGCAGCAGGAGATGGCTCGGATGAGATGACGAGGCAGGGGCAGAGGCAGTGGCAGAAGGACTTGGAGCTCGAAGCCCTGGACCGATCGGAAACGAAATCCATGTGCTGATTGTGCTTTACTTATCTTATCCAGAGCGTAGCGCGTGGCGCTTGCGCTTGAAACTTGAACTCTGAACAGAGTGGAAGCCAAAATGGCTTGCTGCTTGCTGGCTTGCTGTGGAGCTGCGAGTTGCTTCAGGAATACTGTAATGTTTCGCTGGATGCACTGGCGCACTGGCGCACTCGAGGCCCTTGTCCCTTGTCCCAATGCCCCTTGTTGGTCAACGGTCAACGGTCAACGGTCAACGGGGCAGCTTCCCCCACCACGTACCACGTCTGGGTAGTGCCCACTGCGCGCACAAGACAGCGGAGCTGGGCAGCTTCGCAAATGGCGCTCAAAATGTCCTACAGACATTTAGGAAGCTGCATGCGCAGCGCCTGACCGCAAGCCCCTGCTGCGACGCGACCTTGTTGTCAGCACGGGGGAAGTGCGCGATCACATGCTTCTCAACCTCTCCGCATTGTTGTTTGTCGGGGAAGGACGCGACCACTTGCATCTCGTCGTAGCTGAGCTTGTGCCCGCGCATGAAGCTTCGGTCGTTGCCTCGCCACCCCCATCCTCCATTCCATCGCCATGAAGGGTCGCTCGTCGTGCCGATGTAGACGGAGCGCCCGGAGGCGACGGCGCGATCGTGGAGGTGCCGCACGCGCTTCATCACTATACCAACGTCGATGTCGATGAGGGGCTGGTGTACAAACATCGATTGCATGCCGCGACAATCACTAAGCACCTGTCGAGCGTCCTCCCGGGCGCCTTCCCACATCATCTTAAGCCGCGTCTCTCGGCTGCGCGAGCGCATGCGACGCCTGACATGTGAAAGGTCGAGCCCCAGGCGATCTGTGATGAACGAAAATGCGTCATTGTTCCCCTTGCCCATACCACCACCATTGGCGCCCTCGGCGCTGATGGTGTCATTGGCCATGACCTTGACCTTGACGTTCACGCCGCAAGGCCCTCGAGCTGCTCCGCCGTCTCCGACGCTCCCTGGAGGAAGCGACGATGCCGATGCTAGATGCACCTTTGCTGGAGAGGGCGATGCTGTCTGGATCTCGCAGGCCCTGATCTCTGGAGGCGATGCCGACGGCTCTTGCAAGCCCTTATCCCTGGAGGAAGCGATGCTGTCTGGATCTCGCGCTGCTCTGCGGGTGCCGCCAGCGGCGCCAACGCCCGCCGCAAAACCTCCCTGGCTGGCGTGTTGCGGACTCGCAGCGGCGGCGACCACGGTCCGAGCGCCCACTGCAACTCTGGCTTCAACATAGAGCGCCATACCTTCAGTGGCCTCGCCATCCGAGCCGCCGAACATGTCTCGCAGAAGGCAGGCAGACACCGACTGCGAGTCCGCGCTGGGAGACCCCCGGGACGAGGTGCTGAATAGAGGATCCCCCATGGCTCTTGCCCCAGCCATGGGGAACTAGCTCGGGCCAATATGCCAAGATGATGTAAGGATGCGAATCCTGTCGCGGATCTGCTGGGGTGCTCGGGGCTCTGTGGGGCCCTGGGTGTGGTGCCCAAGGGCCCTAGGGCCCTCTCTGGTGGCCTCTTCCTCCTCGCTTGCTGCGCCCAGCTGGTGGCGACCAGGGAGGTACTGGGCACCAGAAAGCCGAAGGCTAGAGGCTAGAACAATTCGAACCAGGCAGCCCAAGCATCCAAGCGCCTAGCGCCTAGCGGCCTGGAGAGTGAGACAATCTGCATATGGAACGCAGTTGATCTGAATATGGGCGTCTTTCTCCTCATCTCTGAGCTCAGGGACGCATGGGAGCGCCTGCGCTCGCTGTTCCAGCCATGCGCAGCACGTGCGCAGAGTCCTATCGTGGGCCCATTCCCACTCGCGCCAGTAACAGATGCTCTCGCGGGCACCTTAGCTCAGAGCGTGATGCGCTCCACCCCCCTCCTCCCACCTGGGCTCCTCCTCCTGCTCCTCCTCCTAGCCTCGTCCTCCTCGTCGTCGTCATCCTGGTTCCCCCGCGTGGGCCTGCGGGGGCGCCGCGGCCGCCCGCGGCAGCGCCGCCCGCCACCAGGGGCCTGGGGGGTGGGGAGGCGGAGGAGCTGTTGCAGCGGAGGCGCAGCAGACGGCGAGGGGAGACGAGTCGGAGAAGCTCGCCGTTTTGTTGCCGCGCTTCTCTGCATAAACAGCTGTTCCTACGATGCCTGGCCCTATCGAACCTCGGGCGCACACACGCATGCCTATCACTAGGAGCCTAATGGACGGGCTTCTGCACGCCGGGAGACGGAGGGCGGCGCTCCTCTGGGGAGAGCTTGAAAGGGAAACTACAAATTACCTGCCTCCAGCACGACAACGGCGGCGCGCCGAACGGAGGCGCTGTTGCAGCGGAGCGCTGGCCACAAAGACTCTGCCGATTCCGCGCAACCGTCCCCATCCCAGCCCCTTCCCGTTCCCCTCGCTGCCATCCCCCTGAGTAAGTCAACTGGCAGCCTGACGCCAGCGAGCTGGATGCCAGGGTCTCTGAACGAGTGGCACGCTCCTAAGATGAGACGCACGAGAGGACAATACCACACACAATACATGTACTTCGTGTTGATATGTGTGCTAATCATATACAAACACATACACACACACACCTCAGTCGTGCAACCGGCTCAGCATCAAGGAAAACCGCAAGACAAACCCAGTCCGCACAGCTATAAAGCGTGTGCATTGGTGTGCCGCGCAGGCGCGCCACTGAGTAAGGAAAACTACTCAGCAAGACGTGTGGGATATCTGACAGACAGTCACCCGACGCGACTAGAAGCACTTCGCCGACATGGGTCAGGCGCTCGAGGGCTTGCGGTGTTCCGTCATGCTAGCCGCCCACAACCCCACTCGAAATGTGTGCGAGGGTGCCGCGTGCTCGAATAGTGTGCGCATCTGTTGCAGAGCGGAAGGCAGGGCTCATCCGAGAGGCGCATCTGTTGCAGGTCGGCCAAAACTGGCGCTGACAGAAGCAATGCCTAAACCAGAACTGGCGCGTCGCAGTCTACTGTTGCAATCTGCCAGAAGCGCGCTCGGAGAGGCCCCGCGATTTAGTGTTGCAGTCTGTGCAAGCTGTCAGCTGCTCCCAGATGCGGGCTCGTCCCACCGAGGCTCACAGAGACGCTTTGCCTCGTTAGGGTGCGTGTAATACATGGGCGCGACTCTGTCGTGCAGCGTTTTTGTGCGCGGGCGATTGTAGTAGTTGCCATTGTACTGCACCTGCACGTCCACGAGGATCCCGAAGATGTGCTCCTTGAAACAATAGCCATGGATGTTCTGCCTGATGCCGCCGATACAGCACTTGTACTGGAGCCTGTGGTAGTCCCAGTCTACCTGGGTCACAATGTGCGCGTAGTATTGGTGCTGCGGTTGCACCAGGCAGAAGACGAAGTCTCCTTTCTGCACGGTGGACGCCTCCTTCACGACGCAGCCAGGGCCCGCATCCGCTGTCACAGCTTCGATGGGGTGAAAGGTGCAGAAGCCGTGCGACCGCACCAGAGGCCACGTGGAATTTCCCGAGCTCGGGTACCACACGGGGAAGCCGCATTCGAGGTACTCATGCATCATCTTGTTCCTCTCTCCCCGCAGCCTTAATTCCAAAACGAACTTGTCGGGGTCCAACGCTGCACCGTCGACCAGCGTCCAGTCCTTGTGGAGCACGGGGCTGGCCTCGTGCGGGGACGACAAGACAAAGGGTGGATGGCGCTTCGGCTTGCTCTGCTCGACGACTGCGGCCTCCTCGGGGGGCAACTTGGCGATGGACTTGTAACCTTTGGACTGCTCCACCGTTTGACCGACCTTTGCACGTGGTGGGAAGGCTGCCTTGGCTGTTGCAGCTATGCGGGCATTCGTCGACTGTTCCGCCTGCCGCTTAAGAAGTTTCCCGCGCTCGATAGGCTCCTCGCTGTGCTTCATGGTGGCAGAAACCGTCGTCGCCCGTGTGGCTGACCCACGTGGAGCCTGGGATAACAGCATGCGCCGCTCAGCCTCCTCCGTGTGATCCTGCCGCGATCGCTCTGGCTCGGGCTTGTAGTGGTCCGCCTCTTGTCGCAGCTGCTCTCGCGTCATCGGCGGCGGCGGCGGCGCGACCCTGCCCGATGAATCGATTGGCCGTGGCGCGCGGGCGGGCGCCCGTTTCGGAAGAGGCTTGCCCTCCGCGGGCGTGTCACTGACCCTCTTCGCTGCCGCGTGCTTGGCCTACGGAGTCTTCTGTTTCCAATCATTCTCCTCCTGCCGAAGCGGAGACATGAGAGGAGCACCCATGCCGCGCCGTGTCCGTGCAGTGACAGGAGCATCCCGCGCGGCGCTGCGGGCGCGCTCTCTGCCCCTGCGGGTGCGGTCACCAGCCTCTCGGGGGGAGTCGCTGTCGGAGATTGCCCGACTGCTCGGCCTGGGCCCGCGGTCTGTCGGCCTCCGACGGACGCTCCGTCAGCCTGAGCCCGCTCCTCGCCGCCATCGGCGGGCCACTGGCGCCTGCGCCCTCACGAGCTGTTGCTGCCTCTCGCCGCCCGCTTGACGCTGTTGCAGCCAACTGGCGCTGGCGCGGCGACGCCTCTCTCTGGCGACTCTGGGCGTTTGACAGGTGCCGCTGCTGGCTCTCCCGCCGCTGCCGATCCCACTGGTCCCGCACGCCTTCGATCCCAGTCGCCCCTGGCGGGTTCCGACGCTCCCAGTCTATCATCTCAGTGTTCCACCTGGTCTCCTCATCGCTCAACTGCCTGCGCGCGGTCGCGTCCAGGCATCCGTAGGGTCTCTCTGGCCCTCCCAGACTCCTGGGCGGTCGAAGATCATCATGCCGTCATTGTCCAACTGCTGCTGCTTATGTTGGACCCAGCGCAGGCGGCGCCCATGATCCAACGCCTCATCGTGTTCGCCCTCCTGACGCGCAACTTTATATTCAACTCGCACCGCTCCCTCTGGCTCCGCAAGCCTTTGCGCTGGTTGTGCAAGTAATCCCAGGTGCCGACCTGAAGACTAGCCAAAACTGGAGGAGCTGTAGTACAAGTCGACGTCTAACTTGATATGTTACACCTCCCTGGGGATATCCGACATGCTATGTTAGAGCTCCCTGGGATATCTAACATGCTATGTAGAGCTCCCTGGGAGCTCTAACATGGTATGTTAGAGCTCCCTGGGAGCTCTAACATCATCTAGCATGCCATGTTAGAGCTCCAGGTGAGCTCTAACATGGCATGTTAGAGCTCCAATGGAGCTCTAACATCCTCTAACATGCCATGTTAGAGCCCCATGGGAGCTCTAACATGGCATGTTAGAGCTCCATGGGAGCTCTTATCAGACGGGGGGGGGGGGGTACTACAGCTAGCCCAGATTTGGCTGGTCTGACCTGGCGCCCTTTGCCCTTGCCCTTGCGCGCGTCGTCGTTGCCCTTGCCCTTGGCGCCCTTGCCCTTGCCGCCATTGCCGACCATCTGCGCTGTTGCAGCTGGGGCGGGCTTGGAACAGCGCGCGCGCGGCGCGCGGGCAGAGTGGGGAGTCGAGCCGACGGCTACGGAGACGAGGGAGACAGAGAGAGGGATAGAGATCCCCAAAGCTTTCGGATGAGATCACTGCAGAGGTTTCGATGGGGATGGGAAGGTTGAACTGTCTCAGCTGCGGCAAAGGGGGGGGGGGGGGTCATCGCTCTGGAGGTTTCGATGGAGATCGCTCGCATGCACGCGAACACGTAGGTGGACTGGGGGCTGGGCTGGGCAAGTGCGGTGGAAGACGGCCTCGTCGCTACTCCTGCCTCGTCCTGCTCCCCCCTCCTCCTTCAGCCCCATCACCCCCCTCGCCCCCCCCCTCCTGGGGGCGGCCCTGGGCGCCCGATGCCCCCCGCCCCCGCCCCCCCGCCCTCGCCGCCGACAACCGCCGCCACGGGCAAGGGCAGCCCCCCCCATCGGCGACCTTCAGGCCCCCAGCGGCGGGCAGCGCAGCCCGCGGCAGCGGCGCCCACTGAGGGGCGCAGGGGGCGGCACGGGGAGGGAGGGAGTCTGGAAGAGGAGGGGGGCAAGGTCGGACGACGTTGGGAGGCGCTCTTTTTCAACAAAATTGGCACGATCGCAGGCTATGGGACGGGCTACTCACTCACGCTGTCACAGCCTTGGTGCCCGGGCACAGTGCTTCAACCGTCGCGTCGAAACGCAGACCCCGGTTCCTCGGGCTGTTGTAGAGCTGTTTGACGGCTTTGTCGACGCCCGCTTCTTCTCCCGAGCGGCACAGCACGCAAAGTTCGCTGCGCCAGGCGGGGGTTGGCCTGCTTCTTGAAGAACTTGCAGAGCTTCCTGGGGCTCTTGTACTACATCACACACCCACTCGGCGCCTGGGCAAGCGCTCGCAAAACGTGGGGCAGTGTAGGCAGGTCTTCCGCGAGAGCCTCTGTTACAGCCACGTGGTAGCTCTTGCTCGAGTTCCGAAGCTTCTCCGTGTACTGGATGCCTTTTGGAAAATCCTCCCGTGCAAAGTCAGTCGGCGTTGTGAAATAGAGCTCCCGTGAACGCTGCTACAATCTGGACGGCGATGCAATAATCGGTGTCAGCTGATGCAGCCAAGACTTCGTTCCCCCCCCCTTGGCCGCATGACGGGCAAGGTAGTCCAGGAATTCCACCGGGCCGTGAAACGCCTTGAAACGCAAGCGCTGCGCCTTGTTGCGAGCGCCCATATCTACCATGCGAGCCAGCATGAGCCCAGCGGGGCGCGGGGGGGGCAGCAAGTAGGCGTCGCGGCCCGCAGCTGGCCCGGCACTGCGCAGGACTTTCTTCTCTCGCGTGCTCCTGGCCTTGGCGGCGGCCTTCGCCCCTCCAAGATTGCGCCCTCGGATCTCGGCCTCCCGCTCGGCGACGGCGGCGGCGACTTTTGCAGCGGGCCCGACTGGATCTGCGCCGCTCGCCTGGGCCGCCCCCTGAGCCAGCGCAGCGAGATCGGGGGCGCCCTCCGCGAGAAGGCGGGCGCGCTTGCTCGGGGAAGCGGCCGCCATGGCGTCGACGGCAGCTGCTCCCCTGCGCCCGAAGCCTACCTCTGTCCGACGTGCTGCCCCGGGCTCCCGCGTGCTTCCCTTGTCGCGCCTCTCGGCCCTCCTCAGCGGCACGATCTCCCCCTGCGCGACCTCATGTAGCTTGAGCACATGCCTGTGCCAACGACTGGCGGCAGAGCTCTCGTCGTCGTCCAGCCACGCGCGCAGCAACCTGCTGGAGGGCACCTGGCCCACGAGCGTGCACTCCTCGAAGGACGCGTCGAGGAGCCGCGCCCTCTCGGGGCAATGCACCTCCGAAAAACGGCGGAATCGCCTCTCCACGTTGCCCGTGCTCGTTTTCCATGCAAGGAAGAGCTCCACGAGGCGACGGCCGCTGGGGGGCCCGGGCAACTCCACCGCAGCGCGGCCCCAAGCCTGCCGCGCGGTCCCCCCGTCTCGACGACGCACCTCGGCACGCGGCAACATTTGCCGCAGCTGGGAGATTGCCTCCTGCTCGGGGAGGCCTGCCGCCTGGCAGATCCGCTTCAAACAGGCCTCGGCTTCTGTTGCATGCACTGTTGCAGACAGGGACAGGGGGGAGGCAAGCGAAAGGCTGTAAAGGCGTGCAACCAAGAATGCTCTGGCCGATATAGCTTCACGTTCTCCTTCGCACTGGCCACGATCCCCTGCGCTCGTCGAAGAGCCGCGTGGACGGCTTCGCGGGCTCGGGGCTCCGTTCCCCAATCGCCGATACCAGCGGTCTGGGCGCCAGTGCCGCGCGCGAACCGCTTCGTGGCCTTCAGAAACTTGAGGGTGACGCCAGTAAACGCGTCGGGGATGCCCAGAATATTCCCCTGGGCGAACAATGTATCCAGCTTGGAGAGGAAAGCGGCGGCCCTGGATTGAACGCTGGCTGCGTCGGGGTTGCTCTTGTCTCCGGCGGCGGCCCAGGAATAGTGCTCCGCGCTCAAGTCGGCCAGCAACCCCCCCAGGAGCAGGCGCGACCTGTTCTCGCCCCCGAGCCCTTCCAGAATCTGTCGGGCGAGAATGCGCCGATCTTTGTCCTTCCCCTGGGACTCCACTCCGAGCGCCTGGAAAATCATTTCCCATCGCCGACTTTCCCGTGCTAAGGGCCTCGCCCGACTGTTGAAACGCTGGGGGGGCCCAGCCGAAGTTTTTGACGAACGCAGCGCCGTCTTCCACCAGCTGCTGCTCCCCGAGTGCGTTGCGGAACACGGTGGAGGTAGTCAGGAACTTGGCCAGACTTGGCGGCCTCTTACCCGTTACCAGCAGCTCGTCCGCGGTCGTTATTGCGCTGTCTCCTTTCATCGAATTGGCCAGAACCTTCTGGGGCGAGCGAGACTCGCCCCACGCGGGAAACGCCAGCCCAGGGAACGTTGCTGTTGCAGCCAGGGGTGCACTTAGATCCGCCCCAACGCTGCGCCATCCCCGAGTCTCCTGTCGCACACGCCTGTGCAAGTCCCCGCCCAGCTCCCCGCCTGCCGTCTGGCACGCGCGACGGACGCACTCCTCCAGCATGGAAGCCTTGCCGTCGCAGTCCATGCCCCGCGGGAACTCCCGCATCCCGATCACCCGATCCACGATCCAGGGCCCTCCGGGGCCCAGCTGTTCCAGCCGGCCTGCTTTGAGACCGTAGCTTGGGAGGAAATCCAAAGCCTTCGGGATCGACCGCAACGCGGTGCCAATTTCGACCTGGTACGCGCGGTCGAGGCCGTCCGCAGCCAAACGAAAAACAGCACCATGTTCGAGGATCCTCTACGTGATGATCTTCTCGTGCTGAGCCATGGCGGTCACCAGCCTTCGGCGCTGCTGACTTGACTCCCAAACTTGGCGGCCGCCCCCAGCGAACGCACCCCGCCACGCGTCGATACTACTGAAGGAACTGGACGTCTCCAACATTGCACGGGTGGCGGCCACTGCGCGGCAACCAGGGCGCTGGTCGGCGGCGCGGACGACGACGGGCGCAGGCGCCACGGCTGTTGCAGCTGCTGCAGCTGATGCAGCCGTTGTGGGGAACACAGACACGGGGAACCCTGGTGCGCACCTTCCGCTCGAATCCGCTCTTTCCACGCCGCTTCTGCTGCCTGGTGCCCCTCGCACTGCGCGTGGCGCACGAGGTTTTCCTGGCGTTGGAAACGCGCGGATCCCTGGCCTAGGGTGGATATGCAACGAGCGCCCTTGAACGCCGAGCAGAACAAGCAGACTGCAAATCTACCACCTACGCAACCTATCCAAGTTTCTCTCTTCAGTGTTACTGGATTCGTCGCAGACGTCGAGGCGCTCCACTTCTCCTTGTTCTTCCAAAATTTGCAAGCGCCGCAGGTGGTGACGTGCTTTGGGTAGTCGTGGCTGGCGACGTGCCCCTCCAGGATCATGGACAACGAAGGCTGGAACTTCTCGACAACTTTGCTCGGGGCGGCCTTCGCCTTCGCTCTTGCAGCCGCGGCTGCCTCGTTGCTGGAGCCGCTGTCCTCTTCGGAACCGCTGCCGGAGCCGCTGTTGGAGCCGCTGCCATCTTCGGAGCCCGCTGCGTCGGCAACTCCGTCGGCGCCGTCGGCGTCGGACCCTGCGCCAGCATCGGCGTCCGAACTGTTGCAGCTGCCGCGGCTTGGCGAAGCTGCCCTCGATGAGGCCGCCGAGGCCGCGCGGCTCGACGGGGCCGCTCTCGGCGAGGCCGCGCGGCTCGAGGATGCCGCTCTCGAAGAAACCGCCGCGTCCACTGTCGAAGAAACCGCCGGGGGCGCTCTCGAAGAAGCAGGGCTCGGGGAAACCAAAGGAGAGGACGAGGCCGCAGGGCTCGGGGAGGCCGCAGGGCTCGGGGAAACCGAAGGAGGGCTCGGGGAAACCGCAGGAGCGGACGACGACATTACCTTGAGCCTAGTCCTACGAACCACAATGGTGACGATGGTGATGGTGATGGCGATGCTGATGGTATGGATGGTGGTGGTGATGATGATGATGATGATGATGGGGATGGTGATGGTGGTATGGTGAGGGCGGTTGTGATGGTGATGATGGTGATGGTGGTGATGGTGATTCTGGATGTGATGAGCACCACCATCATCACCATCACCATCGCCACCACCATCAGCACTACGATTTGACATCCACCATCATTACAATCGTCGTCGGCATGAAAACACAAAACACTCAACCAACTCAACCTAAACCCGCCCTAAAGACAGCCAACATCACCATCATCACCATCATCAACACCACCATCATCATCATCATCGTCATCGTCATCATCATAAGCATCATCATCAGCATCATGATCATCATCATATTCTATTCCTACTCCTCCACCACCTTCTCCTCCTCAGCATCGTCATCCGCATCATCAGCATCATCATCATCATCGTCATCATCATCACATCATCATCATCAGCAACCTCATCCTCATCCTGATCATCATCCTCATCAGCATCGTCATCACCATTATCATCATCATCATCATCATCATCATCATCATCATCATCATCATCGTCATGATCATGATATCCTCCTCCTCCTCCTCCTCCTCCTCCTCCTCCTCCTCCTCCTCCTCCTCCTCCTCCTCCCCCTAGTCATCATATGTCATCCTCGTCGTCATCGTTCCTCCTCCGTTCCATATGATTATGGTTCCCTTCCTGCTTCCACACTGGACCCAGCTCCAGCTGCGGCTCCTCCTCAGTGTTCTCTCCACTCCACCTATGATATGTTTTCGTATTCCTTCACCTCCTGCCGCTCCCCCTCCAACTCCAGCAGCCGTTCCTCCTCCGTGGCGCGGGGCAGCGCGATGGCGGATGCTGTGGCGGGACACGCTGCCGAGCTGGCGCGTGGCCCCCGAGGTGCGTCAGAGGGTCGAGGCCGCCGAGCACCTCGCCTCCCTCTTGGTTGGGTCTGCTCCCTGGCAGTTTGCTTCTGGAGGGTCCATTGGGAACCCCAGGGAGGCTCTCTTCGAGCGATTCTGGGCTCTGTTGGGCCATGATGGGGGCATCGTGAGCTCGAGGTCGGCCAAGGCTCACGTCTGGACGGCCGTTCATCGCCTCACCTCTGGCGCGCTGGAGGCTCCTGCGCGCCACCCATGTGGGACGGGAGTCTCGGTTGCATCATCGTCGAAACATCCTGGGTTTCCTCTGGTCCTCCTCCTCCTTTTCCTCCTCGCCCTCCCCCCCCCCCCTCCTCCCCCTCCTCCTCCTCCTCCTCCTCCTCCTCTGCCTTTTCTTCCCGCGCGTCCCCGTTGCATCCTCGCAGCGCCCTCAGGCCCTGTGCCAGACGCGCGGGGCGTGCCCTCTGAAGGCCGCCGGATCTGGTGTTCGCCCCCTCCACCATCTACTTCTGCCTCGTCCTTCTCCTGCGACCTTAACAGAACGGTGGTCGTGGGGACTGAGCTCAACTTAGCAGCAGGAGAACCGGCGCTAGTACTTGCAGCTGTTTCACACCGCCTGACGGCGAATACACTATGCTTCAGCACACTGTCAGCAGCTGCGTGGTGGCATGAAGTCCTATATCCAAGCACCACCCTCGACCTGGTGTCCCAGGTCGGGCGCGCCGCGGGCAAACCGATATGCATTTGCATCGCCGCAAATGGTAACAGCGAATGGCTCCGCGGTTGCAACCCGAACATCTCCATTCAATCATCTCCATTCAACCCATGGTTACAATTAATGGCATCATGCACACCTTGCTGACCCGCCGCCGCGCGGCGTCGAAGGCGCACGGCCCAACGGACTACACCTGCGCAAAACAATTGTTCAAAACCGGCCGGGATCCTGAGCCCAAATGGCCACAACCATCGGGGCAAGATATGCATTCTCGCTGGCACACGGGAGCGCCCCGTTGTGCTCGCGAATCGCGAATCGCCGACCGTTTGCCTGAAACTTCGCGTTCTAGATGGCTGCGCACCTGCCGGGAGTACCCCTACCTGGAATACTTCGTTGCCCGCTTCTTCTGCTTCTCTGGCTGACCCGAGAGCCTTCTTGACGCCCGCGACCTGCAATGGCTGGCGTTACTTTGTCTCCCATCTCGTTTAACCATGATGCCACTCTCTGGCCGCGATTCTGGATTACTGTGCCGTTGGCCGCACAGTAGTGATGGCCGCTGTGAGACGCTGCGGCTCGTTCTAAAGGGAAGAAGGTGACCACGGTGGATGGCCCAAGTGTGCTGTGTCTTCCTGAAACCACAGTCGCGGCGACCGCTTCTACAGCGTACTTTGGGTTATCCCTGGGAACAGCGTTTACTTCGTCAGCCCCAATATTCACATTCCAGCGCTTCGCATGGGTCATATGTTTGACACTTCAATTGTTTTATCCGGTGCCCCATCTCTCGCGCTACAGTCTCTTTTGTCATCACAGCGGTCTCTCACGGGATTTCGGGTGGACTCTGGGTTTCCACGCTGAATTCGTAACAGCCCAGATCCATTTCTGGCTGTGGTTGCCCCAGGCTATTTCCATTCTAGTAGCCGCTGGTCTGACCTACGTTATTTGGGCCCTTGGTGAACTCGGCAACGTTCTGCCCCTTTCGATCGCATGTGTAACATTCCCGCTCGCTCATGGGCACGAATCCATTGCCGACTGTTTTCCCTCCTGTCATGTAAGTTGAATTGCCCGAGACTTCATGTCCTCCGTAGTTTCCTTTGGTGTTCAATTTTGGTCCACTGGGGTACCCCTTGCCCTTGGCGTTTGTTTGTGCCCTCGCCTTTGGCTTTGCAGTCCCGCGCTATATGGCCTGGAATGCCGCATTTCTAACGCGTCATCGTTCCTGTCCCGCTTCCTCGGTGCACTGCATCAACATCTCCGTCTCCCAAGCTTTGGTTATCATTCTGAGTGTTGTATCCCTCATCTTTCGTGGGCCACCAACTGCCCTCGTGGCCATAGACTCCGTGGTAAGCTCGGACGTGTATGCCTGACCCGACTCGGTCCTCCTCGTCACTCACACTGCCTATATCCATTGCACCGCTCCTACAGCAAGTAAGCCACAGCTCGCCACGCTTGCCACGCCTAAGCCTTCCAACTAATATCCATTGCACCACTCCTACAGCCACAGAAGGGAATCACCGGACGCTATAGCAAAACACCAGCATAAAACAAAACCATGACGAAGACAACATCGGGCGAGGATAACTCGAGAATCCGCCGACCCCTTGTGGGTCTCTAGGCGTGTGAGATAGTTCCCCCCCCTATAGCCCCCCCCCCTGGGACCCCAAACCGGCGACTTGACCCCCCCTGATGGCCCCCCCCCCGGGCCCGGGACGAACGACTCACGGGGCTCTTTTGGGCCCAAAAGGAGCTCCAGACGGGTCAAGAATGTCCCAAAACGCCTCCAAGACGGCCCACGAGGGCCTCGAGACGCCAAACGAGCGCTCCAAGACGCCCAAAATGGCCCCAAGACGAGCCAAGAGGCCTCCAAGACGGCCCACGAAGCTTCCAAGAGCAGTTCTCAGAAGAGCCCACGAGCCGAGAATCGTCAAATTCCTATGGGAAAACGTACACTTTCATCATCTACGACTTTTCTGTCTTCACGGCGTTGAAGACGGCCCACAAACACCCCAAGACCGCCCCAACACGGCCCAAAATGCCTCCAAGAGGCGCCCAAGTCGGCCCAAGAGGGCACCAAGACGAACCAAAAGGCCCCCGAGACGGCCCAAGACGGCCCCAAGACGGCCCCAAAAAGAGCCCTCGAGGGGGAGCTTCAACCGACAATCCGAGCCTTCCGCCCCAAGACGGCCCCAGAAGGCCCCAAGAGGCCCTAAGAGGCCCCCAAGACGCCCCAAAAATGCCCCCAAGATGGCCCCAAACGGCTTCAAAATGGCCCCCAAGAGGCTTCGAAACTGCCTACAAGAGTCCCGCGAGAAGCCACCCGAGAGATCCCAGCGATCATCGCACAAGCCGTACTTTAGGGTGCCTTTCTTTGGTCGTGTCCGAGCAAGCCATCCCCTTCCTCCTCCTCCATTTCCTCCTCGCCCACTTCTTCCTTCCCTCCCTCGCCTCATCTTCATCCTCCCCGATTCTGTTTCCCCCATTCTCCGCCTCACCCCCCATCCCTCTCCCCCCTCTTCCCCCTTTCGTCCCCAGCACGCGCGCCCGATTGGCATCATTTGCAGGTGTTGCACTTCAGGGTGTTTTTTTTTGCGTCGCGCGGGACATTGTGCGGGTCGGGGAACGCCGATTTCGGTAGTCTTCTCTGGCATGCGCCGCTGCACTGGTAACCCTGGTGACTGCGGGCTGTGAACCCGAGGTCCTTGCAGCCTCCGCACACCACTTTGGCTCCTTTCGCCTTTCGATGATCTTCCACTTGATTAGGCTTCAAATGTTTCGTGTCCGAGAACGCTTCTCCGCACGCCGCGCACGTCAGCGGCTTCGCGTCCGCCTCCGCTTTCTTTTTGCGATTCGCTGCCTCCGCATTCCCCCGTCGCACCTCGTTCCCTCGTTCTTCCGCGCATTTCCGACAAAGCCTTTCCCCCGCAGCAGCGTGCTTCTTCTGAGCTTCCGACATCCCCGCCCCCTCTTGCAACTCCGACAGGCAGTCGCCGTTCGAACACCGCAGTGTGACCACGCTTTCCCCATTATTCAACTCGCGCGTCCTCCTCTCGCGTTCTTCCGCACATTTCACGCGTTTCGTACTATTCGACGCAAGCGTCGCCCTCTGACGTTCTTCCGCACATTTCCGACACAATCTCTGGCCCGCTGCGTTCTGCTTCTTCTGAGCTTCCGACATCTCCGTCTTTTCGTCATACAGCGACAGGCACTTATCGTTCGTACATCGCACTTTTCCGACGCTCTCGTTCCACTTCGCGCTGGCGCTCCGCGACTTCTGTTTGCCTTTGACATGGCTGCACTTCGCGCAGTACATAGTCCTAATCCTGTTCGTCTCCCCGTCGTCGGCCGCCGCATCCGCGTTCCGACCGCTACCTTGCCTTGCCGCGTCGTCACCCTCTGCTTTCGTTGCCCACCCTTTGCACGTTTTGCACCATTTTTCGTCCGCGCTTTTCATCTTCTCCGTACACTCTGTGCAGAACGCCGGCCTTTCCTTTCTTTGGAATTCGTACTTCGTGAACGCCTCTACCAACAACCTCCGCTGGCAGCGCTCGCATTGGTCTCGTGGCATTAATTCCGCTTCCCACTCTTCCCAATTCACATTCTCCCCGCGAAGGACCTGCAACAATTTCTGCGTGCCTGGCATTTCCCCCGCGTTATACGGCTTCCTGTCGAATGGCCTGAAAATCAACAAGTTCTCCCGCCTCCGCACGCGTGTGATGGCAACGTAACTTGACATCCAACTCACGCCGCGCCCTCTTTCAAGGTCCGCTATCACTGCGGCCATGGTCCGGCCCTGCGCAGAGTGTGCCGTTACTGCTAAAGCCGGGGTGATCATGAACTGCGTGCGCTTCACACTCAATACCGGATGCTTCCGATATGCGTCCAAGAACCATTGGCGTCCTTTCGATGGGAAGATCGGATATAGCCCCGGCTCCCACCCTGGCAGGTGCCACTTTTTCGTATGGAAATCCAACACAATCATTTTCGGCAGATGCATCAATACTTCCTCTTCTTCATCTCCAACGACCTCATCCTCGTGCAACACCCATCCATGGATCGTCGCTGTGCGGCCCCGCAGAAGCTGCTTTTTTTACCGATCCAAGTGATCACCCAAAGCCACGGGCACCCCCTTGGCCAACGGCAGCCAGCCAGGCAAGGCTGCGCATTCCTTCTCGTGATACCCCAGCCAACGTATCTTATCCTCCATCGTGTACGGCCGCCTCTGTTCCCCCCCGTGGCAAGGGCGGTCCCTGGCTGCGACCCACAGCAGCTGCTCTCCTCGCTCCTTCGCCCACTGCACAGCCCTCTGCTTCCCGACGTGGCAACGAATGTCATAATTCGCATAAATTGCGACAGCTTCAACGAATTTCTCCTTTCGAAACCGCGCGTCTTCTGGCGACATCGCAACGAACTTTCTCTTCTCGCGCTCAGTTTTGCACGCGTCACATTCGAACTCGTTTTGCTGCGCAATTACCTCCATGTCTTCGAGACAACGCGCGTTTCCGCACAACGAAGCGCCGTTCACCCACGACCCCGGAACATCCGTCGGTCTGCCATGCAAAAAAATGCGCGTGCGTTCAGACAACGCGCCTCGGCGGAATTCGTCCTGTACTGCGAGAAACCAATCGTCCTGATCCTCCACGCGCATGCACTCCGTCAACTCTGTCATTCCCTACAATGCCCCTTCGCCTCCAGCGCCCCAAAATATATACTGCCCGTGGTCCTCCGTGGCACCCGGCGCGTACTTCCTCGCGTTTTTTAACATACGACGTGGGAAGCGCATTGATTGCCGTCCCTGATGGCGGCTCCAATTGATAGAAGTCCCCGCAGAACGACACATTCACGCCCCCGAAGGGCCTGGCCACGCCGTTTCCACCTACCTTCGCGTCACTTGCAGCTGACATGCACGACCGCAATTGCGAGTCCAGCTCTGCAATGAAGTTCGCGCTGACCATGCTCACATCGTCCACAATCAGCCACCTCCACTGCGACATGCGCTGCGCTGCTTGCTCTTTCTTCGTTTTCTTTTTCGTCGCTGCGTCGGCACCGCCCGCCGCGTCCTTCTCTTTCGTATTGTTCACCCCAAGCCCAAATGCACTGTGAATCGTATTCCCGTCGAGAGCTGACGCGATTGTCGCCTGCAACGCTGCCACCTGGAAATCTATGCCATGCGTCCACCCCAGCTCCTTTTCGAACAGCCCCTTCCGGATCTTGTCTATGACGAAACTTTTCCCGGCCCCTGGGCCGCCATGCAACATCCACACGAGCGGCTGCATATCCGAACGACTCTGGCCTTTTTTCTGGCCGCGCGCGGACTTCCCGAATTCTTGCGCCAACACGCGATCTGCCACCTTCTCAACGACGCTCCGCTGTCCCGCGTTCAACCCGCTATCCGCAAGCCCTTCTCTCCATTTCCGCACACTTGTCGCTGTTGCTCTCTTGGCCGCCACCACCTCTGGGGCGCCTTCCCCTTCGCCCGCGCCGCTGCCTTCTGCGGCCCTGGACGCCGCGGCCACCGCTTGCGCTTTTTTCACTTCCGCGTCATCCCACCTCAACGCACCGTCCCCTCCGCGCTTCTTGCGCTTTCCATTCTTTCCATTCGGTCTTTCGCCCCGCACGGCGTCGCCTCTGGCCATGGCCTCCCGGCTCTTCTCCTTCTCGCACTCCGCGTCTACATTTGCCCGCCTGTCCTCTTTCTCCATGGGCGCGCCTCCTACGCGCGTCTTGCGCCGCGTCGCCGCGTCGACAATTCTCGGATCCAGTTCTTCATCGCTGTACAGCCCGTCCTCGTGCTTGACCAGATCTTCGTCCGTGACAGGTCGCAAATCCACCACGCTCATGTAGTTCTGCACGTACCTCTTTGTTTCTTCACATGGCATGCCTCTCTTTAACCACTCCAAAGAGGCCTCCGCCCACGACCCCTGCGTTCCGCGGAATCCCCGCAACGCCCGGAAATATACCATCAACAACAGCCCGTTCCTATCCTCCTGCCCCGCTCCGTGTTTCGGCTGTGGCGCCCCATGAAAACTGGGATTCCTCGGGCGCTCGTTTCGCACCAACACCCACGTGTGCCTCAATGTTTCGAGCTCAGGAATATCTGGAAACGGAACCCACGAATAACTCCCGCATCCTTCCTTGATCACATAATCTACTCCGGCTTTCAACTTGGCTCCCGTCTGCGCCCCGCCTTCGTCGGTTTCCGTTCTTTCCTTATCTGCTTCGCGGACCTTCTGAATCCCCGACTGCGTCAGTTCCGCCTGGTACTCCTTGCTGGTCACATCTGCCAGCTCTGCTCCGCCGCGGGGAAATGCAGCCAATTCGATGCGCCCATACCGCAGAAACTCATACAATGATAAGAGTGCCAAGTCGGGCGCACCAGGAGCGTCCACTGGCCGCATGCCATGCAAGTACACTGGACTCTTAGACACGATTCGGACCTTTTTCGGCCCTTCTCGTCTGTTCGCTTCCAGAAACCCCGACGCTGCTACGGTAACACCATCCCCGTCCGCACAGAACCGCTCCGCCATACGCACGGCTTCTGCTCCCGGGATCATGGCTGTCTTCGCGGTCTTGATACTCTCGGCACCAGTCACGCCTCTGGGGTCTCGGTACGCTCGCAGATTGGCACTTTCCTGCGCTGACCGCACCACGCCTCTCCCGTACATGTCACTGAGAAACCTCTTCATGTGCCTGTTCGCTCGGTACGCCGCGGCCCTGTCTTTCGTCTGCTCCGCCAGCGCGCGGTGGCCCTTTTTGATCTCCCTCACCTCGTTGAACGACGGGGTACACAGCTTGCACTGATAGTCCGCCGCGTATCCCGCTGCTGCATTCTGCGCTCGTTGCGCTGCCAGAACCATGTCTATGGGTCGATCCGTTTCCCAGCACCGCTCCTCGCATACACAACTATCGTGCGTCGCTTCCGTCACTGGGAACCTGTGCGGAATCTGCAAATCGCTATTAAAATTCCATGCCACCGCGCCGCTTAGCATCGCTGGTAGCGTGCCGTTCAGGTTCTCTTCGTTCATGGGCCCGTGCAAGCACCCTGTCATGTTCCTCCTCCCTGCTCGCGGCATGTCCCGGCTTTTCAAAAACCCTTGGCACAACACCACTGCGCGATCTATGAGCCACGTCGCGCGCGGGAAAAAGCTTTTGCACTGCGTCATATCGTCTCCCCTCTGACAATGTCCCAATGGTACCACGCGCTGCAAACGTTTGCTCCACTGGCGCACATGGTTCTGTCGAAACTCCTGCCCCTTTTGCACCCAGACGCCGAGGTACTCTTGCAGCCAGGTTCGCCCTTCCTCGTTGCCCTTGTCTCCATCTTCAGTTCTCCCGTTGCCGCTCGTTGAGGCCCTGCCGCCGCCCTCCGTCTCTTCCAACCCAGTAGTCTCCCTGCTGTGTAAGTACTCCGCCGCTGCGACCAGCTCTGTGGTATCGCGATACGTAGGCCACGCCTTCTCTACCTCTGTTTTCCTGTCCCGCCAGCCCTCTACGTCAGCGTACTCTTGACGACTCGCGTTTCTCTTGTACCTCTTGTGCTCTTCTACCGGCCCCTTCAGCAAATCTGTCGGCAGCTTTGACAGTTCGTGCAACGGGGTATGCTGGTGCAAGCACTGAACGAAGACTTGCACGTGCAGATGGACTTCCAGCCGACTTCTGAGCTTCAATGCTGCCGTACACCCCGTCAACACGACCTAAGCATCCGCCCGCCGCCGTCGCGTTGCTGCCAAGCAAGTCTGCGCACTCGCAGCCCGGGCAATTCGGACAATACCGCATACCCAAAATGTACACGAATACAAGACCCACGATGACCCTAAACCCGTCAACGCCCGCGAGCGGGTCCCGAGCCAGCACAGCCCTTCTCTCGTCCGACGCGGGAACGGCATTTGCAAACATCTCCAGAGGCACTGCCATGTCCACGTCGTCGCCACCCTCAGCCCCCTCCGAGTCCGATCCGTTTTCGCTCGCCTGCTCGCTCCGTTCTCTTGTCGCGGCATTTCCAGAGATATCTTCCATGTGCGCCAACGACGGCTCCCACAACCCACCATGCGTTGGGCCGTGGCGCGCCCGCGCTGCACGACGATTCACGGGGTCCTTTTTTTCGCGACCGCGACAGCCGCACCATTACCAGGTTGTGCCTCTCATCCGGGGACATGGTGAAAAAAACGGTACCCCGTGGGCGATTCGAGCAGCATGGGCGTCGTACCTCATGAGCGTCCGCACTTCGTTTGCCCCTTCAATCTTGCGAGCAACCGCGCTGGCTCCCGCAGCCAATCGTTTCGCTATCGGGTCGAGCGACTGCACATATTTCAGCTTCGAGAAATCTCCGCGCACTTTCGTGGTCTTCCCGGTTGACGGATCTTTGTGCGTACCGTACAAGGCGTCTACGATGCTCACAGCTGCCTTCTCGAGTTCTCCTTGCGAAAACTGGCATTCCGTCTCTCCGTCCTTTCGATGGTCCGCCAAGCGCACGGACCGGGCCATATTCACGGAACTTTAAAACCAAACCGACGACAACGTAAAACCAAACCGCCATTCACGCCGGAACTGAGACTCCACCCGGCACGTCATGATGCGCGCCCACAGAGCCAACTCCACGCGGGAAACGCGGGCCCACGTCGATGTCGCGCATTTTCCTGCCACTCAGGCATGTCTGGCATCCCCGCCCCGTCGCCGCCACTGGCGCCGCCGCGGCCGCCGCCGCCGTCCTCGTCGCCGCCGTCGTCGTCACCGCCGCCGCCGCCGCGTGACAGCGCAGCGCAGCAAGCCGAGGATCACCGGAGCACTGGGCGCAATGGCTACAAGGGTGCGCCGTGAACCCACTATGTCACTCTGAGCTCGCGGGCTGCCTGAAGCGCCGCGGGCCCGCGGATCTTGGGCCCGCCGCGCCAAGCGCGAGAATCGCGCTGCATAATGAAGTTACACTGCTCTCCATCGACAAAGAAACGGGCGCCCGATAGGTGGCCGTGCTTGGTTGCGGCTGCGAGGGCGCCGTCAGCGGCGTAGCCACTTGCAAGGTATCCCTCCAAAATGGGGACGGCCGCTGGGCTGATGATGTAAGCGTGTGATAGATAGCACGACGACGCCCTCCGCAGCTCGAAGAGGCGGCCGCCGCGGCGGCAGGAGGCCAACACCTCGCCTGCATACCCGCCCTTGTCCTCGCATGGGAAGCCCACCCTCGCGCCGAGCCAGATGACGTGCAAGTCATGCACTTTGGTGGCACTGGTGAGGGCCGCCACGATATCGATGACAAGTGTTGCAGGGAACGGCTTGACGCCCCGTTCAGGATGCGGGAAAGTGCATCGCGAGGGATACTCGGCCGAGCCAAGAACGGCGTCGTCCTCGAGAATACAACGCCGCCCCGCCGCGCCGCAGAGCGCCGCGCCGAACCGCAGAGCCCGTCTGTGCGCCTGCGCGCAGCCGAATACACCCGGCACTTTGTCTTCAACAGTGGTTATCACTGGGACCCGTGTGGAAGAGGAGGAGCCGAACGCCGCGCATCCCTCGGCGTTGAGGAGAACCGAGAAGTACGAACTTTCTTTGAGCACGGACCGGATATAGCGAAGACCATGAACGCCACTGGAGTACGAAGCAGGAGCGCCGAACGCCGCCATGGTCGTCCGCACGTTGTCACGGCGATGCGCGTCACCTGAGAGCAACGCAAATTGGAGCGACAAGAAATGAGCAAAACAATTGCCTCCCTTACCAGCTTTCCGACAGGCATCCGGCCGTGGCGGCGAGCCCCCCCCCTCTGAAGCCAATTCCTGTTGCTCCAAATGGCGCTGACCCAGTCGCCCGGGAAGCAGATGGCCAGCATGGGCAAGGCAGACAAGTCGATTGCCTCGGCGAGCGCCTCCGCCGCGGCAGTCCGCCCGGATCAGAGCCGCCGCCGGGCGAGCTGTAACACATCGAGAGGCTGTGTTGCTGGCCGGGCGCGTTTTCAGATCGCCTGCTGGTCGTTTGCGGGTCGTAAACTCCTCCGACCTTCGATCACCTCCGGCGCCAGACCATTGGAATTCAGCTGCCGATATCCAACCTGCGCGCTCTGAGTATATTTGCGCTCTGGCGCCCCACTCGTTCATAAGAGCTCTGGCGAATGACAAGTTGCGCACGCTCTGGACCTCGTAGCGTTGCCCCCCATCATATACAGACCGGGTGTGGTGCACGGCAACGTTGGGGCCGATGGGCCTGCGAAACCGAGGGTTGCGCATGAGAAGGGCCAGGCTGGCGACTCTCGAGCCAAATGTTGACGGGATGGGCCGCAGGCCGAAGGCCACTCGATCAGGCGCCCCCTGTTGATTCCTCACAGCAGTGCCTGGCGTGCTAGACCCTCTCGGTTTTGGTTTTGGTTCATTTGCAACTGGAGCGCTCCCTGGGGATTCGGCCTGTCCCTCTGGCCGCCCGAAAGACCCAGAAACGACCTCCACGACCAGAAAATGGCCTCAAGAGCGCGCGAAGGGCCTCCAACACGGCCAAGATGGCCTCCAATGTGTCTGCAAACGGCAACGCGGCCTCCAAGAAAGCCCAGATGGCCCAAGATGCCGCCAAAACGGCCCCAGATAGCGACAACATTGCCCAAGATCGCCCAACAAAGGCCCCAGATGCCCAGAAGATGGCCTCAGAGGCACCCAGACACACCTCACGAAGGATCGAAGGAGGCCACCAAAATGGCCCAAGATAGCCGAAGATGGTGCTAGATAGCTCCCGGCCTGCCTCCTGGAGGCTCCAAGAGGGCGACAACACGGCCCGAAATGCTCCCAGAGGTCTGGGAGTTGGCCCAAAACAAGTCGCCCCAGACCCCCGACCTCCGGACCCCGTTGCGCGACGCGCGGCCCTCTCCGCGCTCTCGCGCGCCCCGTGAGGAAGAACACCCCTCCGAGGCCAAACCGCGAAATGCGAGGCGCCGTGATCTTCGCGCCCCTGCGGGTGACCCTGCTACAGGGAGGAGGCGTGGAGGGAGAGAGGGGAGGAGGGGAGGAGGGGGAAGAAGGGAGGAGGGAGCAGGACGAGGGAGGAGGGGACGAGAGGGGGACGAGGGCGTCCGGGGGCCATCTCGGGTCGTCATGAGGCGATCTTCGGAACGGAAGACCGAAGAACAGAGCAGTCCCCCAAACATACAAGACCCACGGGACATCGACACGAAGGTCTTGGTTGGGTCTTGAAGGTTTTCTTTGGAGTCGTCTTCGGGCGTCTGGTGGGTGTGTTGGGCATCTTGAGACCCTCGCGGGGCCGCTCGGCTGCCCCCATGACAGATTCGAAGGCTTCCAGGAGCACCGGAAAGCCAGGGCGACCTTCTGCACGTGCGTCCAAAACACTCCTGGGGCCAGGCATCTCGGGGGGGAGCCGTTTAGGGGGGGTGGGCTCGCGGGCTCCCAGATTGTACAACAATGCAGAAAAGGGAGAATGTATATATATATATATGTGTGTATCCTTCTGTTGCTCTCCCGATGTACACCTGTACGCACACTAGAACAATGCGCGCAACGCGCTCCTTGAACTATGGCAGGCTTTGTCCTACAAGTATGCATGCATGTTTCCGCACATGCATCCGTCCTGACATACACCGATCAAATCGCACATCCAACAATACATCCAACTATGGATAGATCCTTGCAGTCATCCTAGATCCTGAAAGCCACGTGTCTACGGATCCACCCGTTTCTGCACCCATCAGGCTGGCCACAGATGCACGCGTCGGCCCACAGCCATCCATACACCTATCGAGATGGCTCGAAACTGCCCCCACCCCAGACGCCTAAAGGTGCCCAGAAGATCTGCAAACATGGCCCAGCATGACCCCAAGTCGCATCAAACTGTACTCCTCCTCCTCCTCCGCCTCCTTCTCAATGACGTCCTCCCTTGGGCGAATGTTTCTTCTTTGCGCGCACGCGCAGACCGGCCTGGTAATAATTGAGCCTCAGGCGCCGGCTGAAGCCCAGCCATCGAAAAGTACCCCGCCCGCCGCCTGGGAAGGTCCCGCCCGGTTCAACTCAGAGATGGTTTTCCTTCTGGGTGCGGCCTCTCAGGCCGCCCTGAGCGCGCCAAGAGTGCCCCAAGAGGCCCCCAAGACTGCCCAAGAGGCTCCCGAGACGCCCAAAGAGCGCTCGAAGACGCCGAAGATGACCCCAAGACGGCCCACAAGGCCCCCAAGACAGCCCAAGAGGCCTCCAAGACGCCCCAAGAGCCTTCCAAGAGGCCTCCGAAGACAGCCCCAAGAGGCCAAAATCGTTGATTTTCATTTGTTTTTTCTATGTTTTTTGTGTTCTGGCTTTTTCGGCTTCCGGACGCTCCAAGACGGCCCAAGAGGCCCCCAAGACCGCTCAAAAACGGCCCACGAGGCTCCCAAGACGGCCCCGGAACGGCCCAGGAGGGCCCCCAAGACGGCCCAAGTGCCGCCCAAGACGGACCAAGAGGCCCCAAGACGGGCCCAAGAGGGGCTCAAGAGGGGAACCGAGAACTGAAAAATCGAGCCCTCCGCCCCAGAAGGCGCCCAGGAGGCCCCAAAAAGGCCCCAAGAGGCCCCCAAGAGGCCCCCAAGACGCCCCAAGAGGCGCCCAAGAGGCCCAAAAGAGGCCCCAAGAGGCCCCAAAACGGCCCCCAAAACTCGGCTAGCCCACAACGGTGCGACAATATGGGCCGGCGGAATGAGCGAAGCGATTAAATAATTGAGCCTCAGGCGCCGGCTGAAGCCCAGCCATTAAAATGTGCACTTGTCTGTTTGCAGACGTGATCGCGGGCGAACTGCACGCGTGAGCAAACAATGGTGTGCGTTTGCAAGGTTGGTTGAATTAAGCAACGCGCAAATGTCTTTTGCGCATGCGAATGCCATGTTTGAAGAACTGCCTGCCATCGCGCTTATATGCGTCAGGGAAGGCGCGAATCCCAGCTGACCACCAAATGCATGCGCGCAAACTCTGATTCTGATTGGCCCGCACCGATGTCAGTACTAGTGCTGCGACATGGGGCACGTCAACGGCGTCATGCGTCTTCGAAACCCAAAGAACCATCAACCTTGCGGAACCTGTAAAACGGCCCATGTGCTGCTGATCTGAATCGCTGCCATCTCAAAATGGTACCCTGCCTGCGAATACCCATACCGGTTGACGTCTCCTTCGAACGAGTGTCAGCGAAGAATCGAACATCACCTGGAGGGAAAGAAGACGGTGACGATGACCAAGATTGAAGGCAGAAACTTCGGTGCAGATCTTGGTCACGGCCCATCTAGGTCACCGTCGACTCGTGGATCATCCTCGCGAGATCGGCGACGGCCAGCATGGACCATGCCTACGAAATGCGTTGACAAAATCTCGCGACTCTTCCCTCGATCATTGGAGCGATACAGAGGGCAGCGTGTCAGTAAAGCACTGTCTCCCTCCAGATGCCCCCCAGCCCCAGTGAGGGGCAGACATACGGGGGACTCGCCCAGGGGGAGGGGGGAACATCGACATGGAATCGGCGATGCATCGCCGATATGTCGGCGACAAGCCCCCTCGATTGCGGTCCACACGTTCCCGGGCGGGTATCAGACCCCAGTCGAACATCAGTGGGCGATTGGGGCTCGACGCGTTCCCCCCTGAGCCTATGCCCCCCGAGCGTCTCTTGGCCCTGGCCCAGGGATGGGGGCGTCGCTGAATGGAGGGGGGAGCGACGCAGGGGAGGGGGGAGAACGGTGCACTTCTCGGGCCCCCAAGGCCCCCTTTGGGGCCCTGAAGTGCACCTTTCCTGCAGCCCTCGCTCCCCCTTGCGCGAGGCCCCAGGGAGGGGGACAGCTCGAAGAGCCGGAGGCGGGATTTCCACCACAGCTCAGGGCCCCTCCGCGCCCCCGACAGCGGCACTCCGTGCGTCCCTGGCCGGAACCGGGGGCGGGGGTGAGGCTTCGGATGCCCTCGACGCGAGCGGTGGAGCGCGGGCAGCTGTCTTAGATCCCAGCCCCAATGAGACGAGGCCAGGACGAGGATAACATCGGGCGAGGATATATCGAGAATCTCTGCGATCCGGCGGCTCTGGAGAATGGCGCAGGCGCCGCGACCTTCTCAGAGCGTTCCGGAACGCTCTGAGAGTCTTCCGGAATGCTCTGGAACGGATTTATCCTCGTCCTAGCCCCGTCCGACACAGTCGCGGCACCCATTTGGCAAAAAGATGAGCTCGGACACCAAACAATCCACTGCCCCTCAGGGGAGCTCTCACTGCACCCATCGAGGAGCCGATGCAACTCCCACGCAGCGGCAGTGTTATATAGAGGCCGACCAGGTTAATGTCACCACGTTCGGTCGGGGGGAACGCACGTAACTTCCCGCTGTTGTCGTCATCCAAGGCTCTGCCTGATGCAATGTTGACTGCTCGCACGAACTTCAAATGCAGATTTGTTATCATCTAAGAAGCCCCCGCACCGGCTTGCTTCGAAGCCCAGCTGGAGAAAACTGCTGGCAATGGATAGCCACGTATGGAACAAAAACTCTCTGGTTCGAGAGTGGTACAAAACGGAGCAGGGGATGATAGCATACGATACATGGTGGAAGCAAGGAGAAAACCACCCATCTCAACTCCCATCTCACACGATGAGAATGCACCCCTTCGCCTCGTCGCCGAACATCCGCTCAAATGTGACTGATGCGCAGAAGAAAGCGCATTGCGATTGATCGCGCGAAAAAGATTACGTGCCACAGCGTGCCCGCTGATGGCTACTCGGACTTCCAGTTCTCGCAGCACATCTGCACAACCTGACCTGACAAGAACGGGAAGCGAATGTTCGAACGTTCGTTGCAGGTGTGGCATCACATGGGAACGTCAAAACTGGAACGCTTGTGCGAACAGGAGGAGACTGCGCGGTGCCCGAGTCAAGGATCCCTCGAAAATATACGACGCTCGCGCTCCCGAGGCGCAGATCCCTCGTAAAGTACACGCGATACGCGCCTCCGAGGCCACGACCCATTGCAAAGTACTCTGGGTTCATGCCTCGGCGACCAGGACCCACTGAATAGCAGCCAAATTCACGCCCTGGAACCGCTATTACTTGTATTGTGCGCAAGCGGTCAGATACCACGCGGCCCCCGCGTCCACCTTCAAGATCCCGAGCTATCCGCCGTCCCCTTGGGGTTCGGTCCGGCTGGCTTGCAGGGGGGGATCTGGTCAAACGGACTAGATCCCTCACCCCTCCCAGGAATTCCCAGGATGCCTCCGGCCGTCTCCGGCCACTCCAAGATGCTCCAATACGGCCCATTATATTTTGAATACGACCGGCGATAACCCCAAGACGGTCCAAGAGGCCTGTAACATGAAGCCCTCTTGGATCCCTCTGGCGCCGTTTTCGGGCCCTCTTGAGCTGTCTCGGGGCTGTGTAACCCGAATCGAAGACGCCTACGGCGAATCACCGCCGCCCCCTGCCTTTGTGGAAGCGCCTATGTGGCCGAACGTTGAGGCCAGACCTGCCAAGCCATCGGACCATGTGTTCCCCGAATCGGTTTGGAAAGCCTTCGGGGAACACGTGAGCGTCTTGATGGTCATCGTCGCCGTCTTGGAGGCCTCTTGGGCGATCTTTCGGCGATCTTTGGGGGCTCTTGGGCCGTGTCGGGCCGTCGGAAGGCCGAAAAAAGGGAAATGCCCAAATCCATCAAAAACCTTGGGAAAATCAGTGATTTTGGCATCTTTTGGCCTTCCTGGAGGCCCTCTTGGGGGCCTCTTGGGCCCTTTTGGGCCAGCTTCGAGCGAACTTCGGCCATCTTGGTGGGTTCCTGGCACGTCTGACGCCGTCGGGAGCCGTTTTGGGGGCCTTTCTGGGCCAACGGGGGACCCTCTTGGTGCGCTCCAGGGCCGTCTTGGAGGCCATCTTGGGCGTCTTGGAGGCCATCTTGGGCGTGTTGGAGGCCTCTTGGGCCCTCTTGGGGCCCTCTAGGGGCCATCTTGGAGGCCACTTGGGCCATCAGGGGGCTCTCTTGGGGGCCTCTTGGGCGATCTTGGGGGCTTCTTGGGCCGTCTTGAGCCGTCGGAGAGCCGAAAAGGCGCAAATGCCAAAATCCTTCAAAAACCAAGGGAAAATCAATGATTTTGGCCTCTTCGGACTCTCCTGGAGGACCTCTTGGAGGCCTCTTGGGCCGTCTGGGAGGCCTCTGGGGGGCCTCTTGGGCCGTCTTGGGCCGTCTTGGACTCTCTTGGGCCGTTTTGGAGGCCGTCTTGGACCATCTCGGGCGGACTTGGAGGCCATCTTGGGCCATCTTCGCGATTGTTTGAGGATGTCCCGAGCGAAACGGCCGTTTTTGGGCACGGTGGCGGGACGGGCCGGAGCCCACTGGGGAGTTCTTTTGGAAAAAGAACCAAAACCAAAACCTGAAACGTCCAGCACGCCGTGCACCCCTGCAAGCAGGGGGCGGCGGATTCGGGATAAGGAGATGGAACATCTAGTGACCCTCGGTCCATCCCGCCACCGTGCCGGGGTATTGAGAATGAGACGAAGTGAAAGTTCGTTGGGCTCTCTTGGGAGGCTTCTCGCGGGCCGTTTCGAGTCCTCTTGCGGCCTCTTGGGGGCCTTTGGGGGCGTTTTGGGGGCCTCTCGGGGGCCTCTTGGGACCTCTTGGGCGCCTCCTGGGGCCTCCTCCGGGCCGTCTTTGGGCGGGGTGCTCCGATTTTCGATTCGGGCTCACCCTCTTGGGCCCCTCTTGGGGCCCTCGTGGGCCTTCTTGGGAGCCTCTTGGGCCGTCTTGGCGCCCTCTTCGGCCGTCTTGGGCGCCTCTTGAGAGTCTCTTGGGCCGTCGCGGGTCGGTCTTGGGGGACTCTTGGACCGTCTTCGACGTCGTGAAGACGAGAAAGTCGTATATACTAAAAATATACGTTTTCCGATGGGAATTTGACAATTGGGCCCTCTTGGGGGTGCTCTTGGAGGCCTCTGGGGGCCGTCATGCGGGCCCCCTGGAGCCGTCCTGTGGCCTTCTGGGGACCCTCTTGGGCGCTCCAAGAGCGATCTGAACACAAAGGCGGCCTGGAGCCAACGCCAACTCCATTTGTTAGAGGATGTTCCGAGCAAAACGGCCAACTTAGAAATCCGCCAACGCCCGTCCAAGATGCAATCCGGAGCCCTATATAAAGGTTTCCCTTAAGAAAAACGGTCCACGCTCCTCGTTCCTCGTTCGCGCTTCCCGTCATCCGCCGACCCCTTTGGGTCACGGAATGTGAGATGCTTCCCCCTTCCCAAACCCCTCCCCCGGGAGCCCGGTCGGGCCGGAATGGAGGGGAGGGGGTGGAGGGCAAAGGTGTCGGCCGCGCCCTTGGAGCCTCAGGGGGCCCAAAACGGGCAAGAGGGCCCCCAAAGGCCCCCCGGACGGTCCAAGAGGGCTACGAGTCGCCGAGAGATCGCTCCAAGACGCCCAGGACTGCCTCCAGACGGTCGCGGAGGCCCCCAAGACGCCCCAAGAAGCTACCAAGAGGCGTCCCAAGAGGCCCTCCAGAAGCAAAATTCGTCCCATTTCCTACGGAAAACGTATAATTTTAGCACATTCGCCCCATGGGCTCTCACGACGCCCACAACGGCCCAAGATGCCTTTAAGATCGACCCAAGATAGCCCAAGAGGCCCCCAAGAGGGCTCCAAGACGGCCCAAGAGGGCCCCAAGACGGCCCCAGCTGCTTCCAAAACGACCCAAGAGGGCCCCAGGACGACCCTAAGAGGAGGCCCAGAGGGAAAACCCGAGTGAACATTTCGAGCACTCGGCCCCGAAAAAACCTGAGGAGGCACCAACAGGCCCCCAAGAGGCTCCCACGAGGCCCCCGAAGCCAAAAAGCAGAGCCGCGATCTGCCAACCGCCCCCAACGAAATCCCAAGAAGCTGAAATCCCAAGATTACCCAGAAATCGTTCCGCAAACTCTGTTTTTCCTTCTTACTGCCGCCCCAAGGGGTCGGCGGTGCGGCGTCAGCCAATGAATCTCTGAAATCTGTCGGCTTTGAAGGTTGCCTCGAGCGCCGCGGCCTGCCCAGAGAGTTCCCGAGCGCTCTGGGAGCGTTCCGGAACACTCTGGGACGGATTTGTCTTTGACCTGGACCCATCTGGCAGCAACTGCTTTGTCCGAGTCCGACGACCGCTGCTCGGCGGGTGGCTTTCTGCCACAAGTGGACGTCCGCGGAGGGCGCAGGTGGGAACACCGCCCGCGGACACCCGAAACTTGCGTGCTCACGTGACGTTCTGGCTCCGCCGGATACGGAATACCTCCTCCACGCTCTTCTGCACCGCGGGGGGGAAGAGCATGTGCGCGTCCTGGCTTCGGGGTGGATGCACATTGGTCGGAAGAAGCAGGTAAACACCTGAAGTAGGAAGGCGCGGGAAGCAAATTGGGCTTCCGCCCGCCTCCTGAAGAGGAAGGAACAACACAACCACTCGATTCTACGAGTACGAAGGCGGCGAACGTTGACTGGAATTCGCATCCACAAACGCCCACTTTGAACGTCCGACCAACGGATAAATAGAACGTCTGGGTCACCTCATTCCCGCATCGCGGCTCTCGAAAGTGGCGACACTTTCGCAGATCGCAGCCCCCCAGACATGGCGAGATCCAATGTGAGCCTGCGGCGAATGCCCGCTATGCTGCCCCCCCCGCCCCACCCCACTGCAGCCGTCGAAAATGGCGGCAGCTTCGCAAACCGCAGCGCCCCAGGGATGGCGAGATCTAATATGAGTAAGGGCAGCCGTTGTGGCCCAGACTGCGACGCGCGCGAGCGCGGCCACCCTGGGCCCCCCCCACGGCTGACTTGGGAGCATCTGTCCTCGCTCTGGGACGCTGGATGCCGCCGGCGCGCAGCACGACAACTGGGGCCCGGACGACGGCGCCGCGCCAACGATGCGTCGGCGGCGCTGGGGTGAAGAGAAAAATGCTTCGGGAGGGGGCAGGTACGGGAGCGAGGAGGAGCGAGAGGGGGGATGATCGAGAAACAGGAGGAAGACTCGGTCTTGCGTGTGGTCTCAGTCTGCCCTGCTGGGCGCCAAGCTGTCGGCTTGGCTGAAGCTAGACCTCGCAAAATCGCATCGCTCGTTCACTGTCCGAGGTGGTGGGGTTCACACGCCGCCCAGCCTATCACAGTCTGGGCCTGTTGACGAGCGAAGAACAAGGATGAGGCTGAGATGCGCTGCGGTCCTTGCGATCAGAGCTGGGGTAACTGAGAAGGTGATTGTGGAGAAGTGGGGGAGGAGGAGGGATGAGGCTCGCGGCGCATCGCCGATGCGTCGGCGATGCGGCGCAGCGCTCTGCCCTCATTTATGATGGCCGCATCAAGGAAGCCTGCAACTGAGGAAGGAACAATCAGTCCCCGCTCCGGGACGACACGCTGTCACCATGCCAGCGTGGCCGCTGGATGGCGGGGCGCGTGGGAGAGCGGGCGCTGGGTACGCAGTGGCACGGCTTGGCAGCGAGGGCGAGGGCCGATTCCCCCACACACACACCAGTCTAAAACTCCGAATAAGATGAGGAACGTGTATGGTGATTCTGCACGTGCGTGTCCTGCCCCACTCCCCCTCAGGCCTTCGGGGGCCTCCCATCGCCATCGAATCTGGACCGGCCTCGGGATCCACGTTTCTCAAGAGGCCCCATGTTTTACCAGAGGGAGAGGGGAGAACGTTCGCGTCGGAACCCTGTGCGGGGCAACTTCCAGGACTGGTCCGGTCCGCCGATTCTGCTGGGGGGGGGCGCTGGCAGAGGGGGTGACCTTGGGCGCCGACATGGGAGAACTGCCTTGTGAGGCCAGAGCTTGCACGTACTTGCCGAATGGGACGAACTTTGCCCCTGAGGCCCCAGGACTCAGAGGGCGCGGACATGCTCGATGCCCATATCCACCGCGTCCTGGCAATCTGGCATACCTAGGAGAAGAAGACAAGCGCATAAACTTGAACTTTCGGAGGTCTCCGCGGATTTCTCGGACGCGGCACTGGGCCCCCTTCCCTGGCGCGGAGAGCGCGCCAGAGGTGGCCACAGCGCCGCCAAAAGGGTCTCAGCGCCGATCAAGGGTATCCGCGCGGGCCTCCGAACATGTACGTACATGTTTTCTTCGACTGTAGGGTTCTGCAAACTATGGCAATTCTTGCATCGGAACCATCGTGGGGGAGGAGAAGATGCAGTTGGACCTAGGCGAGAACGACATCCTTCAAGAACGCGAGACCCTCCGATGGCTAAAAAACGCAGAACATCCAAGGCTACCCTCCAGCAAACACGAAGAACACTCGGGTACCTTCCACGAACAGACCTCGATGTTATACCTCGGTCCGACTGCACGGAGAAAGATCAGGAAGCCGAGGAGGGGCATCTTCCGCGCACATCGGTGGGCGCGCAGGAGGAACAGAGCGAGGGGAGGCACGGGCGAGAAGAGAACGAGGAGGATGGGTGACGTGGAACAACGAGCGGGTACTTGGAAATGCGCTGTGAGTTGCGCGCCCAAACGGACTGCGAATTCGCACGAACCCCTATCTCTAACGATGGCGCAATGCCGTGCGAAACCAGGGGTGTCGCGCTCCTTGCCGCCAGGATGACACGTCTCACAGTTTCGCGCGACGAATTACGAGCTCAGAAAAAAGATTAAGGAAGGGGGACGGGTGAGAACGAGGACAACGCTGACAATGAGGACCCTCCCTCGATGTCCTGACTCCACTCCGTCGACAGGGCCTTGAGAAGATCCTCGTCGCCATTGCATAGATCTTCGCAAGATGTCTTGACATCCCCATAGCACCTGCAAGGATCGGGTAGGCATATGCTGATCTACTTCAAGAATTTGCCCACGAAACTGACTATGCACAAACACAACTCCTGACCAATTTCATGATTGGCAACATGCCGGAACCTGCGCCTTCCCGGCCAAACGAGGGGGACGCATGCACCGATGCTGGGCCAACATATCTGTCCAACAATGACCCGTGCTGGTGCACAACCCACGCGGTCCTGTATTTTTTGGTGACCCAAACAGGGGGTCCAGCTGAAAGGGGGTGGTGCAATAGATTTGGGGCAATTGTATTGCAAACGTTTTGCGCCAGAGAATTGTCTTGCATTGTATTGCAAGTCGCGTATTGCACGCGAAAATGCAGCAATACATTTGCGCCCCGAAATGTGTTGCACGCCCCGCATGCGTTGCAACCCCGCAATATATATATATATATATATATATATATAGCGCGCCAGATCTATTGCGCCACCCCCTTGTCGCTGGACCCCATTTTTGGGTCAACCCGATTGGTTGCATGAGGAGGGGGCGGGGAAGACTCTGCCACCGTGGGCGGGGGGTCCTTGTCCCTCAGAGGCTGGCGACCTCATCTCTCGTCTGGACTTCGCATCGTAGGTCAATCTCTGTGGGTTCCACGGCCCGAGACGGGCCACGGGAGGGTGCTGAACCTTGAACGCCCCCGCTGGCGTCTCTGCCGCGTCGAAGCGTCGCGAGCCTGCAACAAGCCACTTTCTCTCAAACTCGTCCTCCCGTGGACGCCGCGCTCGCCAGATTTTCGAGCTGCGCCCAACCGTGACCACGCATCATGCACGCGCTGAGATGGACCGCGCATCCGTAGGTCTGGTACGCGGGCACGGGGGGAATCAGTCCCCTCCGGGCCCGCGGAGCCAATGCCGCCTGAATTGGCGACCGCGCGAACCGATGTTGGCACAAAGCGGGGCCAAATGGAAATCCTCTCGCCTCAATGCATGTTTGCGCTTTCGCGAACGTGGAACTCCCACTCAGAAGCCGAACAACGGTCCAACATTTCATCCTGGGCCGGATGCTGCCAGGAGTGGCCCTGGCCCAAGGCTTACCGCGCCACTCGTCAGCCCCGCAGGCTCGCTGGGCATCGCGAGGGGCGCTCTTGAGGCCTCCTGGGACCCCCCAGGAATCTTGGGAAGACTTTCGGATGGAAAACACTCCGCACAAGCGTGGTCTTTCGGAAACCCGCTCTGAATCCACATCCCTGGCGCGTGGGGGGCCCGACGCCGATCCAAGAAATCCGCGCTGAGCGTTGAGGCCAGGGGGCACAGCTGGTAACACCTGGCTGAAGCGCCCCCCCGCTCTGAAGCGCCGCTGCAACGAGGCATTGGCGCCGGCGCAGACGAGCAGCACCACGAGGTCCTGCGCCCTGTTGCGGATTGCCATGTGCAGGGCCGTCTCCTTCACCTGGGAGGGCAGTCAGCAGCATCGCCGTGGGTGCTGAGATTTGCGAATCGTGAGGGTCAGCTGGCGGAAATGTAAGAGTCAAGCAGAAACTTGTCAGCCGTCGGGAAAGCTGCCCCAGGGCGGCTGGGGCGCGAGCGTCCGGGCGCCCCACCGTAGGGGTATAACTTTTCCAGCCGCCCTGGGGCGCGCGTGCCCAGAGGCGGAAAAGCTAATTGTTGTACCGTTCTTCGTCCATGGAGACACAGGAGGAAGTGGGCCCTCCCCACCCCAGGAAAACGCGCGCGCTCAACCACGCAAGAACATGAATATTCATGCGAACTCCTGTGCGCGTTACGCACGCGCTTCTCTCTGCCATCCTCTCCTTTCGTTCCTCTGGAGCGGCTCTGGAGGAATAGGGGGAGAGAACGGCGAGGAGAAGAACAGGTGGAGGCGCGGAAAAAAAACTAAATCGAGCATGTACGGATCGCTCGGGATCTCTGAGACCTAGCGAGCTCGCAAGATGAATCGGGCGCCGCGAACTTCCCCAAACGCTTTGGCACGCTCTCGAACAATTTCACCTTGCCACAATGACTCGGCCAAAGAAAATGCCGAATCTCATTGCCCTGGTGGTTCTAGCCGCCCGAGGTGCCGGAACGCAGATCACACTGGACACGAAGCCATCCTCGCGCGGGTCGTCAGTGGGGGACTCCACTCCAGACGCCACCTGATCCGCAGAAAGCCGCTGTACACCACCACCATGCCTAGCCGGTGCCATCCTGGGCCCCAAGATGTTGGATATATCCTCTTGGTCAAGGCCCGCGTGGTCTGCATTGTCTAAGCTGTGGCGCCCAAAACCCGGATAGCGAAGCGACGGATCGCGAAACGACTTGCGGCGTCCAAAACCCAGATCGAAGAGCAGTCTTGCTCTCGCAGAAGCCAGTCCATGCAGCCGGAAAGCTCGTGGAAGGCGCTTGCAAGGGCGCCTGGAATGATGCCCAGGAAGCTTGCCAGCTTGAAATCGGAACTTGTAACGAGCCTGGGAAGCGCTGCGAAGGAGCTGCGCGCGGCACGCGTATTGGGAACGAACAGGAAAAAACGCTTCATGGAAACGCTGCGACCTCCCGCAAGCCGCTGCGGTGCTGCCTGACCAACAGCCAGGGAAAGGAGTTGGCTTATCCTTGCCTGCCCGCTTCGAATCCGAAACCATCTCGGTCCTCCAATGCGCAGCCCTAGGGCGCAATTTGGCACTAGCCAGGCACGGTGGTGTTCAACTGCCTTCTGCTAAACCTGATCCAGATCCTCGCGCATGACGTTCAAGTCAGCCCCGCGGGCGATGAGAAGCGCGCACATGGCCAAATCTGGCGTGCTGGAATCGCACGCGCGGTGCAGCGGGGTCTCCTCCTTCCTCTGGTTGTGTCCGCGCTCGTTGTTGGCGCACTTCCTCGCGATGGCGTTCACGTCGGCCCCGTTGTCTAGGAGTTCCCTGGCCACCTCGAGGTTGCGCCCAGCAACGCACTTGTGCAGCACGTGCTCGCTGAACTTAGCGTCGGTCCGCATGGAATGGATGTGGCGGACCTGCTTGGCGTTCGCGTCGGCTCCGTTCGCCAGGAAGAGCTTCAGCAGCTCGGGGTCCTGCATCAGGAACGGCAGAGCCAGCTCGAACGCGGTCGAAGTGGAACCACAGCCGCGCCAGTCGTACTCCCTCTGCTGCGCGTTGACGTCCGCCTTGTGATGAAAGGGGGGCCTGCCAAAACGGATTGCAAGTAGGTCAGGCATATATTCCTGCAGGCGGATTTTGAAGAGAAGTAAAACTAGCCAACACATGCTCCAGAGTAGGTAAGAGACCACGACAAGTCGTCACCAAACTACTTGTCTTACTCTTCTTGAATACCTCCTGTAGAGGGACAGGCCCGACTTCAACCTAGGTCACCTAACCTTGCGCATCGAAGCCCCCGCGGGGGGAAATTACCCTCGCGCCCTCGCGCCCCTTCGACACCCCCATGGAAGAAGGGTGACCGATCGGGCGATCCCTGGCCCCCGCCGCGACGCGCGATGATCACGGTCCACCTAGCGCTCACCCCTACTTAAGGGTCTTCAGAATCCCCCCATAGGGAATAACAAATTATTTCCTCGGCGGCCTTATTCACGGACTGGGGTCCCACTATTAGGGGGTAATGCATTTTTCCCCGCGGCACCCGCGGCGCAACAACGACGACGACAGGAGGAGCAGGAGGAGGAGGAGGAGGAGGAAGAGGAAGAGGAGGAGGAGAAGGAGGAGGGGGTGGAGGGGGAGGAGGAGGAGGAATGGGAGAGGGAGGAGGAGGAAACGAGAGTTTTAGCACCAGTCCGATCCACCGCCGAGTGAAGGGAGGGGGTGGGATCGAAACAAAAGACCCTCCGAGAATACTCACTCCTGAACGTCAAGATGACTCCTTGAACTTGCATGCCGAAATGGGGACGGCCGAAACTGGGGACCATGCCCCACAAGAGACCGTTTGTTTGAATCGGCTATAACCCGGGTTATCCCGAGGGGGGGGGGCGACCGATAACCTAACCTTCGCGCTGTGGACAGCCCTGCATACGACCGCGCGCACCGGTGCTGCGGCCCCTACAACTGCTAACGATGCTGCAGCGATGCTACTTTTGGTGCTGCGACGATGCGGGCGCCGTCTGAGAATGCCTATGGATGTCTGGACAGCTCGCATTGGAATGCGCGGAATGTGATTGCTGAGCGTAGCCGCGAAGTCTTGTGTACACAATCTATAAAACACGCGCGCACCACACTGCCTGTGAGCACTACAAAACACGCGTGAGCCACAACGGTCTTGAACACCACAGGTACTGCTACAGCAGAGGCTTCTGCGTGCACAACAGTGCCTGTGTACACCCCGATGCCTGGGCACACCACAGGGCAACGTGCACCACAGCGTCCAAGGTCCCGCCGGGCACAAATCTGGAACATCCCCTGGGGCCCGAACGTATCACATTCAAAATGTGAGTTATTTGTGATTTCTCTTGCCCAAGGTACCTCCATTTTGGGCCGACCATGTTCGTGTACAACACGGTGCCTGTCTATAGTACACCACGACGCCCTTGCACAACACAACTGCTTGTGTACACCGCACTGTCTGTGTAGACAACAGTGCCTTTTTACACCACAATGCCTGTGTACACGACAGCAGCTGTGTGGACCACAGCGCCTGTGTACACTGCGGTGCTTGTGCATACCACAGGGGCAACGTGCACAACCATGTATGGCGAACATTTGCGCCAAAACGCTTCCTTGCACCTCCAAGGTCCCGCCGGGGTCCAAATTTGGAGAATCCCTGGGGCCCGAACGTATCACATTCAGTATGTAAGTTATTTGTGATTATTGATTATCTGGCCTGGGGTGCTGTCCCCCCCCAATTTTGGCCGACCATGTCTGTGAATACCACAGCGCCTGTCTACCATGCGCCACAACGACTTTGTACACCACAGCTGCTTGTGTACACCGCAGCGCCTGTCTACACAACAATGTCTGTGTACAACACACCGCCTGTACACTACAGCGGCCGCGTGCACCGCAAGCCTATGTACACACCACACACAGTGCCTGAGTAAACGACGAAGCGTATGTGCACCACGGTTGCCGCTTTAGCACCATACTCGTGCAACACAGCCCCTTTGCACCAAAGTGCTTTTGTCACCACAAAACGGCGTACCTTCCAGGGCCCCCCGCGGGACCGAACTCCAGAAATCGCGTGGATCCGAACGTATCAAATCCAATATGTAATCTATGTGTAATTATTGTTTTTCTTGTGCAGGGAACGGTCCCGTCTTTTGGGCCCAAAACGCCTGTGTACATCATAGCGAAAGTGTGCACAACAGCGGATGTGTACACCGCAGCGCTTGTGTACACCACAACACGTGGTACACCACGATCACGGTGCACCGCAGAGCTTTTGTACACCACTATGCGTGGGATGCCCCCGTGAATGATAACTGATGTTGCAGCAACAACCGTGCACACCACAAAATCTGTCTTTTCCATAATGCCTGGTGCATCACGATGCCCGCGTGCACCGCGCGAGCTGCGTGCACTTATGCTTGCATGCGCTACAACGCCTGCGTACACAACACATCCTGCTGCAACAGCAGCAAATGCGCGCACCAAACCGCCTCGCTGCCTGTGCACAACGCGATGCGTGTGTACGCGCTGCTCACGTGCACCTCCAATACCTTTGGATGACGTCGGTCGTCGTCGTCGTCGTCGTCGTCGTCGTCGTCGTCGTCGTCGTCGTCGTCGTCATCGTCGTCGTCGTCGTGCTTGTCGTTCGTCGTCGTCTGTCGTCGTTTGTCGTCGTCTGTCGTCGTCTCTCCGCGCCACTCCAAGTCCCAACGGTTCGTCAACGCGCATCCCAACACACGAGCATGCTGCTGTGGCGAAAACCGCCGCGCCGTTGAACACAGCGTTCCCTGCGACCTCCCTGTGACCCCCCTTTACCTGCACAACCAGCTACGTTAGGTTATCCTCGGTGGGGGGCAACCCGATAACCCGGGTTATCGCTGGACCCCCAAAAGACAAGTTCCAAAACCCCGCCCCAGACTACTCACGGTCGCGCTGCCAAGCAGGCGACGAAAGGCCCCGGAGGGATCACTTCCACGGCGACACCGGCAACGATGTTCCTGCACAACATGTTGCTTCGCGGTGACAAAGACCCTTAACCCTTCGAGTCGGGAGCTGACTACAAAGCTAATTCACCCCAACATAAAGTTGTTCTTCGAATCTAGGAAACATTCGTGGCACACACGTAGATATTCGAACCGTATCTGTATGTTTTCATGTTCGATTAAAAAAGAAGCTTTGGGTGGATCAATTGTGTACTCGATGTCCTACTCGAATCCTGCGAGAGGAGACCTAAGTCAAGAGGGTCACCCAATTAAGTGTTGGGTTTTTTCCACCATCGGAGCTTGCCTCTGTAGGGGTCCTAGCGGATATGGTATGTGAGGTGCGCCGCCGATTTGGTGGCCGGCCCGGGTGCCCGGGTGTCCGCGGGTGCCCGGGTTCGCCGCCGATTCGGTGGCCGGGCCCCGGTGCCCGGGTGCCCGGCTTCGCCGCCGATTCGGTGGCCGGGCCCAGGTGCCCGGGTGCCCGGGTGCCCGGGTGACTCGGGTGCCTGGGTGGGTGCCCGGGCGCCAGGTGCGGGGTGCCCGGGTGCCCGGTGCCCTGTAGCCCTATAGCCGTGTAGCCCTATATCCCTATCGCCCTATAACCCATATAGCGCCCAAGAGCCCATATAGCCCTGTAGCCCTACAGCCCTAAACAGATTATGATTGGGGCTTCTCTCTGGTATCATTGGGTTTAGCAGGTGCGTCGAACCAGACCGCCCAGGTGCATGATCCCTGATGCAAAGACGGGGACCTCCGTGGGGCTGCGTCGCCATCGTGTTTTTAAGGTTAGGGCTTCTTTAAAGATCGAAGGACAGAGTGGGCAGGAACTAAACGTTCGCGGTTTTACTCTCGGTTGTTTCCGCCCAGCTTTCCATGGCACCGGTCCGGGGGATGAGCCCAACATTGGACACTTGTCCGTCGGCCTGCCGGGTCGCATCGCGATGTCTCTGAATTTTGGGTCGCGCCCTCCATTGCCCACCCCTGGTGGCAAGGGGGGAGGAGGAGAGGAGATGCTGAGATAGAGCGCGACTATGTGCCCGCTGCTCTCAATGCATTTGCGATGGGCGAGGCGGCGGCGGCAGCCGCGAACCGCCCGCGGCGCGCGCCGAACAAATATGGGGCGTATTAATCATGGTGTTACAAGTTAAACAACACAATCTCTGAAATCAGAGAGTGCGCCCATCGGACTACAATGGATATGCCGCGAAGATCGAGCGGGGCCCAGCGGGCCCTGACGAACCGAGATGCTGGGCCTCAGGAGCACGGGCGCCGACAAGTGGGATGCGAGCGAAACCTGATACAAGGAGTGACAGCAAGGCCCAGAGGGCCATTCAAGTTGAAACCAGGGGCCGAGGCGGGCGACAGGAGCCCGGAAGCAAGAGGCGAGGAAAGCGATGGGAGCGGGGGCACAGGCGCCAGCAGCGGAGGCGCCCCCAGGGTCGGCGGAGTGGTGCGAACGCGGGCTCACCCTGCAACGCGAGCTACACTTATGAAAAAAAGCTGGCCCACGCGTGCAAGTTGCACACCTGGAACCAACGTCATCGACGCCCACGGGCACGAGAATGCCCCGGGAGGAGCACGGCATCAGTAGTAGCTGCTGGTCCAGGGGGGGCATGGGCCCTGCCAGTTCTCTGGCATGCAAGACATGGCCTTGGGCGAAGACCAAGTGTGGCGCGGCGAGAAGCACCGCTCCTCATGGAAGTTGCGCCCCAATCTCATGGTGGACGATAGGGCCTATTTCGTATGCGGCGTTCGCCGCTTGCTCTTGCTGCCTGCGGTGGCGGCCTAGGCGATGTCGGGGCCGCCGCTCGAGCGAGGCCCTGGTTTTGCGAACGGCCACAATGAGGCGCGGCCATTAACCAACTCCACTGGGCGCGCTCAGCGGTGTGGGCTCGTTTAGACAACGACCATCGACGACGAATATGTTATAGCCAACCGCGCATCATCCATGCGCATATCCGTTGCGCACATCATGCGACGAACAACGCACGCACACGCGCGCACAACTATGCACGCGATTTGTCACGATTGCTGGGCGAGCGTCGCCCACATAATTACGCACGTGCAGGAGTGTGGCGCATCGTTGCAACTAGCGCCATTTCGGCAACACGCCCATCACACGTTTCGCGCCCCACCGTTCACGTGCCCAAGGGTTGGCGGCACAGGCGTCGGCCGAACTGAAAAGGAGACAGGGGGGGCGGACCCTGGGGAGGGCAGGCAATAACACTAGACAGACATAGCACGGGCAATCCTGGAAGTGCAACGGGATGCACCCCCCCACCACCCCCTCCGCGCGCATCGGGCTCGAACACGGGCCCGACAGGGATTCAACGGGGAGGGGGCAAAACACCCACGTGCCCTCCCACGCCAACCCGTGCCACCTCGCGCTGGCGAAGATGGAGGGCGGGGGCTCCTCCTCATCCTCATCTTCCTTCTCATCATCCTCATCTCCTCCTCCTCTCCGTCCTCCTCCCCCCGCCCTTCGCCCCCGCCCTGTCCGCCACCAGTGCCCCGCCCATCCATCCCAGCCCTTCCTCCTCCTCCTCCTCCTCTTCATCATCATCATCCCCCGCTCATCCCCATGCGCCAACTCGCCCGCGCTCCCCGCGTCATCCCTGGAGCCCAGCGTCAGATTCCTCCTCGTGCCCCCCTCCTCCTCCTCCTCCTCCTCCTCCTCTTCCTCCTCCTCCTCCTCCTCCTCCTCCTCCTCCTCCTCGCCACCATCCTCCTCCTGCCCCTTCCGCCCCTGCCGTCCTCTCCGTCCTCCTCCTTGGTTACGCAGCACATATGATCCTCGATCGCATTGCTGAATGTTATCATGATTGGATTGAAAACGTGAAAACGTGATTCGTTGGTTTGGTTTTATCTCTCATCGGGAAACGTCGAACAGCAATGGCCAGTAATCGGCAGTAATCTGCAGTAATTTGGCAGTAACCTGCAGTAGTCGCCAAGGCTACCCCTGCTCATCAGCATCATGATCCATCTTCTGCAACTCATCATTCTTCTCATCGTCCGTATCCTCATCCTCCTCGTCTCCGTCCTCCTCCCCATCCTCTGCGTCCTCCTCCTTGGTTACGCAACGCATCGGGTCCTCGATCGCACTGCTGAGTGTTATCAGGATTGGATTGATAACATGATTCGCTGGTTCGGTTTTTCTTCTCATCGGGAAACGTCGAACAGTAATGGCCAGTAGTGGCCAGTAATCTGCAGCAATCGGCAGCAACCTGCTGCAACCGCCAAGGCTCTCCCTGCTCGCAAGACGAGGAGGGATGATGGAGAGATGGGATCGAACTGGAGGTAAAAGGATGGCGACGAGGAGATACGATGAAGGAGTGAAGAGGAAGGGGGGGAGGAGGCGTTCGTACCACAGAGTCTGCACCGTGGCTCAAGACAGCTCTCTTCCCCAGGATGTCGTGCGAGCCATCGCTCACTCATCCCAGTCGCCGTGTAACTGAAGCCACCATCCACCACAGACAAGATACGTAACCCCAACAGACCGTCTGTGCTGGCCACTCATTGCCACGACTCTCGACATGCAATGCCAGCCACTCGTGCATCACCGATTCGCGAGGAACTCCTGGAACTTCCTGTACGGCCTGATGGGGTTGCTGAACTCAGGGTACGTGTCAAGCAGCACGTCTAACATCGCCTTCGTGCGGCTCGAGTCCGCCTCATCACCAGAGACAGCCCAGCGGAGGTAAGTGCACGTCTGCGTGCATCCAGACAGGACGAGGAAGCCGCTGGGGATGAGCAAGCCGGCGTCGGTGTTCGTGACCAGCGCGATGGTGCCCTTGGCCTGGTCCACCAACGTGTTCATCTGGTCGATCGTCATCTGGTGCAAGCTGCGGCGCTTCTCGCGCCAACTCGCCCCAGGCACGCTGTAATGCGGCAAGCACACGAGCGTCTCACTACCGTCCAAGTACATGCGAGCTTCCGTGCACCCGTGGATCCCAGCCTGCACGACAGTGCGAGTCTCCGTCGTCGAGACCAGCTCGGGCGCGTACACTTGGTGAGCCCACGGCTCGTCTGGGAGAATCAACTTCGTCGTGCAAATCGCGTCGAAGGACTTGCCGATGAGGGAGACGACCTTCTTGCCCTTCGGTTCCAACGTGCATGCCCAGTCCGCGCCCGTGGTCTTCATGTGGCTTTGCATGGCCTTGATGCCGCGCTTGATGACGGCCGAACTGCGAACGCTCTCGTAGATGCTCACCTGGGTCGGCGTCGCTACGGCATTCATCTTGGACACTTTGACCCCCGCCTTGGCTTCGACAAGGGAAGTGCCGACGTTGACCTCCTGCATATGCTTCAGGATCTCGAAGAGAGGGTTCGGCGGCCGAGCTGAAGACTCAACCTCCGCGCTGCCAGTGCTCTTCGCCGCCCAAGAGTGCACGCTGATCATCTTCTTCACCTTGCCGTTCATGGTCGTGAACTCCTTGACAGCGCCCTTGTTCAACTCCTTGCCGATGTCCGAGATCTCCTTGGAGATGGCCCTGCAAGCAGGCACCGTCGTCAACCCCTCCTCCATCCTGCCCATCACATCCTGCATCTTGGAGTTCACGGTCTGGCTCACGTAGAGTATCGCAGCATTCGCCAGCCCCTGCAACTCACCCAACGCCGAAGCAGCCGATCCACCCTCTGGGCCGTACGCAGAGATGCAACTCGCTTTGGTAGCTCTCATGCCCCCCTCGAGCTTCGTGATCTGCGCCGCGATCTTCGCGGCCATGGTGCCAGCCAGACCCTTGACCTTCGACTCCTCGATGGCGACGGAAGCACCAGGCTTCCTGGTAGCTCCGCTGGCGCCCTCGCCCTTGCGGTTCGCCTCCGCCGCGGAGGCGGCGGCCTGCTGGGCCAGAAAGGCCTCGTGCGCCCCCAGGTTCCGCACCGTGGCCGCGTCGCGGGCGATGGCGCCAGCCCAAGGAGCTCGCCCCCCCACATCTTGAAACAACAAGAAGTTGCGAACATGTTTTCAAGATGCCGAAAGCGGGGGAGACGAATAGATAAAACACAATCGTCTAGAGGCACACGGGGTCCGGATGGACTGCCACACATCAAGAGGCATTCGGAACATGGGAAAAAAGAAAACGAACAAGTTCCCATTGAGCTGCAGCCTCCCGCGCGATCGTCGGGAGCAGCACGCTGACAGGCTCTTGACGAACTGGCTGGTCTGCTGGGCGAGCTTGGACAGCAAGCTGCGGGGCGCCAGGCCGAACATCAGCAGTGAGCACGGGCGTCAGCGACTTCTCGTACTGACCGAGCCTGCTTCTCCCGCCAGCGAAAAGATTCTGCCGATGATCAGCGGCCCTGACAATGGCACTGCGATGAGAAGAGGCGATCTCGCTGGTGCGCTGGCGCTTGATGCGCTTGAGGCCCTCGTACTGTGGGACGTTCCACTGGTTGCGATGCCACTTGCACTCCGACTGCTGAGTGTCGATGATGTGCTGCCACTCCTTCGTGAGGTCCTCGCGGGCCTTCCCCTCCATGATGCCGTTCCGCAAGAATACATTCCACGGTATCCATCCGTCGATGTCATCGTTGCAAATCTCTACTGCTTCCTGCCAGGGTTCCTATGTGTACGCGTGCTGTTTGTTGTTTCTGAATTTTGTTTTGTCGATTAGATGCTTTGCTGCTGCTGGTGCGTTTGGAAGTGCCATGTGTTCGTTGCTCTTGAGGTTTGGCCGTGTCGTGTCATTGATGTTGATGTATTCTGGTTGGTGTTTGCGTGCCTGCTGTTGCTGATCTCACAGCGGGATGGTTGTTGCCACGGTTGCTTATCAACGGCATGAGGCGCTCGTTGCTATTGCATCCCCGATGTTTCTCCGAAGCGCCGCCGAATCGTGACCAAAATCCCTAGAGCAGTGACCCGAAGGCCGTCAACACTTTTCAAATCCCCCCACTCCTCCACACCTCCCCCCCATCATGGGAACCGATAGCGAACAACCAAATGGAATGGGGGTGGGATGGGTCTTTCTACCCTGGCTAGTGCTGCCCTGGTGCTCCTCTTTGAACTCTAAACTCTGGAACCTGGATTTCGAATCCATGGGCTGCCATTTGAGAAACCACTCTGTCTGATCTGCTTCCGAGAGGCCATTCCACCAATGACGAAGCTTCTGGTTTTTCCACCACCTAGCGACCAATCCGTTGCACGACCTGTTGTCCGCGAAGCACCAGAACTGCGTGCCCTTGGGAATGGATTCCGAGAGCGGGAGCACCTTCTTGCACTTGGCGCAAGTGTAGGAGCCAGGGGGAGCGGCCGAGGAGCTCTGCCCAGACTTCCCCGACTTCGCGACCACCATGGCGGGGCCTGCGCCCTGGCTATCCTCGAAGTCCACCATCACGCCGTCGAGAACGCCGTCGCACGGAGAGCGGGTGCCTTTGGACTTGGAACCGCGCGCCGAACCTGCCAGTGTCGGCGTGCCCGAAGATGGCGCCGTCATCCCAGGACTGGGCGGGGGCGGCACGCCAAGGTGGCCCTGGGAGCCCGCGCCACTGGCGGGATCCATGGCGGAGGCCTGAAGCCGCGCGCGCCGCGGCTCGGGCACTGACGGGGGCCTGCCAGAATGCCGGCTTCAACCACAACAGCGATGGCTATCAGCGCCGTGGAGAATCCGATGACAAGTGCGACTCACCTCGCCGCAACAGTCGGTCACCGATGTCAGGACCAATCCGACTCTCTGAAACCTGGAGGGCCACACCGTCTGCGCAAGCGGCAAGTGCAACGTGCAGAAACGCAAGGAACTGGCGCCTCAACGGAATGCTGGATACCCGAGAAAGTGATGGCATGCGCCTGGGCATCCCATCGAGCAGGTGTTTCTCAGGGCCCAAATCATGGGCCCACGGAAGTATGGCAATGGAAATCGGTCAGATTTTCGGAAACCCCACCCCACGCTATCACCCCATCGAGCCCATCTGGAACCTACGAACTCACTTGTTTTATATTCATGATTTCCACACCTGCCCTCTCGCCCCAACCCATCACATGCGAAATTGCTGGGCGACGACGACGACACTATCACGTGCTATGTGCGCTGTTGCCGTTCACTGTTTTGAAAAACATGTAGGTTTCACAAGTCCTCCATCACGAGATGTGCCTCAACAGACGCCACCTCTTCGGGCGACGGTACGTAGGCCAAGTGGTCGGCCTTAGAAGCAATCGCGTGTCGCTCACCTGCTGTCTCCCATGCTAACATCGTTGCACAGAACTGTCGCTTCTCACCAAACGTGAAAACATAGTGTATGCAACCGTGGTGCCTACAATCAACCCATCCTCTCTGCCTGCCGTTCTGGTGGCTGAAGTGGTCAAACTAAATCTTGATGCAGGGTGCGCCGTCGCCTGTGTGCACGCGAACGCGAGTCCAAACTGTGATATCCCTCTCTGGAACTGCGGCCGCATTGTGGACACCAGGCACACCGAGATCGCCATCCTGAATGGGCAGACGGGGCTCGATGATGCCCCCCTCGAGCTCGAACAAGTCGTCGGTCACGTTGTCGTCGCCGAGCTGCTTCTTGTAGAACTCGTCGTTCCGATCTTCAGCGCCACCCTCAAGCCGGATGAACGCCTGAAGCTTATCTCCAGTGAGCTTAAGTAAACATCGATAGTAGTTGTCAGGCTTGTCATGGTGGATGCTGGCGATGCCCTTGCCAAATATCTCGGAGCAGCCGCATAAGGCAGCGAAGTGCGAAAGTGGGGCCCGATCGCGGCGATGATAGAGCATCTCGCCGCCCGCTGCATATGGAAGAGGTGGTCTGGTCTGGCGGCTGGCTCCCAGCCGCTCGAAGTTAAAGTCATGAGTAATTCCAGCTTGGACTTGCAGAGCCAATCAAACTCGGAGCGGACGCGAACGAGAGGAAGCGGCTGCCATAATCCGTAAATCATTGACCATTGAAGAAACTGCGGTTTGATCGCAATCTCCAGTTCAAGAAAGTCGTTCTCCTTTGTCTCAATGGCGCCAATAGTTTTCAGATTCTCAATGCCAATGGGATCCGCCGCGCCTCCATGGACGGAAGAAGAGCTGGTAAGATCGACGCTGCACCAACCTAAAGGGGCAACGTTAAGGCCTTCCCAAACAGAGCTTCCCTAAAAGGCTGGATTGGTCCAAAACACAAGGCACCCTACCCCATATCGAAAACTTAGCACAGGGGAACTCAGTTTGGGACGAGCCCCAACGTTGCCCCCAGCAAGCCTTGGCCAGAGATCGCATTGCTACGCAAGAGATGATCGACCACAGTGCCCATCCGAAACTCTACGCCAGCTGGAACGGCAACTCGGTCATCAGGAACGTCTGAACACACCGGCTGCTCCTGGGCGGCCCCGTCGGTCAAGAGGAGGTCCAAAGTAGTGGCAAGCAGCGGCCGCAACCTGGCCGTGGAAAGGCACCCCTTGACGTCCCACACGTGGACGTTCTGCAACGCACACTCCACGCTGGAAGCAAAAGCGGCCAGATCAAGTGTCAGGTGTTTGACTGCAGAGTTCTTGGCCAGCAGATGCGAGGTCCTTGCAGAAGGGTTGCGAACACATACCTCGAACAACGTCACTGCTATAGTTGATCTTCTCGTGTTGATGTGGTGCAGCGCTACGTTGCGCCTGCTCTCTGGGTGGCTGTTGACGACCCGCACGAAGGCGACGTTTGGGCCCAATGCAAAGTCACCGGGCGTTGCTTGTCCGACAACCTCCAGCACGGCGTCGATGACGTTGCCCGCTGGGTGACCCATTGCCAACGCCACATCGCCATCAGCAACAGTGGCCATCTCAAACAACTCAGACGGCATACTGATGTAAGTACCTGGTCGCAACACGCTCTTCAAGAACATCACGAACGCCTTCGTGTCTTCCCTGAGCTCGATCGGCTGTCTCCGTAGGCCTTGCGTCAAACCCCTCCACACGATAAGCGCGCCAATGGATTCGGCGCAAGTGGCGTGCTCTGACTGCGTGTCGCATTGATAGATTCTTGATATCTTACTCTTCAAGTCCATGATGCCCAGTTCCGCTCGACTCAATCGGAGATGGAGGATGCGCGAGGCCAAAGCGGTGGAGCGCCAGTTTGCGACGCAGAACTCCCAGAAGTCGGTATTCGTCTTGAGCTGCGCTAATGTATCGGGTTCCCTCACAGCGGCGCAAATCGAAGGGAAAGACAATCCGTGTGCATGTGAGCCAGCAGATTTGATCATGGCATGCACTGCCTCGATCCTGCGCTCGACCGCCATGATCAGAGCATACTCCTGAAGCATCACGAACAGGTGTGGGAAAGAAGTCAACGGAAGATCAGGCAGACTGGCAGTCCACTTCCCCGATTCATCGCGGACAATCGTGCCGCGCGCGTGAAGTCTGTGAGCAACTCGGTGGAGCTGGCCGCCACTGCCAACTCGCATTGCCTCGTCGTATTCGTCAATTGACGCCTTGAGCAGACTGCGCCCCTGTGTTATCGAACCACCTTGGACTGAATAGTAAGCGCCGATGGCCACGTACGGGCATCGGAAGAGGTGGCGTGTCTTGTCACATATCTCCTCCACGATGCGAAGCGTGATCTGCTCCAATGCAGCTAACAAGTTGCTCCGCCGAGCTGCTGGCATCTCCGCGAGGAGCACCAACAATCGATCAGACGTCGCAAGCTTGAGATCAGAGATCAATCTGTCCCGCCCCTTCTGCGATGCACCACGGCAGGCGGCGCCCCTGCCAGACGCAGCGAGTGTGCCCAGTCAACTGTTGCATAAGGCCCACTCGCCGCTTCCTCGACTTGATGCCTCGATGCCACAGTCCCAATGGCAATCACAGATCTCTAACTCTTTGGCAGTCCTCTCGATTGTCTTCCCCACGGCTCGCAATGCCTCCGCGCTGGCCTCGAAATCAACTTTCTCTGCCATCGCAGCGATCAAATCACTGAGGAAGCGGTTCCTGGTCTGCGCTCCCTTCTCGCTGCCGAAGTGCATCTTCTCTTTCGAAAGCCGAGACTGCACCGCGACGAACTTCGGCAGCTGAGAATCCAACGCTCGTGAAAGATACCCCCACTTCCAATCGATGTGAACAGACGCGCCAGGCTTGAAGTCCTTCGCGGCTTGTGGGTCGTCCGCGAAGCACGTGGCTTTGAACAGGCGCACCAACCCATGATCATTCAAGAACTCTTGAAATAATCTGAGGACGTGGACGACATCTGAATACAACTCACTTGCTTTCACAGCTGACTCCAAACTGTTGTACAGAACGTGCAACTGACCTGGCATCCAGAGGGACCACGGGTACAAATAACTTTCAGGCGACCCCGATTGTTCTGTGTTCAGGTACCGTGGGACAATATCCAAGGCAATGTCGTTGTGGCCGCTCTCGGTGCCCTGGTCTGACGTCGTCCCTCTCCTGGCCTTGCGTTTACGGTGGAAGTGGTCGTCGCTACCCGAGTGCATCAAGTCAACGTGTACAGTTTTCGAAGATTTGTGGACCAATGAACCTTTTCCACTTCCAATTGAACTCATGGGACATACCCTTGTTGTGTAGTGTTCTGTGAGGTCCATCCCAAACGCGAAGCATGATATCCAAAGAGTGTGCTGCTGGTATATTGATTGTATCCTCTATGATACACAAGAAATTGTAGCCGAGTTGAGGTGACGAATCAATCAAGGTGTACGCCAACGTATCAAACTTAATGAACCACCTCTGCTGAAACAGAATCGATGCCATATCCAAGCGCAGCCGCGCAGTGCGCATGAGGCGGATCGACGGCAAGCGGCACTCCCCAATGCTCAGAGCGTTTGAGACCCGTTTGCCTTCCTCCTCGCCCAACAGCAGAGGTGCAGCCTCTGCCATCACGCCCGACAGCGAAGCAGAAGGCCTGCACATCTTGGCTAAAGCAAGACACCTGAGAATGCCTTCAGGCGTGTACCTGTGCGTGACGGTGCCGCGCTCTTGCGTGGTATACAAGCCGCGCAATGCTGTAATCGGTAGAAGTCCAACACCTGGCCCGACGTCGGGCGGCTCTCCTGGTGGCGGTGGTGCGGCGGGAATATCCTCGCGCTCGTCGTCGTCGGCGCCGTCGTCCTCGGAGCGGGCGCCGACGAGGGGAGAGGGTTCAGGTATCCGAGCCTCGACGCCCATGAACCTCGCGTAGCTGGAGGGAACGTCGAATGAAAACCTGATGGATGGGTCGCTGTGCGGCTCTGTCATGGGAACCCCAGTCGGCACCGACAACACTCGCCACTGTTGAAGCAGAAACTCACTGAAATGATTATACAAATGCCCGCCCACTAGCACTTTTTGCTCTTTACAATGTGTTTCATGTTCAACGAGCAAGTTGAATACGCTCCCGCTGTACGCTTTCATCTCTTGTGTAACCTGGAACCGCTCAGCTAAAGGCACAGCACGGGAGCACGAAAATCTGACTTTCGAGCTGACTGTGATCTGAAAGCAGGTGCAAGCAATCATAGCTGCAGTGATACATTTCCTACTCGGTTCGTATACAAAAACAGCCTTGGGCAGAGCGTTCCTCCCTCGGCGCTTGTCGCCGCCACTCTTCCTTTTCCTGCGAGGAGTGTCAAGGGCATTCTGAGGCAATGGCACGGCATCGTCTGAACGGCAAACTGATGTGTTCATTTCCGTTGTGTGAGCCAGCAAACATTTGAGCCAAAAAGGTTATGGGACGACGCAATGTGCGATTAATACCCGTGGTGAGATCCCATGCGTGTAAACATCGGCCCTGAATGTGTGTATTTAGCCCGCACCTTTATGTTTGGATTCTGTCGTTTGCTCAGAAGGTCGTCAGCCCCGCTAGGGGCTGCCTGGCGCGTGAGATCCCCCACCCCGTGCGAGCGATTTATGTATGTGCCATGGGGATCATAGAATGTTGTATGTATGGACGCGTGCTAATACCTAGGACAGATACGATGGAAACGACGCCGTGCAAACCGCCCATGTGCGCGCGCTCGCTCGGAATGCACCTAGGATGCGTCGGCTCTCGGCGACGCGCTACAATGATGGCGCGGTTGCCGCGCCTGGGACCATGCCGCGACCACCGCGCTACGGTCAATGAAGCAAACCCCAAAATCAGGGGCCCTGACCCCCCGCGGACCAGCGCCCGCTAGGCATCAGGCTCTCGTCTGCGCAGCTTGCCAGCAGGACGAAGTGCCAACCACCCAGCGACCAAACATAAGCGCGGCCAAGATCGACGAACGCAGATGGACCACAACGCAGCCAGTTCGAGCAGGGAAGCTAGGATTCTCAGTTCGAGCTGCAGCTACATAGTGACGACCGGACCTAGCGAGCGCTTGGATTTGCAGTTCGAGATGCAGCAACGCAGCGACGACCGAACCTCGCACAAGCTGGGATTTTCGGCAGGAAGCTGTAGTGCTAGCAGCTAGCTCGCCGCCTCGCCGTCGACCGCGTTCTGCGGGATCTCTCCCATTGATCCTGCGCGCCCCGCCGCCGCCTTTGAGCAAGCTGAGGGCGAGCGCGGGCGATGGCTGGGGCTGCTCGTCGGACTCGGGCGATGGCTGGCCCATCGGCACTACCGGCAAAACGTTGCGCGCCTCGCGCTTCATCGCGCGGAGGAAGCGGGGGACATTGCGCAACTCGCCCGGCTGCAGCTCCACCCAGGCCTTGTCGCGCCACTCCTTCAGCAGCGACTGCGTCCTCTGTCCCGGCCCGGATCCGCGCTCGAGCAACTTGGCGAGAAACCCATTGAGGATGTGCAAATGGGGAGGACGCAGCTGGTGGCCTCTTCCCCGCGGGCTCGGTCCCCTCGTGAATGCGTTGCCCCGCGCTCCTGAGCCGCGCTGATCTCGGGGGCGCCCGCGCCCGCGAAGAACGCGTCCACCCCCGCCGCCCGCGGGCCGCAAACAGTCTGGCTGGCTAGGAGGACCAGCGTGGGCAGCGCGCTGATCAGGCCCGCCTGCTTCTTGTCGAAGCCCATGCCCTTCATCTCGCCGAGGGCTGTCGCGCTGCTTCTCGTCGCCCTTCCTGCTGGCCGCAGACGGCGGCGTTTTGCCCCCCAGGCGCCGACGCCGCGGCAACGCCCCCGCTGTCCTTCATGGGGGGCTTGGCCTTGCCCGCTGGAGGGGCGCCGACGGCCTCCTGCCCAACGGCCGCGCAAGCTGCTTCCTCAACGCAAAAGCCATGACTAAACACGCGGCGGATATGAACCTTGACAGTTTTCTAGAAAACGAAGGTGGGCCGACACGCTGGGCACTCGTAATCGCACATATTGCGTAGCACGAGACATCCCCGTGCGACCCCCCAATGGCGCGTGTCTTATGCGCGACGAGCGCAGCGTGAGCGAGGAACTTAGCCCCGCGTGCGCGGCCATCGTCAGCGCGGCAATCGCACGCGAAGACGCACCCGACGGGGCCCACGAACAGGGAGGATTCGGTTAAGCCAGGGTCCGGCTTCTAGGAATCGCGAGGGTTGCCGCCGACGATCGAGTCGAACTCGGAGCGCGGGGTGGTCCGCGGAGCCGAACTGACCGAACCAGAAAGCGACGACCAGGTGGCGCTGGTCGGGCCAGCGAACGGTGGACTGATACCAACGGAGCCCCTGAATCAGCGATCTACTTCCAGACTCGATTCCCCTGAGACTCCGGGCGGGCCGCCGACCGACCGCGCGCGGCGCCCGCCGCTACGCGAAGATTTTATACTAGCAACGCAACGTCCAACTGAGCTCCCCGGGCGCCCGCGGGGAAATATGGGGCGAATCCGGACAAGGGCGGGCCCTGCACGACAGATGGGGGCGCCAGTCTCTAAGATGAAGCCGGGATCGGGGCAAAATTTGACCGGGGTAAAAATCATGCTCGGTTTTTTCAAATCACCGGGGGCGCCGCCGAACGGGCCTGCCACGCCCTGGGCGCCATCGGCTTCGCGAGGGAAAAAAAGCGCCCCGGCGCGGATGAAGCCACGGCGCGTACTTGGCCACGCGCACGACCGAGGGAATTCAGCGCCAAGCGCCTTTCACTCCAGAAGGCCCGACGTCAACAAAACAAACTTGAGGCCCAAATGGGGGCCCCAAGGAGGCGGACCGCCAAAACAATCACGCAACCAACGCAACGAAAAAAACACGAAAATGTCAAACATCGCGTTACTCAGTGACCTCGTCGGCCAAGCAACACCGCGATAATGCCCAAGAAGGCATAGGAAAAAAAAGTCACGCGCGCGGCCAGGCGACTTCCCCGCGCCGCCCCAAGGTTCCCGAAGCGCGCCGAAATAACCGTAGAGAACACCCCGGAAAGTCTTTGGAACATCCCCGCGCCATGCAAGATCCGCCACCGAACAATCTCGCGGACACCTAGCGCGTGCGCGCGGGCGTCCACCATGGATACCCACATCCGGTTTCCGAGACAATCGCGCGCAACCGCCTGGGGGCCTCGGCAACCTCGCAATTGGCCCAGGGGCCCGCGGGCCCCAGGGAATCGAATACCGAGTTCGCAACTCCGGGAGCATCGGGCGCAGCGCCAGCCAGTCGCTCGTCTCTGGCTGACAGTAGGACGCCTGGAGACCCGGTAAAACCTAAGGAACCGCTCTTCAGAGATTCACAGAACCAAAAACCGGGGCGCGCCAAATTCTCGCGCCCGAGCTTCTCTGAGAATCTCTGAAAATCTCTGAACTAGCCACCCCGCGTGAAACATTCCCATCAACCCAAAACCTCGGCGCTGGCCGAAACTCTCTGAGAGTTTTTCGGCCCGCGAAATTTGGCGCGCCCGGATTTCTGGTTCCGAGATCCTCTGAAATCGCGCTGCGGCGGCGCCCAGCAGGTCCTCGCGCGCCCAGGGTGGGGGCCGTGGACATCGCGGGCCGCGATGGTCCCGACCGCGAAGTCCTTCCTCCTGCCCCTCGACGAGTCCACGCTCATGGACACGCTCTCTGCGCTGAGCGCGGACCGCGCCATCCGCCGGCACTTCTGCGCGACGACGGCCAACTGGCCGCCGACGGACTGGGCGATTTTTCCCCGAGCTGCGCGTGCCACCGAAAACGTACAATAGCCCCGGGCTCGGGGAGAAACACTTTCGAAGCATTTTCAGGCCGCCAGCGTCGTGGCTGCCGACACGCCGCGCGCCGACCGAGAGACTAGCTGGGTCCACTACGTCCACGGCGGCGGGCGGGCGCCCAAGAGAGCTGTCGCCGCGGCGCGCGCGGCGGGGCGCCCGCCCAACTGCAACCGCAAATGCGGCCTCCATGGCGCCACGGGCGTAATATATGTGACGCATTCTCGGGCCCCCCATCAGCGCATTGGCCGGCGCCCAAGCCCCTGAAACGCATACCTACTGCGCCCCCCGTGCAAGCCGCGCACCCGCTCACAATGCTCGTACACACCAGATTTTCTGCCCGCCATCTACAGTCTAATTGGGCGCCCATGTGTTACTTGGGCTCCTCAAGCCCTCGAACATTCTTCGGGAACTTCTGCGAATGCGCGCGCTGCGCTCCACAAGTCGGCGTTCTATTTTTCTCTGGAACTCTCCCAGAATCTCTGGTTCCGATTTGTCCCGATCTTCCGCTCGACTGAGTCTCTTCACCTCGAGGGGGCCCCCGAAGGCCGCGAGCTTTTGAAAGAGAGCCAACCCGATTGACCGCTTGCTTGCTCAAGTGCAGCTGATGGGAGAACGCTCCAAGCGGCCGGAACTGGGGGCCGAGGTAGAGGGCGCGGAGGGGCACTCTGGCGCCGCCGACCTCGGCGGAGTCGCGCTTGCGATTGGCATTAGACCCGCGGGGGCGCGGGGCCCTGACCTGCTTCTGGGTGTTCTGGCGGTGGTCGAAGGATTCTACTCGAGCCCCGATGGGGGGCCTGAGAAGGCCGCCTTCGCCAGAGATCCCGGGGCCAGGAACAGAAAACAAGCCCGGTAATCCACGCACTTAAAGAGGCGTCCATACACGTCAGGATCGAACGCCGAGCCGCTGCCCGAGAGGCCGAGCAAAGCCCGCGCGAAGCCCACCGGGGGCACTCGGACCCCCATGAGGGCTCCGCCTTGGAGGTGAAAGTGAGCGCAGCGCGTGCGGGGCAGCCGAACGCGTCTTTCATATCGCAGCGTGCCGCCGCGTGCCACGCTCGCGCCGCGCGCGGTCGCTCCGACGGCCCGCGCGCTCCCAGGGGGGCATTTTCTGCAATGCGGGGCGCGCCCAATGTCGAATGCGTCTGGAGCGCCGCGCGGCGCCGAGCGGCATGCGCCGCGGGCCGCCGCCCTGTAGAGAGGGCGCAGTCCGCGCAGAAAACGCGCGCCCCCGTCCGGCTTAGGCGTCTGCCAACCAACCGAGAACGCCGCGCGCGTCGGACCCCCCCCCCGCGCGCCCTCCGGCACGCGGCGGGGCATTCGAGCCCCGCGGCGACGAAATCCATCTCGGGGGGGCAGGTTTGGCACCGAGGCCAAAAAGGGGAGGGGCGAGGCTTGCCGCAGCACTCAGGGTTCCAGATCACGAGCCAGGCGCCCACGGGCAAACGGACCGCGGGGGCGCGGGGCGACGGCGGAGCGGGCGGCGCAGCGCCCGCGAGGCCCTGCGCGGACCCCGCCCCCGCCACCCCCGCCGAGCCCCGAACTCGCGCGACTCGCGGGCCCCGCGAGGCCCTTTTCCTTGAGAAACTCGGCCAGCGAGGCTCTGGCTGCGGAAAGCCCGCCGTCGCTCCCAGGGGGCCCGAGGCCGCGCGCGACGTCATCTGCCGATGCGCGGCGACGGCGCGCCGCCGAGTGGCTGCGACGCTTGGGGCCAAGCCCCGCGCCCGAGAGGCGGCGGGAACAACGCTGCGCCCGAGCCGAGTCACGACGCCGCCGGGCCACGTGGAGGCCCTCTGTCCAAGCCCCGCGGCGCGCCGGAGCCCAGCGCCGAACCTCCCACTAGGTGCCAGACGGGCCGGTGACCCAGTCAAAGAGAAAATGACAACAACGCAACGTTGTCGGCCCAAACACCATTTTGCTCGCTGTCCTCATCAGGGAGCGCGGAAACCATGCCCTGTGAATTTCAATTTCGGATTACCACTTCCAACGTGAAAGCCACTGCTGCTCTCGAGTGGGCCGGGGTCTTCACGGGCACTTTTGCGCCTCGTCTGCCGCGGTCGAACAACTCGGGGCAACCCGCAGTCAGCGCACGCGCGCGCCCGCCATCCGATCAGTTCCCACATCTGACTTACGAAATCGCGGCGCGACAATCCTCTCGATCGGAGAGGCAGCGCCGTCATGTCGCGAGGCGCGGGGTCGACCGCGAGATTTCCACATCGAGCTGTCGCTGCAACATGCAGATAGCACATCGGATATATACGCGACAATTCGGGCGCCAAACCCACTGGGTCAGATGCGCGCTTTGCGCTGGAAGCGGCGTGAACCCACGATTGAAGGTCGCATGTGCGCGCTCATGCCCACCTGCGCTGCTCGCGTAAACTATCTCTGCAAAGACGACGCCTGGCAAGGCCAGCGCGCGTCGCCAAAACGCTGTATGCGCTCCAATCTGGGGATGCCCGCGCGCGACGCGATCTTCTAGGACGGCGGCATCTGACTCTACGCGACCAGGTTCACGACGAAAGCGCCCCCGAGACATCTTGCGGACATGAGCGACGGCAAGACTCGGCAACTGCAAGATCGCGTCGGATGGAGAATCGTCGACGCTGGCCGCGGCCCCGGGTCGCGCGCGCGCGCCAGGGCCAGCAAAGTGCCCCGAATGTCTAGGCCCCCAGGGCTCCTGCCGTCCAGGCGGCCCGCCTTGACACCCCGACAAAGGAAATCCACGCGGTCTGCTTGCACCTCGGAAGATTTGCGCTCATCGCCAAACCTGGCCCCCCAAGACTTCGCTGCTGCCTCCGACCTTCGGGCCCAGTCGTCGTTCAGGCGTCCATGGATATCCTGAAACTGTGGCCTCCGAGCGTCGGCCCGAAATGATTGTTGCATGCTGTCGGCTCGCTGCTTTTCGCGCATCTTCTCAGCGCGCGGAGGCGCGCCCGAATCTGCATTTGACGGCGACGCCGCTGTTCGACTGCAATTCGCGCTAGAGCTGCCGAACGTGCAATTGCAGACGTTGCTTCGGGGCGCGCCCGCGCATTTTGGCATCGGCGGCTTAGAAATCCACGGCGGCATGCGCGGCGAAGACCCAATGGCAATCTAGATCCAAAGGCGTGGTTGCGCGTTGAAGGATCGTCTGTTGAAGATTGCAAACAAATCCCCACGCAATGAGAACATCTGTTCGGCGCCCGTGGACTTCGCTGCGCGCGGGGGGGCGACGCCCCCTTCCGCGCCCAGGCCAAGTGCCCCGAGAGTGCCCCGAGAGATTTCGGCCCGCACGGGCCGGTGACCCTTTCCTGTGTTGAGGGGCTTCTCGGATCTCAGGTCGAGATCGCTGCCCTGGCAGCTCTAATCCGCGCGCTCTCCATTCAGATCGGGCGTCAGGGGGTCATATGCATTCGAAGCTGCCCGTCCAAATATCCCCACCCACCGCGAGATTTCCTGTTGCGTAGACACTGCGTAGGGCCTCTTCTTAGGAGCTACAGCGGGCCCTGTGCGATCCGAGGAATGGGCCCGCGAAGCTACGCGCGCCTCAAGATGCGCGGTCGCGGAGATGCGTTCCCCACGCTTTCCCTGGCATTCTCTCTTCTAGCAGAGGATCCCTTCGATTACCTGCCCCATGCAAATGCTAATTCTCATGTTCATCACTTGCGACGTCGCGCGTATAATCGGAACAAAAAGCTGAGAATATGAATGCGTACTTGATGGGGCCGCTCGTCGTGACCACCCCGCACCAGTGCTTACCGCACCTCTGGTCCTGAAATATATGACTTCGGAATGCCTGGAACCAGAAATGAAAAATCGAATCCGTCTCGACAAGCGGCTTCATCAGACTTGGATCCGCGACCATGCACTGTAAATATGGTTGCAGATAGTTCGCGCCCAGCAACCCAACGCAGGATTTCCTGTAAGTAAACGGCCGGGCTGGTCCAACCAATGCGGCCCCAACTCTGAGCGATGCAATGGGCTTCGCAATGAATGCCTTCTATGCGCTATGTACGCCCACGCCGAATTCAAATGGCTCGAATTCGACTGCAGGCTGTCCGAATGATGGCGCTTACGTCGGCGCTGGCCAACCGCCGGGCGATCAGCGCTCTCCAAAAGCCCTGCCACCTGCAAGCCCTTGGTGCCCCGACTCCCAGGTGTCCTGGCCCCCCACCTTGCCTCGGATTCCCCGCACTTCCTCCTGAAATGCAACCAATGGGACCTTCACTTCCCGGGGCCAATGTACGCGGGGCTCGAGGTTAGCGCCCGGATCATCTGTGGCCCAATCAAGTAGCTTACCCAATGTAATGTATCTAGCCTGGACATCAGGGTGTCGCCCAGCCTGTGCCCATATCTGTTTCGGGTTATAACATATTGCACCTCGTCCTGGCAATAAACACTCCTGCGACATCCGCGAGGCACCGGGGTGCGATGGGAATGCGGACCTTGTGGTTTTTACCCCAAAGAGCTGGCAGACATGCTGCTGGAGTGAAAGCGCAAGCACGGCCTTCAATTTATTCATGTACTCTGTTGCCTCTGGCCTTTCGACCCTTTGCTCGTGACGTTATTCGTAGGAACGAAATCCCCCAACATTAGTGCACGTGGGCTTGAAGGTGACCCCTGAAGAGGCTCCCGCCTCGAGATGCGCCAGGCGATCTTCGAGCTCGCCGGATCCAATTTTGAGGCCACACACGATGTCCTTGACAGCGTTTATCTCCCCCTGTGATGGTACCAACATGTTTGTCGTAGCCTCAGTCTGCTCCTTCACGAGATTGGCTGAAGCATCAGCCCACCATGATGGAGGCGCCGACATCTCGCACAGCGCTAGCCAAAAATGGATCGGAAGAGAAACACTTGCAGTACAGTTTCTGGCTGCTTTCGCCTGGCAGCCTTGAGCCCTGGCAACCTTGAGCCTTGTGCCAACACGGCTTGAGCCAAAATGGCTTGAATTTTAACTGTGCATTCGTTCCTTTTTCCTTCCACGCCTTGCGGGCAAGACTTGTGCCCATACCCACTGCAGTTCGGAGCTGCGGGCCCCTTTTCCCCAGAAGCCCGAGGCGCACTGGACAATGAGGGATCGATTTCCGGCCGCATACGAGGCTCGGCATCTATCCATACCCAGTGCCCCTCTGCCTTGTGGCGCCCCTTCCGGGACAGGCCAAAGCGCACTGGACCTGGATCAGGAGGCAACTGCTGGGAGGTTTTCGGCGGAAGGACTAAGGAGGATTAAGCCCCATTGGGGGGCTGTTAAGAGCCAGAACGGCCTCGGATCAGGCGGGACTAAGCCAAATTAAGCAGGACTCAGCGGTATTAAGCCGGACTGCGCGGGATTAAGCGGGATTAAGCCCGATCAAGCAGGATTTCGAAACAGGCTAAATCAGAGTTTGACCTCCCGGGAATTGCATGCGAACCGGGACGTGCACACCTTGCCCCCCCCCCCCCTGGGCCTTGGCCTCCACAAGCGCCTGCACGGCCCCGCGCCACGCGCCGAGGCGGCGCCCGTGCTCCCCGGCCTCCGCCCCGCCGCCGTCCCGGGGCGACCTCGGCCTGGCCAGGAGCACCGCGTGCAGCGGGCCTGCGGGGCGGGAGCGGCCAAGGAGGGGGGTGTCCAAGAGGGGGGGGTGCAAATCATGACCGGCGGCACGTGCGCGGCCCAGCGGGGGGGCCAGGGACGTAATGAAATAAGAAGAGGCGCCATGAAATCTGAGGAGATATCATGGCCCACGACATGAATTCCCTCCCCCCCTAGTCATCACCCCCCTCTTTGCCGCCTCCGAGTGGGGCGGGAGCACGGAGCAACGACACCTCCACCAGCGCGTGGAGCGCCAGGGGCGGCGGCGAGCGAGGAGGAGAATCACCCCTCAGAGTGCGGCGGGGCTGCTCAGAAGCCGCGCGGCCTTCCGAGGAGTTTTGCTGTGTCTTCGGGGAGCCTGGGAAACCACGGCACCACCTCCGGCGTGGAGCCAGGGGAGGGAGTCAGCAAAGGCGCCCAGCTTCGCGCCTCGCGCCCCGCGCCTCGCGAAGCGCGAATCACGTCGTGCCCTCGCGCCGCCCCCCAGGGGAGGAAAAGGATGAGGAGGAATCGGAGCCGAACCGCGAAACGCGAAAAACGTCGCGCCCTTGATGGCGCCCTTGGTCAGGGGGGACCGCCAGGCTCGTGGTTCGAGCTTGGGTGTTCTCGTGGGTTCTCGACGGCTCTCCAGCCTTGGGGTGCCTTCCAGCGGCTGCGCCTCGCCGAGCACGGTCCGAGGGTGCCAGAACGGCCGCCAGAGAGCCGAATGAACCCGAAGAACTACCCCCAACAGATTCAAAACATGAGCAAACATAATCAAAAACTCGTCCCCGAACTATTTGTACCCATCGGTCGGAAGAAGTAGGTAGAAACATGAAGCAGGAAGGCGTTGGAAGCAGATTGGGTGACCGCCCGCTCACTGAAGAGGAGGGAAAAGGGAAAACCACTCGATCATTGAAGTAGGAAGGCGCTTAAAGTAGATTGGAATATTGGAATCCATAAATACCTACTTTCAACGACCGATGGGTAACTATTATTTAATTTTCCTCCTTTAGAGGGAGAGGCCCGACGGAATCCTATCCCCACTGGCGTGGCCTAGGCCCCACTGGCCGATTTACCACCAAAATGGGGATATAGGCGGTTCCCTTCGGGCTTCGAGGGGCATATCCCCGACTGGGTGTGATGGGATGGTGGGAATCGAGATGGGGATGGTAATGGGGATGGGGATCGGTTGAAAGATGCTGAGGATGTGCATCGCCGACACATGGGCGATTGGGCCCCCGATGGCGAACCCGCACACTCCTGGGCGGTCTCCCCGTCGGCTGTGAGAGCAACCTGTCGGAAGGTGCTTGGGAGGGAGGGAGGCGGGCGGAGGGGGAGGACGCGATTTGTTAGGAGGACCCTAGAGAGGGAGGAAGCGGTGACCATGATCCAGATTGGACGCGGAAACATCATCGGTGTCGACCTTGGTCATCATCAATCCGTGGATTATCCTCGCGAATGGGCGACGGCCGGCATGGACCAAGACCAAGATCGGCGTCGACAAGATTCCGAGACATCTTGTTCGTGGTCAGCGGGTTCATTTTCGTCGATATCCCCTCGCTTCAGGCTTGAAAGACAGGCTCGAAGACGAAGGCGAGGAGGGAGAGAACGACGCGACCGTTGTGCCCACGCTCTCGGGGTGCGCTATATCCTCCCTTTTTTTGTTCTCTCTCTCTCTCTCTTCCCCTCTATCTCTCTCTCTCTCTCTCTCGCTCTCCCTGGATCATGAACTGTGCGCGTTCCACGCCAGCATGCCGCGAAAGGTCATACGAAGATAATCTTCAGGGAGGAGGAGGAGGAGAAGGAGGGAGAGAGATACGAAAGAGGAGAAGGCGGGTGCTTACGATGGATGTTGAAGGTACTGATGGCGAGGAGGGATGGTAAGAGAAGAAGGTCCAAATCCCCTTACTCCTCGTCCTCCTCCTCCCCCTCCTTTTCCCTCGCCCCTGCTCCTCATTATTCTTCCTCATCCTCTGCCTTCTATGTCCTCCTCCTCCACCTCCTCCTCCTCACGTCATCCAGGCCCCTCCCACGTCGACCTCATCCGTCCGATATTCTCCCTGCTCCCCCCTCAATCGCATGCGCATGCGCATTTGATCCATTCCTCCTCCTCCTCCTTCCCACATGACTTCTGTCTCCTATATCTTCCCTCGCTCCTCCTCACCCCTCTAGGAGACAGGTGGAGGGGCAGTGAGGAAGAGAGAGGGGGGAGGAGAGATAAGGCAGGAGGAGCAGGAGGCTTCTGCTGCTCCCCCCCTCGAAGGGTCGACGACGACAAGCGGGCCTCGCGTCGAGCAGCTGCCCCAGGTCCCGGGGGGGTCGTGGATGAAGGACGCTTTGGCGCCAGAGGCGAGGAGCTCCTCCACAATCGTCATCGTCGTCATCGTCGTCGTTACCATCCAGGAGTACGAGTAGGGCCGAATGACGACGAAGGGGAGAACGCGAGCGATGAGGTTGACGGCGAGGTTGGACGAGGAAAAGAGCAATGGAGGAAATATAAAAAAGGACGAACAAGGAAGTGGTGGTGAGGAATGATGCTCGGCTCTGGCTTTCACGATCGAGGCGTCATGCTCGGCCGCAACAAGTGAATGAGCCATTTTTGTGGCAGACTTGAGCAACAGAAACATATCAGTAACCATCAACTTCTGGCGCTCCGCACGGATTTTTCGGATCTGCGCTGGACCCCCCTCCCTGGCGCGTGGAGCACGCCAAGGGCGGCGCAGGGGGCGCCGCCCGGGGTGGGCCCAGCGCGGATCCAAGGAATTCGCGCGGAGCGCCAAAAGTTCATGTTTGTGGAGTTTCTCTTCTTCGAATGTTGTGGAACTCGTTCTTCGTAGTGTCTCTGCGATTGCAAATTTGTGACAGAAGGGTGGCTCGGAAGCCGGGCAAGGGCTGCTAAATCCGTGGCTGCTAAAATCGACCTCCGGGAAAGTGTCTTCGTTCATCCGGGAAGAAACCCGTTGACTGTTTCGCGTGCCGCGCCTCATTCTGGGAAGTTGTCTTCTCCTTCCGGGAAGGGCCGTTTTCGCAGCCACGGTTTTAGCAGCCCTTGCCCAGCTTTCGAGTGGCGACCACTCGCCATCGCTCGCACGTCCATTCCCTGTGTTTTTTTCGGTTTCGTGCGTGGTTTTTCCGCCAAATGATCAAGGATGCTCCTCGATGGTCCTCGCCGAAGGAAAAATGCACACGTCCGATCGATGCCAGGACCAGGGTCGACTACTTAGGAAGGCGAGGGTGGGTCGCGGCGGTCGCTGCACGAGGGCGGCCGCGCCCCGGGCAGCGCGCCGCGCACCGTGCAGGGCGCGCTTCCGGGGTGCGGAGGCGCGGCTCCGCGGCCCACGCGCGTGAACGGGCGGATGCCGCCCGGCCTGCCCGCGCTTGCCGTCGCTCGGGCGTCCACTCTTCGCGCAGCTGCTGCAGTGTCGGGCGTTTGTTTTTGTTGGGGAGCTGATCCAAGGTGTTCCTCGATGGCCCTCGCCAAGAGACCGCATGCGCCCGAGCGGCTCCGAGCCCGTATGATCCCCAGAGAACCCCGACCCTTCCCGATGGGGCTGGCTGCTCCTCCCGAGTCGTGTTTCTTGATGGTGCAGGAGCGCTGCAAACACCCTCGCATTGCCCGTCAGTCGGAAAACGTGGGTAGAAACATGAAGGAGGAAGGCGTTGGAAGTAGATTGGGTCTCCGCCCGCCCCCTGACGACAAAGGGAAAAGGAAAACCACTCAAGCAGATTGGGATCTGGGACTCCAATAGATACCTACTTTCAACGACCGGCGCGTGCTTTGATTCAACACGTTGGAGGTCTGACGCCGCCAGGGGTGGACGTCAGGGTAGGGCAACGAAGACCACAGAACTCTGTCGCATTCGGCCACGGGAGCCGTGTTGCAACAGAGATTGCACTTCGACTTCCTGTATCAGATTGACTCACAGCGCGTAACCGAGCAGGGCAGCTGCCAGGCTGTTGCAGAATCCTGGGGGTGCGGACAGTGCATGTGTCGCCCGATTCGCGCCGCCTCTTCCCCTTGAAAAAGAACGCATCCAAAGAAACAAATTGCAACAATCAGTGCAGCGGACGGTGTGTATGTGCGTGTGTGTGTGTGTGTGTGTGAGTGCGTGTGTGTGTGCGTGTGCGTGTGCGCGTGTGCGTGTGCGTGTGCGTGTGTGCGTGTGTGCGTTTGTGCGTTTGTGCGTGTGCGTGTGCGCGTGTGCGTGTGCGCGTGCGTGTGCGCGTGCGCGTGCGCGTGCGTGTGCGTGTGCGTGTGCGTGTACGTGTGCGTGTGCGTGTGCGTGTGCGCGTGCGCGTGCGCGTGCGCGTGCGCGTGCGCGTGCGTGTGCGGGTGTGCGCCGCGTGTGCGCGTGCGTGTGCGTTTGCGTGTGCGTGTGCGTGTGCGTGTGCGCGTGCGCGTGCGCGCATGTGTGTGTGTGTGTGTGTGTGTCTGTGTGTGTGTGGGTTTGTGCCGTGGCCTTTCCTTTTTGATTAAGCATGTCGAGTCTTCCGAAGCGAGGGGTACGACCCTCCGCGCATCGAACCGAAGATGCATCCGTTCGTGCCCCTGCACGATCGGCCTTCCAGCCGCAAAATTGCCCCCGTAGCGAGAGACGGGGATCCACTCCTGCCCCCATACAGACAAGGAAACACACCATCACCCTTGACCACCCGCAGGGCAGAGGCGGAGGGTGGTCAAGGGTGGCGGTGGTGTATATCGCTTCAGGCGCTTTCGTGGGACATCGTGCACACCCGCATGATGTAGGAGGAGGAGGAGGAGGAGGAGGAGGAGGAGGAGGAGGAGGAGGAGGAAGAGGAGGAGGAGGAGGAGGAGGGAGGGGGAGGAGGAGGAGCATCCGCGGCGCACCAGCATCCCGCACGACAGCTCGTCCTGAACCATCCCAAGTGGTAACGGTGGTGCGCTTCCTGCCCCCACCCCCACCGGGCGGCCGCCCGAGAGCGGTGGCGGCATCGCGCGGCAGCGCGGCAGCGGAGTCATCAGAAACATCGGACAGATCGCACTGCGAATTACTGTGCGGGGTAGGCGCGAATTGATGGGAGGTCTGCGCGTCGTCGTCGTCGTCGTCATCAGCGCCGTCTTCGACGTTGGGCGGCGGCCATGGTGCCACGTCATGCGCTCCTTACGATGTCTGCGCGTCACGTCGCGTGCCGCCGCGACACTTCGCAGCCGATCGAAACTTGGCCCTCGGAGGCGGTTGTCTGGTTGCCCTGCTGCTCTCTGGGTGCTGCCAGACATCTGACGGGCCCTCCTTGGCAGACGCGCCCTCTGGTGCGGGCCCAGCAGGCTGTGGACGGGCAGTTCGGCACACGCACGCAAGATCGGGCTCACCTTTGCTGAGCCTCGCCGAGCCAATGCCTGAGGGGCAACGATAGGGGGGGACTGGCATCGGGGGGATGCATCGACCTGGAATCGGCGATACATCGCCGATAGGTCGGCGATGGGCCCCCGATGGTGAATCCGCACCCGCCTGGGCGGGTTGGGGCTATCGGGCCCCTATCGGCGATCCATGGGCGATTTGGGGTCGATGCATCCCCTCTATGCCTATCCCCTGATGGTTTGCGGGTCATAACTCGGGCCTCCAGCGGCCGTTCGGAACGATTCAGCACCCCCAGAAAGCTCTCGGCGAGGTGCAGCCGCTGAAACGCACCCCGAGGCTGGAAAAACGCCGAGAACCAACGAAAATGCCCGCATACGTCTAACCTCGAACGATGAATTCCCCCTCTGTCCCTATCGCCCCCTATCGTTGCCCCTGCAGGCCAAACGCGAGGTTGAGTTCGTCGTCGCAGCCGGTCGGCTCCCTTTCCCGGCCTGCGCTCGGCGCCTCCGAGCGCGGCCTTCCAAGCCCTCGGGAGGCCAAAACTATGCCCGCCTGCGGCCCTTCTTGGTCGCGGCTGCTCTGCCGCCTCACGCCGACGTGGTTTGCGCCTCGCGGATCGAGAATGTTTCGACGGCCTGGTCCTGGTCCAGGAAAGGGGCCCAGGGACACACAAATAAATAGACACAGATCACAGGACTCCCCATTTTTGCCCCTATTGTTTTGAGTATGGTCTTCCCCCCACTTCCCATCGTTTCCCATATCTTCCTGGGGATCGACGACGAATTGTGCCCACGTGTGTTTTTCCCCTCCCGATCCAGGAACCCACCTGCGCCGTCCTCCCCGTTGGAGTCGGCGTTGCTTAGAGGCATAATTTCCTGCTGCGAAGCGCTCCTCCTCCTCCTCCCCCTCCTCCTCCTCCCTCCACCTCCTCCCCCTCCTTCCTCCTGTCCTTGATCAATCAAGCTGTCGACAGCTTGTCCATCCACACTCGGATTATGCCCCGCCCCGTCCCAATGAGCCATTTCGTGCCCCTTGTTTTACACATTCCACATGTCGGTTGCAGAGAGGAGGGGGGAGCGTGGAGAGGCTCGGCAGGAAATCTGGGTCCTGTCGGGACTCGCTCGCACTCCCTGTAGGCCAAGCGCTGTTTCAAAAGGCGGCAGATGGGGGGGGATGCCATACAAGTGAGCGTCGCAACAAAACAAACTCTTGGCCATCCTTTCAGGACAAAAGATGGTCCCAGGTCCAGGACGATGGGATTCCCAGGCGGTGGATATTGACAGATCCTCCCAGCGGGAGTGCTTTGGGCGATCTCCTCGCACCGTGGGCCCGCCGCTCCTCAAGGGATATGGCTTTGCGGTCAATGTCTTATCCATGCTCCTGCTGCTGCTTTTCACTGTGGGCGTCATACGAGTAGGGCACGGACAAAAACTTGGCCTCCGGAGGCTAAGATTATATCCATGCCCCCGCTCTGGCCCTTATGGGGTTTGGGCGTTCGCAGGGGTGTGAATAAAACCTCTGTTGCCGATTGATGACGGTGCGAATGGAGAGTCGCCGCATGCGAAGAGAAAGAAGAGGATGAGATGGTGACAGACGCATTGGCGTTAAGAGAGAGACGCTCCTTTACTCGGTCTACGTCGCAGGCGTCTGCGGCCTTCATCAGCTCCATGTTCAGGTCCGCCTATTCTGGCCCGTCATCAGATCCTCCTCCTCAGTCTCCTCGACCTCATCCTATTCCTCGTCCTCGTCCTCGTCCTCGTACCCTTCTTCTTATTGTTCGTCTTCTTAGTATTCCTACTACTGCTGCTCCTCCTTCTCCTAGCTCCACCTCCCTCCTGCCTCGTCCCCGTCGTCCCCCCTCCCCGTTTTCATCCTCATCCCAATCCTCCTTGGATCCGTTCAATCGGCGCGCCTGGAAGTGGACCGCTATGGAAGCCGACCCGAACTAGCACCAGCGAAGCATCACCTTATCGAAATCAGACCGACCGAGACTTGCAACCTGACACCAAGAGCGGTCGGACCGGATCACTTCTGCAAATCTGCATCACATCGTCTATGAAACGGCCGACCAAAACCTGCCCAAGAAACCAAATCCGAACCGGCTGAACCGAACTGGCCAACCTAGATGAACCGACCAAACACGAACCGGCCAAACGCAACTGGTCCGCGACGCAAACAAGACCGGCCGAACGGAACTGGGCGCGCGTCGAGCCGAACCGAACCGAACCGCGACCTTCAAGCTCGCGAAACCGCCTGACACCCGAGAACACACTGAAAGGGCGCCGAAGAACCATCAAACGCTTTTCACAGTCCTCCTCCCAAGCCCACTCGTCGTCTTCCCCCCCTCGCCATCATCCTCCTCGGCGCTCCCTCTCGAGACAGACCTCCGGACCTCCCCTGGAACGCGTTCAGACCAGGAATCGGAGGCGAATCTGGCAGTGGCGACAAATGCCCTCCAAGAGGCTTCAAAGATAATCGACGCATAAGCAATCATGACAAACGCATCAAACCCTCCGCGTCTGCGCGGCCTCCGCCGGCTCCGTGCCAAGGTCCACCGCGTCCGCCGACGCCGGTGCATCGCAGGGCGGCGCCATATTGACGACGCCGCAAAAGGAGACAAAGAGGGGGGAGAATTAGGGTGGATGGTGGGAGGTGGGAACGAGCACGAATGAGGATAATGACAAACGGGGGTATGATGAGGACGGGGGAGGAGGATGGAAGTAGCATGGGCGGAAGGAGGGGGAGGCGAAAGAGGAGGAGAGGGAGGCTGGTTGGCTGGCTATCAAGCTGCGGGCTCTGCAGCATCCTCCCTGTAGCTTGCGCGTCGACCGTTGTGCGCATCAAGAGTCGAAAACTTTCCACTCGAACGCGATTCAAAATTCGGTACCCCCGCCACGACTGGTCATCCAGTCATGGGGACATCCTGGGCAACGTTGTGGTCGAGAGGCTTAACGTAATCATCCCGCGCAGTGTCATCCGACACTCGCCCATCTCAGCACGACGCCCACGGAGACAGAGAAAGGGGAGGAGGCCACCGACCAGGCACACCACAAAGCCACAAAGGCAGAACACGGAGGCTCGAAGGGGCAGAGAGAGAAGGGGAGACGTCACACAACAAACCCGAAGTAGTTCACCCATCGTCTACCCTTGTGCCTTCACCTTTGCGTCGGGGCCTGTTTCTTGGGTGGTGCCTCTGGCGGGTCCCTAGACCCCGATAAACGAACTCTACCTCTCTCAGAAAAAGGACTGGAATAGTGGGGTTATACTCGAACTTCTTATCGTCCGGGTCCTCAATGCCTCCTGTGGCTGCGACCCTTGAGCGTCTTCTCTGATGAGTTCTGAAGCTGCCTCTCTGTCGGCGCTCGAGGCGGGGGGCCTGGCTTGATCTCCGACCCCAGGAATGTCAGCATCTTGCTGATCAGGAGGTTGGCTGGCACTATCAGCATGTTCGGGGGCTCTCCAATGGGCACAAACGCATGGATGTAGAAAGTGTGTCGCACTCGAATCGCCCCCCTTTTTGGCAATCGTAGTTTGGGCCTTCCCGTACTTGATAGTCTGCCGCGGTTTTCATTATCCCCTACGATTCTCGGGGCAAGGCTTTTCAACCCGTGGCAGTCCGCCCTGAGTTGCATACTGTCCTGAACTACTTGCCGCGCCAGAAGAACCTCCAAGACTGCCATGGCAACCGCCAGCGACGGTGGGCCCAGCTGGGCCTTGGGCTCGTCCTCGAGCTTGTTCATGTACATCTGTGCTGTTCCTACTGCGTGAGGGTTGATCACGTGTTCCTTCGGCACCAGATGCGTAGACGGAAACATGTTTGGGAATGCTTGAGTTCGTTGGTGTACATTGAGACAGCCGCTCCCTGTACTCAGCGCCGTCTCGACCTCTGAATCGCAGCCCTCGATCTCCATCTCGGCGAGTGAGGCTGCTGCTGCTGCTGATCCCGTGGCCCCCAAAGGGTTGCTTGCTGTTTGCGCTGTCTGCGAGGTCCATCCTTCCCGTAGCCACCAGCTGAGAAAGTGTGCTGAGAGCTTGCCAAGCGTTTCTCCGCCTCGCCCGGCATCGGTCCCAGGTCGCCCGCCTTCCAACTCATCCAGCTGCCTGTCGGAGGTGGAGGGAACAGCAGAAACCAATGCGAAGCGACTGCAGATGTGAACCTGAGAAAGACCGTGTCCTACCGCTGCTGGCGGAAAGCTGGGGGGGGTCACTACCGGTTCGACCCCCCCCTTCCCTCCGGAAAGCGGGGGGGGCCACTGCCGGTTCGAACCCCCCCCGCCCCCAGCTCATCATGAAAAAAAAGGAGGGGTCACTACCGGTTCGAATCCACCCCCCCGCTCGAACCCCCCCCCCCTCCCCCTCTCGAAAACCGGAGGGGGGGTCAAAACCGGAGGGGGGGTCACCACCGGTTCGAAGACCCCCCCCCCCCTCGAAAACCGAGTGGAGGTGCGGACAGTGGTGGGGGCGGTAGTGGTGGGGGCGGTGGTGAGGGGACAGCGGGACAGTGGTGGGGACAGTGGGACAGTGGTGGGGACGGTAGTGGTGGGGACAGTGGTGAGGACGGACAATTGTGGGAACAGTGGAGACAGTGGACAGTGGTAGGGACGGTGGCGGTGGGGACAACGACGTGGGGACAGTGGGAATGAGGTGGAAACACTGGGACAGTGGAGGGCACAGCTGTCGTGGGGACAGTGGTGAAGGCGGTGGCGAGGACGGCGGTGGGACAATGGGGCAGAGGTGCAGTGGGGACAGTGGTGGGGACAGCGGGGGCTGTGGTGGGAACAGTGGGACAGCTCAGTGGGGCAGCGGAGGAGTCAGTGGGACAGTGGGGACAGTGGGGATAGTCGGGCAGTGGTTGGGGCCGTGGAGAAAGTGGGGAGAGTGGACCGTGGTGGGAAAAGGGGCGGGGGCACTGGGGACAGTGCGACAGTGGCGGGGGCACTGGTGGGGACAGTAGGGACGGTGGTGGAACCAGCGGGGACAGTGGTGGTGAGGACAGTGGCGCTGGGAACAACAGTGGGGGATGTGATGCGGACGGTGGTAGGGACCGGGAGTCGTTTGCTGGCGGTGAGCGGGGGGGGGGGGGGAGGGGTTCGAACCAGCAGTGACCCCCCCCGCCGGTTTTCGAGGGGGGGGGGTTCGAACCGGTGCAGTGACCACCCCCGGTTTTCGAGGGGGAGGGGGGGGAGGGGTTAGGGGAGGGTGGGGTTTTGCCGGGGGAGGGGAGGGGGGGGTCCAACAGGGGGGGGATTTTTCGGAGGGGGGGGGGGGCGGGCTCTGGAGGAAGAGGGGGGCAATTTTCCAACGTAAAGCGGCGGTGGATCACGCTCTCTCGAACCTGAGGAACCTCCAAGTTATCATGGTCACGGCCGACTGCAGGGCAGGGGGGGCGTCAGGCTGGGCTATTGGATATAGATAGTGTCCTTTGCCAGCCTGACACCTATGCAAAAGGAAGAGCCGTCGAACGCGCTGATTGGACGGTGCGGATATGCACCATGGTCACTGGCTGGCGGCTGTGAAGACATCTCTGAAGGCCCCGTTTCCACGGGTGCCACCCTTGGATAACCTCACGCGGGCATGTCAAGCAGCGCGGTCCTGACGCATGGGGCCACACGGGGCCCAATCTTCTGGGAGTTCCTCGCAGGTCCAAGCGGGCGCTGGTTCAGCGCCTCTGCCGCGCCCTCCTCTTCCATCTCCATGTCCTCCACCATCCTCAGATCAACCTCCGTGGAGCTGTGCAGGGGCTCCCCCCTCGGCGTGTCCTACCTTGTCGTACCCTTCGCCTGGACTGCCCTCCAAGTAGCTCTTCCGAAAGCTTCCGACATCCATTGTGATGAAATCTCCTCGGAACCCATCCCCTGAAATTCGAAGGGGCTGTCCTGCCTGCCTTAGTCGCAGCGCCTCTCCTCTCTCCGCACGCCCCATTGTCAGTGTGTCACTATACGCCTGCAACGCCCAGGGGGTTCCATTATTTTACCGAATCTGGCGGAACGGCGGTAGAAGCACATACCCGCGGGATGTCTGATCTTTCAGTCTCGGCTTGATCACTCGTGAATCCCCCCAAGGGGCCGAGGCCCCTGTCCGAACCAAACGGCAGCGGGAGAGGCTGAGGTGTCTGGCATCATGGGCTGTCTAGGGGAAACTTCAGAATACCTCTAGAGCAACTCGCACGCCCCAGAAATCTAGATGCCCTGACACGAAGAAATCTAGCGCCCCCCCTCCCCCCCTGTCCGTCCTAGAAGGGTCCGAACAGGGCCTCGGCACAATCGCAGCGCGCAGCGCATTGGCATGTAGTGATATGGACATCAGCGCTGCAGTCACTCGAAGCTACAGCGAGCGCGTAGCGCGATGACCTGTCCCCCTGCGCGGCGTTGCGGTCGGGGCACTGATAAGCCTACCACAAACTCTACGGCGCGTCACGCGCGCTCTGCGCTCGCCCTCCCGGATCTTGAACGCTCTGTCCTCTGCGACAATCGCGAACTCGCCCTTCTGCAAGATGCCGCGTAATAGGCCCGCGCAACCATTCCGTTTCGTCAGAGGGTCCGTGATTTGATGGCGCTTGCTGTCCACCCACCAGATGCTAGTCTCGCTCTCCTCCGTACTTTCCTTGAGGATCGCGATGTCCAGCGCGGTCCTTCGGTCCTTGCTCGGACCTGCCGAGATGCTACGCAGGTGGTCGCATAGGCATTTGCTGCCCGCCGCGATGGTGAGCGGGTGGACACGCCCCGCCTCTGGCGCAGTCAGGGCGTTCAGCCCTGGGAACACCAGCTGTGCGAACATAATCATCAGGTAGACCCCGTCCCCCAAGCCTACGTCCGCCCCGAGGGTCTCCGCCGCCAGCGAGCTCGGAACCTTCCGAGCCAGTGGGCGCGACCTCCGCGCTAGGGGAGATATCCATCCCCAATGGCCGCGGCTGATCTTCCCGTCGCCCGCCTGGAAAATCCAGCCCGCTTGACTCGCCTGGCCCTTCGCTATGGCTCGCGCAGCGCCCGCCCAAGTGTAGAACGCCAGGCTCGCCAGCTTGATGGGCCTTGACCACGGGCTTGCGCGGGGCAAATCCTTCCCAAGCCGCATGGGCCGGTTGCCCTCCAGCAAGTCCGCCACCTCCGGCCTCGGGGGCGTGCTCTGCAGCAACGAGACCACCCGCTGAGGTCTGGTCGCGTCTCCCGGCCCACGTAGTTCAGGGTTCTTGCCGCTGCTCGTAGGGCGGAGCTCTCCTTCTCGTCGCACATATCGTTGAACATCGCCCTACTTCTGACTGGGATTTAATCAGCTCGATCTCCTCCACCATAGCCTTCTGGTTGAACTTGACGGACTTATCCGGAAACTGCCCCAACTGCTTTCCCAGGAAGTCCCCCTTGCCTTGTCGATACTTTCCGAACGGGGCCCTCTTCTTGACCCTCCCCATCGCCCTCTCCAAAGATTCGCCGCCACCGCCGCAGGCGCCGCCCACCGCTAGGGCCAGCAGCGCATCGGCAGCGAACCTCTGGCACCACTGCAACGGCGCGTCTCCGAGCCCGTAGACGCAAACGAGCACTTCCAGCAACGACCCGGGCTCCACCCCCGGAGCTCCGTCAAAAGGGAGCTCGCAGTAAAGTGGCCCCTGCTATCTCTGGCACTGGTGTCCGTTCATGAATGCAGAGCTGACGTCCCCGAGCTCGATATCGAAGCCCATGGACACGTTCCTCTGCATGCTCATCATCCGCGCCTCCTTCTGATACCAACGGCGAGTAGGTCACCAAGTGCGCCGGGCCTGGGTCCTTGTCTCCTCGGCTGACCCATCGGCACTTCGCCGCCCTCCGGCCGTCCTTCGGCTTCCATGCAGGTGTAGCAGCGCCCGCCAGGCATGATCCTGTCCGGGCGCGCTCTGCGAACCTCGTCCGCCTTCTGCGGTGGTAGAACCTTGATCGCGCTAGCGCCCAAGATGCTTTCTCCTCCTCGGCGAAGTCCTCCAGCGATACCTCTGTGCGTTTAGCCGCCTGCTTGACCGATAGGCATGCTACTTCGACCGCCTCGTAGATGCTGTCCGCCATCTCTCCTTCAATCGGCATCTCCGGGGTCTCGTCCACTGGTTTCTTCGGCGGCTCACTCTTCTCCAGCACTGGTCCTGGTGCGTACACTTCGCGAGCTGATCTTTTGAAGGTGACCCTCCTCCCAGGGGCGCCCTCCTCAGCGGGTGGCCCCCCGATCATCGGGGCATCGGCTGGCTCTTCGGCTTCTTCGCCTTCTTCGGTTAGTACCGCTTCAGGAACTGGGTGCTTCTTATGTCCCGGCTCCTCCCTCACGTCGGCGCTTGGTGTCTCAGACTCTCCTGCAGGAGGAACCTCGGGCCCTGCTGCTGGAAGTTCCCCCTCGGCTCCAGGTGGGCCCAGCTGGTCTGAGATGTCCTCCACCCTGCGCTTGCCCAGAGCTCCCGTCGGTTGTCGCACTCCTCCCGTCTCCGTCACGTAGCGGTTTGCCTGCACTTCAGTTGTGGTCGACACCCTAAGCTGTCTCCAGCTGCACAGGATGACCCCTCCCTGGAAAGATAGATAGGCCTTCCCCGGGATGTTGGTGCTGATAACTGTCGCCGGCCCTCGCCAATGCTCCCAGGCCTCTCGCTTGGGGCCCTGCTGCCGCCAGAAAACGACCATACCCCTAGGCTTCCAGCCCCCTCTGCACGAAGTGCTTCGTCAGTTCTTCGCCCAGTCCAACCTGCCCATCAATGACTCTCTGGCGTAAGCTTCCCGGACAGCGATCCGAAGTCTGATGCCCCTCACCAAGGCCTTGTCTCCGGCGACATGCCGGGGCGCTGTCAAGGCCGACGTCACCGTCGCCCTCCTGGGAGCCCTCTGGCACTTGAACTCCTTCACCGAAAACTCGTAGATCAGGACCTCGTTCGATAACTGCGCAGTTGACCGCGTCAAACAGCTCCTCCTGGTCCTCAGCGCTCAAGATCGTCTCGGTGGGACTGATGCGGTAGACAGTCCTCTTCCACATCTGCCCCGCGGTCTAGGTCTTCCGCTCTCTGCTCCGAGCGGATCCAACTCCGTGCCCTCTGCGCTCGCTCGGTCTGCAAAAATCCCAGAAGATACTCCTCTCCTGGTCGCTGATGAGCCGCTTGGGCCTGCCGTGTGCTCGGAGCCAGTACTTGCGGTAGGCGTCTCGAATGGCGCGGCTCTCCCGGACTGGGAGTCTGACCACCAGCTGCTTGCCCGTCCCCCAATCGACAATGTTGAGACATGGCGTCGTTCCGTTCTTCGGCTTGTTCTGGCTGCCCCAGGCAGTGGCCCAGGTAAGGCCCCAGGCAGTGTCCGATCACATCGTTGAACTCGAAGCTCTCAGGCGTCGGTAACCTTGCTGGCGGCGTTGACTCCGGATGCTTCGTGGCGTCCAATAGCTCCGGCTTCGCCTTGGCCATGTTCAGCACGAAGGTGGTCCGTCTCAGATCTGCATGGCCCAGGTGAGCGTAGATTCTCCTCGCGATGGTCTCCCAGGTCCCTCCCCCAGGCCCTGGAGCGGTAGCGTCGTGGAGAACCATGACCGCATGCATCCCACCAACGGCCTTCGAAACGTTCTTAATGATCACCTTGCGGATCGCTTCACCATGCGAGGTGGGCATGTTTGCGAACTCTGTGAGATCTTGCGCAGTCTGCCGTTCACGCCCCCCTGGCTGCCGAACACCGTCGTGCGCTCGTGGTCCTTGGCGCATCGCTTCTCCAGCTCCTCCGCGCCGTCTAGGGTCGCGAGTATCGCCGTCGGCCTCTTCAGCAGCCCTCGTCCGCGAGGGTCCGTCTGGCCTTGGGCGCACTGGTCTCTTGACTCTTGGATGCTCCGTGATCCTGCGCGTCTACGCCAGGCCCCGGGACGCGGCCGTCCAGGGGTGCTCCAAGCGCAAGTGGCGGCCCGCATCCAACTGCATCTTAGCTACGCGAATGGCAGGGCCTCTTTGCGCCGCCCCCCCCCAAACGTCGGTCCTATTGTCGGCGCTCAAATTCTGAAGGGCGCAGAACATCGCGCGTGCAAGGGTCAGTCCCACTGCCGTCGGCCTCCGTCTCGTGATTTCCGACAGCGCCCACGTGCGGCGCTCCTTCCGCTGGCAATCCCAGCCGGTCTTCAGGTCGAGCGCCAGGTCTCCAGAGATGGTCTTCTGGTTGTCGCTGTCCAAGATCTTCGGTGGTGAGAAGATCTCAGCGAGGTCGTCGGCGTGCGCGAATCTCTAAATTGCTGGCCACGTCGCCGCCCTTCAAGAACAGGATCTGTTCCGGCACATGACTCACCAGATCCACAGTGATGCGCTTCCACTCCCCGTTTTTAACGTCTCTTGTTATGGGCTTCAAAAAAGTTCATGCCAGAACTCCGTCGCGGCATCCCTGATGACCTTGCCGCCCGGGAATACGCAGATCCAGTCCAATGTCGCTCGAGCTGTCGCTGCGTCGTATCCCGGCGTCCTCCATCACCTCCTCGCCGTGCCGGCCCCACGTGGTGCGCCACTTCACCTTCCGCCACGGTGGGTCATCACCATTGCCTCTCACTGTCCTGGCACGTGCCGCTCGGTCGTGCTTCGCGCACCGCTTCAGATCTCTCCGTCCTCCCAGGGCCCTTCCGATGGTGCTCTCTTCCTCGCTGCATCCGCCATCCTCGCGCCCTCGGGCTCCGGCCTCTCTAGCCCGCTCCCCTCGCCCTGGTCCTTGGTCGCTGCGCTTGGCCCCTGTCTGGGTCGTCGCAGTGCTTCGCCGTCAGGTCGCTCTTGATCTCGACGCACTGGATGAGCTGCTGCATCGCGTCGTTCAGGGTCGCCGATGTCTGGATCCAGGCACAGTAGCTCGGATCGCTGGTGCACACCTCCTCGTAAGTCTCCCCCCGGTGCTTGCTGCCAAACAGGTCCGTCTTCGAGTCCCTGCTCTCTGCCAGCGCTTGCGGGGTGATGCTGTCCTCGGCGAGCTTGGCATTGTATTTCCGCAGTGCCTCCTGCAGGTCGATCGCCCTCATGTTCTGCGGGGCGTCTGGCAGGCGGAGCTCCCAGGTGTTGCGCAGCTCCAGCAGCTCCGCCTGCAGGGTCGGCGTCGCGCTCGCGATCCACTTCAGTCTGCGGGGGGGCTGCCTCGTGGAGCTGCTGGTCGCCTCGGGGTCTCCTCCGAGGTGCAAGACGGCGTCCGCCGTGATACCAACGTATACCTCTGCGGTCTCCGGAGCCCGCATCGCGGCGCCCGTGCCTGCCCAGCGCACAAGCGCAGCAGCGACAGATAGCGTGCGAAGTACGCCCATAGATCTGCGTCGCGGCGGCGTCGCGGTGTCGGCATCCGCCGGGTGTATATGGAACGCTGGATGATACCTCGCAACTCTGGGCCCCAGTGGCTGAGGGTCGCTCCAGTCGCACAGATTCATCAGGTTCTGAAGCCCCAGCTACAGAAGATCCCAGGGAGGTCCCCACTGTCCCAGAAGTCCCCGTGCTTGTCGTCGTCGGTGTGCCCGAACCCGAAAGTGACGTACTCGGACCGGTAATCCAAATCGAGCTCGCTCTCGGCGTTCTCGGGAATGTCCTCGAGATCGCCCCCGTTGCCGGCGCTTCCCCAGATAATGTTGCAATCGGGGGCGACGGAATCCGATTCGACCTGGCGCTCGTGCTGTCTCGGGGGTTTCTCGCCCTCTGGGGCATCCCTCTGGCTTCCGCTCGGAGCGAGGAGAGAGTGCAGCAGCTCTTCCTGTTCCTGCGCGATCGACTCATCCGAGACGCACGCCAGCTCGGATGTCTTGGACTCCGCTCTCTGTGGCCGCTGAAAGCCCTGGGCGCCGAAATCGAACGGCGGGAGACGCTGCTGCTTCGTCTTGAGGTTCTCCCGGGCACGACGAGGGGCCACGGTGACCCCCAGGGCCTCCAGAGTCAATGACTTTGGTGTCCGTTCCATGGGAGCCTGCGTGGCCCCTGGCACTGCCCAATTTGGGCCTGATTTGGACCGGATTTGGAACAAATTTGGACCGGATTTGGACCAGACCTGGACTGTATTCGTGGGGGCTACGCAGGAGAACGAGGAGGGGGAGAGGGAACAGGAGGGGGGAGGAGGAGCAGGAGGATGGGCCAAATGCGGTCTCCACGCTGTCCACATGCAGGAAAAGCTGAGTTCAATGTCGCCGCCCAAGGCTCCCATGAACAGACATCGAAAATGACCCCTGCGACGCGTCAACGATCCCCGACGGGCCCTCTAGTAAGACCACTGAGATCAGCAGCGGTGTCCAGCCCGGAGCAATGCAAAACTTGAGGGCCCCGCTTCGTCCCCCAAGGCGAATCGGATATTCAGCGACCCAGTTTGACTGGGCCCACTGGCCACTCGCGACATGGAAACATTCACTAACATACGGAGCGCATGTGACGCAGAGCCCGCGCAGTTCCCCGAGAGCAGAATCACACATAGCAATCGTAGAATCCCCGGCGACTAGCCTGGAACGCCCCGTGCCCACCATGCCCTCCAGGGCCCCCAAAAGCTGAGCCGGCGAAAAGAGTCGCAGTAGTTTCTTGCCCTTGTCGAGACACTCCTTGAACCTAGGCGGGCCCATCTCGATCCCCGTGGGTGCTGACGTGGAGGGCGCGGCGCTCGAGGCCTGCTCGGCCTGCGCGGCCCTCCGGCGCGCCTTCGCGCGCGGCCTGCGGTCGCGGTAATTGATCTTCAGGGCGTCGTCGTCGGTGCCAGAGAGCGGTGGCGCCTCGTCGGCCCCCGCGTTCGTGGCCACGTTCCCGGCGGCGCTTGTCGCGACGCCCGCGTCGCAGAGGCCGAAAACGTGGAAGTCCTCCAGCTCATAGGAGTCATCGAAATTGTGCGCCGCCCTGGCGCGCTCGGGGCTGCCCATCTGCTTCGGTGGGGTCTTGCGCCCCCTCGTCCAGTGGCCGATCTGGTCGCGCCGGTAACGGCGTGTCCCCGTTTCAGCTCCTCGATATGTTTCTTGGCCTCCCGCTGGTGCTCGAAGCTGCCCTTGCCCCGTCCGCTGGGCCCCCCCTTCGGCGCGCCGACGTCCCGGCATCCTCCCGAGGTCTCGCGGCCCCGCGCGACCCCCCTGGCCCCCTGCCAGCTTCCGCGCCCTCCGGGCCCCGCCTGCCAAGCCGCCAGCACCGCGTTGGCCTCGCCCTCGCCAATTACGTCCTCCTCCGCGATGTCGTCGCCCAGCTCGGGGCCCTCCAGCGCGATCAGAGCCTGCGCGATCGGGTCGTCGCCCCCTTCGTAGTCGCCCTCCTCATCGACTTGACGCGCCTTTGCCGCCCTGGCCTGCCCCGAGCCGCCACCCTGGTAGCCGCGAGTCGTCTGCTCCAGCGAGCTGTCGCCCCGGAGGCCCTTCAGCGCCGCCCGCGCGCCCTCGTGGGCGAGCGAGGCCGACGCATGTAGGATCACCGCCATCCGCTCCGCATGGTCGAGCTTCGCTTGACGAACCAGGACATAGCCCTGCAGGTCGCCCAGCGTCACTTGCAGCTTCTTCAGACGGTCGAAAGCCTTCTTCATCTTCAACGAGCGCCGCTGGGGCGCCTCTCCCTTCTTGCGTTCGGCTTTGAAGAACGCGTGCTCGAACTTCATATTCTTCTCGTAGACATTCTTCGGCATGATCTCCTGCTCGAGCGCCCTCGCGATTTTCTCGACGCCGTCATCATTCTCGAGCTCCGTCTAGTCCAGCCCCTCCATGATGCCCTGGATCGCATCATCGCCTCCTTCCACGATGCTGCAGCGCGCGTGAGGCCCGCGCTGCCAGGCTGGAAGTCCCGTCGCCGCTCTGGACCATTTCCGAAGCTTCCTCGCGCAGCGCCAAGTCCTTGCTGACGGGGGGTGGGGCGCGCCGGCCGGCGCTCGCACCTGGGCCGCCATCGCGCCCGACTGGGGCCACTTGCTCTCGGTCTTCTTCAAACTCCTCTTCCACTCCTCTTCAAACTCCTCTTCTCGGTCACGCGGGCATCGTCGCCGCGATCTCCGCCGCTCCAGCGCGATTGCGTCGTCGTCCTGAGACCAATGTCCGTGAACTCACTCCACTCCTGAAGCGCGCCGGCACTCCGCGCGGAGCATCTGCCAGCTCCGCCACCACCGAATCTGGCGGAGGGGCGGTAGAAGCGAAGGCCCGTGGGATGTCTGACATTTCAGTCTCGACTCGATCGCGCGTGAATCCCTAAGGGGCCGAGGCCCCTGTCCGAACCGAACGGCCGCGGGAGAGGCTGAGGCGTCTGGCGCCGCGGGCTGTCTCGGGGAAACTTCAGAAAACCCTCTGAGCAACTCGCAATATTCAATGACTTCATAGCGCCCCAGTCGTCCGCCCTCAACCGCATTGCTCTGCTCAGCTGAGTCGCCGATTCACCTATGGCCTCGCGAGCCCCATCGCCCATGAATGCCGCGGCGGACAGGGCGACAGCTTCCCCATGGAAGGGGCTGATGCAGAGTAACCGCACCTTCTGGCGTCGCTGCACATCGCTGCAGCCAAGGTTTAATAAAAACCCAATGCTGAAACACTAGCATGTACTTGTTCGGTGCGCTCTGGTGACCCTGCAGTACTCCTTCCCCAGCGTAATGCCGAACGCCGTCGGCCGGATCAATGGCAACGTAACTAAATACGTCGTTGAGCCCGCCATGGGGCGCATCATCTGCATCGTAGCACTGATAGTCAATCTCGTCCATTGCCCCCCGAGAAATGCCGCCAAACGCATTCGTCTGGTCGTGGAATGCCGCTGCGCGTGAGATCCTCAGTCGCGGGAGCCCCCATCCTGCGACGATCTGGATTCGGATCGCCGCCTGTCTTCGTCAATTCGCAGTCCCCCCATGCACGCTGCGCAAGTGCGGCTTCTCTGGAAACGTTACCACTCCTCGTCGTTCAATCTGTCTCAGCGTTGCCTCGCTGAACGGCCCCGGTCTGCGCGTGGGGCGCGCGGCCATGAAGCCTGTCTGCGCGCTTACGCCCCCCGCGACCTGTGCCGCGCGAGCGGCGCGCGGGCAAGTCCTCTCGCGCACCACGGATTGTCGCGAATACGGCGAGAGAAACGTTGCATGTCGCGAGTGCTTCTTTCAAGCTCGAGCTGCGTGTCCTTGTGCTTGGGGCGGCGCTCTGCGGGGTTGAGAATCGCGCGAAAGGCCCCGGCTGGGAGCAACCATGGCGACGTGCTTTTTTCGGCGCGCTTTTCTTCGAATCGCCGCGCGGGCCCCTCGAAGGTCGCGCTCTGCCTCGCCCTTGAAGGCGGGGCTCCATACGTGCTGGCCGACGTGGTTCTGGTTGCGCTCCTCGGGGGGCTGTCGGGCGTCGGCGACCTGAGTGGCAGACTGTCCCCCTTGCCAACAAGGCTGCGCCAAAAGGTGGGTCCGCATCGCAACTGGCGGGTTGGACGCAGCTGGTACTCTGTAGAATCGCCTGCCTGGCCCCACCGATGTCGCCGCCACCCTTCGAGCCAATCGATGCACCAAACTGTGGTCATTGCGATCCCAAGCCTCCTGTATCTGTTGTCCCAGACCGTCACCCTGCGCAGCCTGTCGTTGCTCCTGCAAGTGTCTGGCCTCGTTAGTGATTCTCCATATGCGCTGCTGAAGTTGGCGAAGTGACGCCTGCACCTCTTCGCAAGCACTGGGTAGTAGCTGACCAAGCTGAAGCCTGAGCTTTGCACGCCGTCGCAATAAGCATCGCTGCTCCTCTCTGGCTGCTCGAAGCTGCTGATCCCCCTGGCTGTATTCCCTGAGAATTAACACACTTATTACATCAGCCACAAATTGTCGCTAAGCATCCTATGGCGTGGCGCGATCCTCATGCTGTCGCCACTGCGGAAACGTGCGGTGGCACGGTTCCCACAAACTGTCGCAAAACAAACTGTGCGCGCCATTGTCCGTCCACCGAACCTTTGGCCAAATCCTCTGCGTTCCAATGCGCCGTGTCAATTTGGCTCACTCGCGAGGAATCTAGCAGGTATTACGCTCGTAACTGCAGTGGATAATGATCCTATGTCTTACTTACGGGTGCCATATGCAATCGTCGCCCTCGTGTCTCCAGCACCTGGGAATCCACCAAGATTGGCGGCCATGGGCAGGGCACTCCTTGATAATCTAGTCGGGATCCCGGGAAACGCCCGCGATATGTAGCATGTCCTCCTACATATGCGTTCGCCAAACAAACACCACGTTTCCCCATGTAGTCGCGCAGCTGCGCCATACTAGCGTGCTCCTCTTGGGGCCTCAGCGGGCCCACAGGGTTGTGCGTATCCGGATCGACGGTGGACGCTGCAATGCCTGCGTAGCCATTACAATCGCAGCCAAACGCAATCGAACTTCTATGTTGCTGGTGGCTGCAAATTCGATAGATCCATGAAATCATTTGAATAACCGTACGTCGATAAGTAATCATATATTTCGCCAGAAATGGCTGTACTGGAAAATGCTGTACAATCGCCAACGTATGAAGCGACCCTACCTCAACCCCCACTGCACCCAATCGGCCCTGCGATCCCTTTGGCGGTGGTTGAATATGTCGGAAGTGGCACAGCCTGAAGAAACGCTTGCGCCCGGATGTGCGCACCAATGTGGGCCGAAGTCATCGGCCCTCTTCCCTGGCCCCAGTTCAAAATGTGGGCGTGCGGGCCCTCGATGGCGGCGCAAACGTTGTCGGTGGGCCTGCGGCGGGGTCTTGTTCAAGCGAGCAGAAAAACGTCCTTGTGCCGAAACACTGCACCTATCTACGGTGCCCGCCCGCTCTGCACAAGCGATGTGACATTACTAACAACAAATGAAAGCGGAGAAGAAAACATGGGTGTCGCTCGAACGCCGCGGCGGGCGGCACCTTAGACGGAGGGAGGCGGGGGCGCTGTGTATGGAGGAACACACATCCCTGAATCCGCGCAGGATGTGTGAACGACCTGGGCCAGAACGGCGGCTGGATAAGGAGGAAGAGGAAGAAGAAAAAACCGTTAGGAGGAGGAACTGGAGGGAAACAAAAGAGGATACACACATGTGGAAGCGAGGATGACGATGGCCATTAAGAGGAAGGTGAGAAACACACAGGATATGATGGCAGCGATGATGATGATGCTGATGATGATGATAATGATGGTGACGGTGATTAGGATGATGATGCTGCTGATGATGCTGATGCTAATGAAAATGATGATGATGCTGATGATGATGACGATGATGAATGGAGGAGGAGGAGAAGGAGGACGAGGAGGAGGAGAAACGGGAGGAGAAAGAGGAAACGGAGAATAAGAGGAGGAGGGGGAGGATGATAAGGAATGAACGGGGATAATCACGAGGAGGGGGAGGACAAATATTTCGGATGGCAAAGGGGATGAGGAGGAGGACGATGTCGAGAGGATGGGGAGGCGGAGAGAAGGAAGACGACGAAGATGACGAAGGTGCGGACAATGACGTGTAGAGAGAAGACGGAGGAGAAGGAGGATGAGGAGGAGGTGGCTTTGCGCATCAGCTCGCTGTGCGGGTGTGCGTGCGCGGCGACCGCTAGCGAACCTGACCCGCTCGCCGGCCAGCTCATAGTTCTCAGCGTTCTCGAGCGACGGACATGCTCGGCCGTCGCCCTGTCCTGGTGCCCTGGCCGTGCGTGACGAGCACTTTCTCGTGGCTGTCAATGGTGGCGAAGGCCGAGCAACCCTCCGGCTTGGCCGCAACGGGCGGACATTCCGCGCGTGCGACAGAGGATGTGCCGACCTCTATCCCAGGCTTTGGGGAGGGTTTTCGCATGGACCAGCAACCGGGGGCCCGACACTGGGATATACCAAGGGGGGCGTTTATCCTCGATGGGGGTGCGTCCGAGTACATATATATATATGTATATATGTATATATATATACATATATATATATATACATATATATATATGCCCCGTGGGGTGCATCCCAAAATGTCCACCCTTTGTTGGCGCAGTCCCCGGGACTGGGGGAGAACAAAAAATCGCCTGCGAGCGGGCACGCGCGGGTCGGCCGCAGGTTGTTATTTCCCCGAATTGTGTAACAACCGATCGACTGGTTGCTAACCTTCGAGAAGACGGCTGCAATGGGCGCCTCCGGCGGAACCTGGACTGCTCCGCCTGCCGCCACTACGAGCGGAGAGATCCGTGCACCAAAATGTGAGGCCGCAAACCTGGCTCGGCCGGGGCACCGGAGCTGAACGTTGCTATGGAGCGAGGGGTAAGGGGAAACGGGGACAGGAGACTGAGGACGACGAAGGGACCAAGGGACTGATTTTATGGACGCAGGATTTCGGCAGAATGTTGAGGCGGTGCTTGAGGAGACACGGAGCGGAGAGGAAGGTGGAGGCAAGATGGAGGAAAAAGGGGGTGAGGAAGGAGGGCGGGAAAAGGAGGAAGGAAGGCGAAGCAAGAGGACGAGGAGGGGGATGGTGAGGAGGAATGAGGAAGGATGACGAGGTGGGGGCGGGCAGGAGAAAGGATGAAGGCAGGTAGGGGAGATCAGGGAGGACGGACGAGAGGAGAGGATGAGGAGGGAGTGGAGAGGAAGAAGGAACGACCAAGGAGGATGGTGCAGGGAGGAGCAGGGACGAGGAGGAAGACACAGAGGAGGAGGAAAAGGAGAATGGAAGAGCCTTGCGGAGCAAGGAAGGTGGAGGGGGAGTGACAAGCTAGGTGCGCTCGAGCCTCATCTAACATCCTACCCCTGCCTCCCATCCCTTCCCATTGCGCTATTCAATTGTCTTCTCACTGAATCGGACATTGAATCAGACCTTCTGGGCCAGAGGGGGCAAGCGGCCTCGACACGCAGACCGATGCCGAGAAGCCTCGAACCCGCTTCGACGCAGAGATAGAACAGCCCAAACGCGACAACAGGATCAGCATTGACAACGACCGCGAACGCGCATGCGAGGCCTGGGCTTCACAGGAACGGCACAGCGGGACCTCTACTCTGAGAGCCAACGAAACGAATAGTGAGTTCAACGCGGCAACGGTACCCCCATCGAGAAGGACCTTGAGCGCAGATACGAGGCCAATGCTGCAGCGGGAGCGCCATGTTGGAGGGAGCGGGAACGCGGGAGTAGTGCCGACGCTGCAGCGGGAACTCCGTTTAGGAAAGAACGCGACCGATCGAATTGAACATGCACATAAGCAAAGCCCGCCCGCGCAAATCATGTGCAACAACAAAAAACAAATAATACGCGGAAGGAGCGAATGGAGAAAACGCGTAAGGAAGCTCAAACGCACAACCCATACCAACGAACAACATACGCGGAGGGAGGACGGCTGCTCGCGTCACATATGAGTGGGAGGGGAGGAGCGAGTAGTATTCAGATCGTGTAGTTGTAGTGGGAGGTAGTGAAGCAGGGCGGGGGGGGGGGAGGGGGATAGAAAGAGGTGGAGAGAGGGATGGGAGGAGTAGGGTCTGGTGGGCGGCCAAGGGGAGCGGAGTCGCGACCTGCGCGCTTGAGCCATATAAGAGATAATATGAACCAACCGTCGCCGCCGAATTCAACGGACGCTCTCGCACCAGGAGCCAAATTGCCATTCTCAAAGACGCTGCCTGTGCAAATCGCAACACGCGCACGCGTACTTTGTGCGACAATGAACAGAAAATGTGGCACTGAATGTTGGAACGAATCGCTACGACTTCCGTAGCCCCACCAACCCTCTGGGCGTAAATGGTGTAACGAATTCGCTGTCTCTACCCCCGTCTTCCGCTCTGGGATGGCTCCACCCTTTCCGCGTACACCCTCACCTGAACTCGGGACCAGTTTGTAGCGACCTCTCAGAAGGCAAGTATTGGCCCCTTCTGGCTCCAAAATGGCTTCCCAAATAGCACGGGACATTCCGATGTGGCTCAACATGGCGTCCAATGTAACTCCAAGAGGACTCAAGACCGCCACAAGGCAAGTCCAAAGGGCCTCGCAGCCTCCCAAAATCGCTCCGGAGAAGCCGAAATCGTTCAACGGCACTCTCGCCATCGCTCGGACGTTCATTCCCTGTGTTTTGTTAGGTTTCGGGCGTGGTTTAATCGCCACATGATCAATGATGCTCCTCAATGGTCCTCGCCGAAAGAAAAATGCACACGTCCGAGCGATGCCAAGCACTTGATTGTCTGGTGAGTTTGGCCGTCTCGCAGGCAACAAAGGATACACCTTGACGAGAGCCCAGCGAGCGTCCCAAGAGGGCTCGAAGAGGTGATGACTCGAGCTCAGACGGGAATCCCTAGTTAACGCCCCCCCTCTGTTTGATCGATGGCCTTCAGGAGGCAAAGTCCCTCGAGATCCCCCCAAAGGAGGGGCCAGGCACCTCCCCAAGGGACAACGAGATAGCTCAAACGTGGCTCCAAGAGGCCCTGAGCGAACTCGCCGAAGAATATAACATCACCGCTGTTGGCCTCGATGCTACCCTGCAGCGACCCTTTCACGGGGGGGTAGAGACGAACTGGCCGGCCCCGTTCCCTTGGGGCCTCTCGGCGTGTGAGATAGAGATACACCTCGCCACGCTCCTCCCCCCAAGAGCCCAGCCTGGCCGCCTTAGAGGGGGCACGCACCTGCTAACTTTAGGTCGGGCATGTCCCACTACAGGGGGATTTTAGACGAAAAACAAGAAATAGTCAAAACGTACACCTAAAAGGCCAACATGTAATCACCAGACAGCTCGCCCCTTGGCCCCCGCCAGCCCCACGCAAAGGGGCGAGCATATATACGGGCGCAGCACCGCGCTGGATGCGTAGCCGTCGGCTGGGCCAACCAAGCGAATGACACATCGCGTGGCGGCTGGATGCCCGCGCCGAGCACAGATATTCTCGGTTCCTCCCTCCTCCTTCTCCTCCTCCTCCGCGGGCTTAAAACTGCCCTCGAAATATCCTCACCCGCTGGCTTAAAACTACCGCCGAAATATCCTCACCCGCGGGCTTAAAACTGCCACCGAAATATCGTCACCCGCTGGATCAAAGCAGCCACAGGAATATCCTCACCCGCTGGCTTAAAACTGCAACCGACATATCCTCACCCCCGGAAGTGAAACTGCCACCGAAATATCCTCACCCGCTGGCTTAAAACTGCCACCGAAATATCCTCAACCGCCGGCTTAAAACTGCCACCGAAATATCCTCACCCACTGGCTTAAAACTGCCACCGAAATATCCTCACCTGCTAGCTTAAGACTGCCACCGAAATATCCTCACCCGCGGAAATAAAACTGCCACCGAAATATCCTCACCCGCTTTCTTAAAGCCGCCACCGAAAAATCCTCACCCGCTGGGTTAAACTGCCAGCGAAATGTCCTCACCCGCTGGCTTACAACTGCCACCGCAATATCCTCACCCGCTGAAATAAAACTGACACCGAAATATCCTCACCTGCTGGCTTAAAACTGCCACCGCTCGATAACACTCGATAACACATCGATAACACCTCATGCTATCGAGGTGTCATCGAGTGTTACCGAGGTGCTCTCGAGCGTTATCGAGCTCGATCACACTCGATAGCACCTCGATAACAACTCGAACACATCTCGAAAACATGTTATCGACGTGTTATCGGGTGTAATCGAGGTGTTATCGAGCGGGTGAGGGTCACCCGCTGGCTTAAAACTGCCACCGCAATATCCTCACCCGCTGGCTTAAAACTGGCACCGAAATATCCTCACCCACTGGCTTAAAACTGCCACCGAAATATCCTCACCCGCTGGCATAAAACTGCCACCGAAATATCCTCACCCGCTGGCTTAAAACTGCCACCGAAATATCCTCACCCGCTGGCATAAAACTGCCACCGAAATATCCTCACCCGCTGGCTTAAAACTGCCACCGAAATATCCTCACCTGCTGGCTGAAAACTGCCACCGACATTTCCTCACCCGCTGGCTTAAAACTGCCACCGAGATATCCTCACCCGTGGAAATAAAACTGCCACCGAAATATCCTCACCCGCTGGCTCAAAACTGCCACCGAAATATCCTCACCCGCGGAAATAAAACTGCCACCGAAGTATCGTCACCCGCTGGCTTGAGACTGCCACCGAAATATCCTCACCCGCTGGCTTAGAAGTGCCGGCGAAATATCCTCACCCGCTGGCTTAGAACTGCCACCGAAATATCCTCACCCGCGGGAATAAAACTGCGACCGAAATTTGTTCATCTGCCGGCGCAAAACTGCCGCCAAAATACCCTCACCCGCGGAAATAAATCTGCCACCGAAATATCCTCACCAACTGGCTTAAAACTGCCACCGAAATATCCTCACCCGCTGGCTTAAACTGCTACCGGAATATCCTCACCCGCGGAAATAAACTGCCACCGAAATATCCTCTCACCCGCTGACACACCGAAATATCCTCAACTGCTGGCTCAAAACTGCCACCGAAATATCCTCACCCGCTGGCTTAGAACTGCCGCCGAAATATCCTCACCCGCTGGCTTAAAACTGCCACCGACATATCCTCATACGCGGGCTTAGAACTGCCACCGAAATACCCCCACCCGCTGGCTTAAAGCTGCTACCGACATATCCTCACCCGCGGAAATAAAACTGCCATCTAACGGCCTGGTGGTTCAGTTCAGTCTGTCTACCTCGCGAAAATCAAATTACGGGCTGCGCCCGTAAATAAAAGCATCGTCCCCCGACTATTGATGACTAGTTTTGAAGATTCCTCCTGTAGAGGGACAAGCCCGACTTGATGCTAACTCGTCTGGCCCGGAGCAGCTCCAAGGCGCGTCAAAATGGTCGAAGAGAACTTCACGACGGCGAATCTGACACTTGGGATGCTCGGGCACGCCTCCACACAGGCACAGAGGCTCCCGCGACTGTCCATGAGCCCCGTCCTCCAGTTTCTCGAGGACCTCCTGCTGCTCCTCGCCCTCCTGCTCTTCGCCTCCCCCCTTCCTACATCCTCACCCTCCTGGTCCTCGAAGCATTGCAAAACAAGGATTGCAAAAAAACGAAATATTGCAACAAAAACGAAGGATTGCAAAACAACGAAGGGTTGTTTTGCAATCCTGTGTTCTCTCCCTTCCGGCTCCCCTCCTCCCTGTCCTCCCTTCCTCGTCCGTGCTTCTTCCGCTTGACATCCACAGCCTGCTCACTGTCAGCACTTGCATTTATGAGCTTCTGCCAGCACCAGGGTTGTGGGTTAGGTGTTGTCCCTCCTACCCCCTTCCCCACTGCTCTCGTCGCCCGTATCCCCCCGCCCTCCGCAGACTCTTCATATCTATTTGCTGATCAAGCGGGCATTTTTCCTGCGTCGCAATTGTGATGCGCTTTGTGACTTCTGCATCGCAGTTGTGATACGCTCTTTTTGCGCCGCACACTACCGCACTCTGAAACACTGATCATGGATCCAAAAACGATCGATGCTTCGCGTCTTATAGATGCATATTTGCCCATGTGCCGTGTTGGCGCCAGGCTTGACGACGACGACGATGCCATATCACTACCAACACTTTCGCAGAAACATCCCAAGACGTATGTATCGGGATGCTTGTAGCTACACTTGTCCACGACCGCAATAGACGACGACGACTGTGCGCACTCCGAATCGTAAACACCTGGCTCCGGTCTTCTGCTGAATGTTGTCGTGACCGATGTTTGGCGCCGATACCGTCATGAGAAGGACGGGGTAATGACGATGTGAAAGGTAGGCTTGGAAGATAGATGACGCAAGAGAGGAATAGATGGACGAAACTGGCACACATACAAACGCGCCCAAATATAATGTCAAATATGGATAGCAACCGCACACAAAGGGCTGGAGACGATGGGTGAATCGCGGGGTGGGCGATGTCCTTCTGTGGGGCGTCAAACTCCAACGTGCTAAAGTCTGTCACTGGCAGACCTCTCACTAAAATGTCAACCGTGTACAAGTGGTACACCTGGGGCTGCATCTCCTCCGCCTCCTCCGCCCCTGGCTGGCTCCTCCTCCTCCTCCTCCTCCCATTTCCCCCTCCCCCTCCCCCTCCCCCTCCTCTTCCCCCTCGATCTCCTCCTCCTCAACCTCTTCCTCCTCTTCCTCCGCCTTCGCCTCCTCCTCCTCCTCCTCCCTTCCTCCTCCTCCTGCTCCTCCTCCTCCTGCTCCTCCTCCTCCTCCTCCTCTCCTCCTCCTCCCTCCTACCCCCCTTCCTTCCACTCCCCCTCCTTCCCCTCCTCCTCCTCTACTCCTCCTGGGGCTGTATATCCTCCTCCCTCTCCTCCTCCTCCTCCTCCTCCTCCTCGACCTCCTCGACCTCCTCCTCCTCCTCCTCCGCCTCCTCCTCCTCCTCCTCCTCCTCCTCCTCCTCCTCCCCGTTCGCCTCCTCCTCCTCCCCGTTCGCCTTCCCCTCCCGCCCTGGCCGTGCGCGCCCCCAGACGCGCCCTCGCTGCCGCGTGGCTCTTCCGATCCGCGGCCACGGGCGGGCTCCTCCCCCCGGAGGGAGGGGACGCCTGGAGCCGCCGCCCGCTATCCCTGACCTGCCCGCTCTCGCTGGGAGGAAGAGGAGGAGGAGGAGGGGGAGGGGGGGGAGGAGGAGGAGGAGGAGGAGGAGGAGGAGGAGGAGGAGGAGGAGGAGGAGGAGGAGGAGGAGGAGGAGGAGGAGGAGGAGGAGGAGGAGGAGGAGGAGGAGGAGGAGGAGGAGGAGGGGGAGGAGGGGAGGGGAGGGGGAGGGAGAGGAGAAGGAGGAGGGGGAGGTGGAGGAGGAGGAGGAGGAAGAGGGGGACTCATTACTTCACGTTGCACCAATCTCGCTATGCCTGTCTCTCACTCGTGTTTGTCTTGTGTTGTTGTTGTACATTGATTATTTAATTATTTCTCTCTCTCTCTCTCTATATATATATATATCCGACTCTCTGACTCTCTCGCCCTGTCCCTCGCTTCTCCTGTTTGTGCATAAGCTCGTGCGTTCGCGCGCTCTTTCTTTCTTTCGTTCTTCATTTGTCTCGCTCTCTCTCTCTCTCCCCCTCTCCCTCTATCGCTCAAATTCCTTATCTGTCTCTCTACTTCTCTCTTTCTCACTCTTTGAATGTCTCTGCTTCTCTCTCTATCTCTCTCTCTCTCTGTCGCGTTCTCTCTCTCTCTCTCTCTCTCTCTCTCTCTATATATATATATACATCTAACTCCGAACAGTTGAAGCCGTGCCATAAAAACATATACAACAAAAGAACGAGACTATGATTTGCTGGGTGAGCTTTCATGGGGACCTCTGTGGAACGCCGCGGCCCTATCCTAAGCGGGAGCTCGACCCGATTTCGTCCAGATTTCGACCACCCCTCTTCACCCTGTCGTCCAAAGGTCGCCCAGGTGTCGCCAGATGTAAAACAAGTCCAACATATTCCACACACCATCCTCCAAACAGCAAGGAATTTGGAGACCCTCTGAGGCTTCCATGAAAGACCACATAATTCTTTGGCGCCGACGTCACCAACATGTACGCGAAACGCCCGGAGCCAATCTCAAGGACTGACCTACGCGATCCCGAATCCCTTCTGAAACCAGCGCGTTCACATTCCAGCGTTCTGGCTGTACCTTCTTGTGGCCCCGCATGCAAACGTCCCAAGGGCCCAAACTGGGGCCACACAGGGACAACCGACCAGCACACGCTCCAGTCGATGCTCCGTGCGGGAGGCTTCCTGCGACGGCACGCCTGGGGACCGCCCTGGTGCTTCCACCCACGGGGCCCGAGCGAACTCTGGCCCGCACGTTTGTGTCTGCGGGCTGACGATGGGCTCCGCACCAAGCTCGATCGAGATGCACGTCTGTAGGAAGCCGAGCGAAGGCTGGCAAACCCGTGGCTGCTAAAACGGAACTCTGGGATTTTTGTATTTCAGTTTGTTTCTTCCAGGAGGCCGCTTGTTTACCACTGAGGGTGCTGAGCTTTATTCCAAGAGTTTGTGTTTTTCTTCCGGGAAGACCGTTTTAGCAGCCACGGATTTGCCAGCCCTCGCCCGGCTTCCGAGTCTGCACACTGTGCCCACTGCACGGCGAGGGGGGCACCGGCCCGAATATCGGCTCCCACATCGATGTTACACCTCTGGGCGCGCCCCGTCAGAAACAGCCCAGACGAGACGAGGCCGGGACAGATCGGAGATCTCTGAGGTCCTGGATGATGCATGGGTCAATTTTCGAAGAAAGAAACACATAAACACGAACGGTTGGCGCTCCGCGCGGATTTCTTGGATCCGCGCCTGGGCCCCCCCGGCGGCCCCTCCGGCGCCGCCCCTGGCCCGCGGAGCGCGCCAGGGAGGGGTGTCCAGCGCGGACCCAAGAGATCCGCGCGGAGCGCCAAAAGCCAAAAGCTTAGGTTCATGTGGTTTTTCCTTCTTCTAGAGTTACGCCTGTCCCAGACCCGCCCGACTGAAGAAGGCGGCCCCATGGCGGCGGCCCAGAGTGAAGGGGAACTGGGACACACAAATAAATACACACAAATAAAAATATCCCCCATATTTTCCCATATTTTCTGGGTTTTTGTCTTCCCGCGCAATTCCCATATTTTCCCATATTTTCCTACAAATCGACGAATAATTGTGTCTGTGTGTTTTTCCCCCTCCTGACAGAGGGTGTTCCTTGGGCGGTCATCCTGGGCCGGCCCAGGGATCAGGCAGCTCCACGGAGCTCTCTTGGGCTGCAAGAGCTCTCCCTTCTGAACCGGTCCTCCTGCTCCTCCTGTTCCTGCTCTTCCCCCTCCACTTTCTCCTCCTCCTCCTCCTCCTCCTCCCCTTCCCCTCCTTCTCCTCCCTCCTCCTACCCCCCCTTCCTTCCACTCCCCCTCCTTCCCCTCCTCCTCCTACTCCTCCTGGGGCTGTATATCCTCCTCCTCCTCCTCCTCCTCGACCTCCTCGACCTGATCGACCTCCTCCTCCTCCTCCGCCTCCTCCTCCTCCTCCTCCTCCTCCTCCTCCTCCTCCCCGTTCGCCTCCTCCTCCTCCCCGTTCGCCTTCCCCTCCCGCCCTGGCCGTGCGCGCCCCCAGACGCGCCCTCGCTGCCGCGTGGCTCTTCCGATCCGCGGCCACGGGCGGGCTCCTCCCCCCGGAGGGAGGGGACGCCTGGAGCCGCCGCCCGCTATCCCTGACCTGCCCGCTCTCGCTGGGAGGAAGAGGAGGAGGAGGAGGGGGAGGGGGGGGAGGAGGAGGAGGAGGAGGAGGAGGAGGAGGAGGAGGAGGAGGAGGAGGAGGAGGAGGAGGAGGAGGAGGAGGAGGAGGAGGAGGAGGAGGAGGAGGAGGAGGAGGAGGGGGAGGAGGAGGAGGAGGAGGAGGAGGAGGAGGAGGAGGAGGAGGAGGAGGGAGGGAGGGGGAGGGGGAGGGGGAGGGAGAGGAGAAGGAGGAGGGGGAGGTGGAGGAGGAGGAGGAGGAGGAGGAGGAGGAGGAAGAGGGGGACTCATTACTTCACGTTGCACCAATCTCGCTATGCCTGTCTCTCACTCGTGTTTGTCTTGTGTTGTTGTATAGCGTTTCTTTATTTATTCCTCTCTCTCTCTCTCTCTATATATATATATATATATCCGACTCTCTGACTCTCTCGCCCTGTCCCTCGCTTCTCCTGTTTGTGCATAAGTTCGTGCGTTCGCGCGCTCTTTCTTTCTTTCTTCATTTGTCTCTCTCTCTCTCTCCCCCTCTCCCTCTATCGCTCAAATTCCTTATCTGTCTCTCTCTTTCTCTCTTTCTCACTCTTTGAATGCCTCTGCTTCTCTCTCTATATCTCTCTCTCTCTGTCGCGCTCCATCTCTCTCTCTCTCTCTCTCTCTCTCTCTCTCTTTCTAAATATATATACATATAACTCCGATGAGTTGAAGCCGTGCCATAAAAAAAAAAAAAAAAAAAAAAAAAAAAAAAAAAAAAAAAAAAAAAAAAAAAAAAAAAAAAAAAAAAAAAAACGAGACTATGATTTGCTGGGTGAGCTTTCATGGGGACCTCTGTGGAACGCCGCGGCCCTATCCTAAGCGGGAGCTCGACCCGATTTCGTCCAGATTTCGACCACCCTTCTTCACCCTGTCGTCCAAAGGTCGCCCAGATGTCGCCAGATGTAAAACAAGTCCAACATGTTCCACACACCATCCTCCAAACAGCAAGGAATTTGGGGACCCTCTGAGGCTTCCATGAAGGACCACATAATTCTTTGGCGCCGACGTCACCAACATGTACGCGAAACGCCCGGAGCCAATCTCAAGGACTGACCTACGCGATCCCGAATCCCTTCTGAAACCAGCGCGTTCACATTCCAGCGTTCTGGCTGTACCTTCCTGTGGCCCCGCATGCAAACGTCCCAAGGGCCCAAACTGGGGCCACACAGGGACAACCGACCAGCACACGTTCCAGTCGATGCTCCGTGCGGGAGGCTTCCTGCGACGGCACGCCTGGGGACCGCCCTGATGCTTCCACCCACGGGGCCCGAGCGAACTCTGGCCCGCACGTTTGTGTCTGCGGGCTGACGATGGGCTCCGCACCAAGCTCGATCGAGATGCACGTCTGTAGGAAGCCGAGCGAAGGCTGGCAAACCCGTGGCTGCTAAAACGGAACTCTGGGATTTTTGTATTTCAGTTTGTTTCTTCCGGGAGGCCGCTTGTTTACCACTGAGGGTGCTGAGCTTTATTCCAAGAGTTTGTGTTTTTCTTCCGGGAAGACCGTTTTAGCAGCCACGGATTTGCCAGCCCTCGCCCGGCTTCCGAGTCTGCACACTGTGCCCACTGCACGGCGAGGGGGGCACCGGCCCGAATATCGGCTCCCACATCGATGTTACACCTCTGGGCGCGCCCCGTCAGAAACAGCCCAGACGAGACGAGGCTGGGACAGATCGGAGATCTCTGAGGTCCTGGATGATGCATGGGTTATGGAGGCGGTCGTTCTCTACAGGGCCTCCAGAAGAGAAAAATTCAAAAGTTGTTTAAAACTTGGAAAAAAGTTGATTTGCTGATTTCCCAAAAAGTTGTTTTTTCTTGTGATCAGGGTTGCGCCGAAAAATCGTATTTGCATGTTATACACGTCATACATGTTACTGTGCGTGAGACCGTCAGGCTGCACGCTGCAACGCGCGATGCTGGCTATCCTTGGGGGAGGCGGCGCGGGCGACAGCCCTGAGGATGCGAGCTGGGAGGCGGCGCGGGCGACAGCCCTGAGGATATAAGAAGCACGCGGGAGGGGGGAGGGGAGAGGTTGGAGAGGCATGCCTTAGAGTTCGTCCACGACGCATCCAAGACGGCACCATATGACCCCAGGATGGCTCAAGACAGCCCCAAGACGACCCAGGCGGCCCCCAAGATCGCCCAAATGGGCCCCAAGACAGCCCAAGAAACCCCCAGGACGGCCCAATGTAGTCCCAAGACGGCCCAATACTGCTTCTGGACGGCCCAAGAGGACCCCAAGACGGCCCAGCAAGACCCCAACGCTGCCTAAGACGGCCCAGGAGGTCCCCGAGACGGCCCAAGGGAGCGACGGAAAACGGCGAAAGCCATCAGGAGTAAGCAAAAAACAGCAGGAGCAAGAGCAGGAAGAGAAAGAGGCAAGAGGTGTGTTCCTCTCACCACCTCTGGAAGAAGAGGTGCCTGAAGGCACCGTCGCTGCGGGCAGGCGCCGAGGGCTCGGGCACGGCGTCTTCTGTAGCAGCACGCCAGGCCATCAAGCCATCTCCACTATCTCCTTGAGCCGCAAGTCGAGCGGCGACTCGAACTGGAGGCCGATCTTGACGTTGCGGAAAGTCCACTCGCGCATGTCTTTGTCAAGTTTCTTCGCGAACTTGTGGAGCCCCACCTCGTCGAGCTTGAACTGGTACCAGCCCAAGAGGAACTGGGCCTCATGGATGTACAGCTGGACCTTCTTTGCAGCCATCTCGAGTTTGCTGGTGAAGTCATGGGGCTCATTCCTGTCGAAGAGATCTATGTTATCCGTGGCGGCCTTGCTCTTCGTCAGGAGCTTCTCGGCTAGTTTCTCCAGCTTCGTGCCGTCGAGCTTGAATAGGGTCTTCTTGGATAGCTTGAAGATCGTTGCCATGGTATCGTTACTGTTCTTGACCTTCGTCAGCCAACGCTCACCCTCGGGCTCCTGCTTCTTGGTCTCGGCATCGATGTCGCTGACGAGCTGGTTCGCCTCGTCGGTGAGCTTCGCGTAGTCGGCCTCATCCGCTGCCTTGAGCACCTGTGCCGAGCGTTGGAGCTCTTGTCCAGCCTGGGTGTTGTGCCAACCCTCCATGCCCGTGGTAGACTCTCTGGGGCCAGCTACTCCAGAACTAAGTGCCTTCAAAACCCGCATAGCATCAGGATGTTGCAGGCGGGACGAGTCGTCGACACCCAAGTTCAAATACGCCGTGCGAATGTCATGTACATCGTAAGCCTTCGAAATCGCACAAAACTTCTGCGTGTACTTGTCATCGATGGGCCGCTTGAAATCGCTGAAGCCGCAGACGGTTTTGCAGGAGTCGATCAACTGCTTGGCGCCATCCTTCATCCAGTTGGGCTCTGTATCTACACCGCTCAGAATAATGTCGAAGTGACTGTTCGCATCGAGGTCCACCTCGCCAGCGAAGGCCCTCACGTCCCGCACGGCCTGGGCGAAGTCATTGCAGTCTGAGCCGACCACTTCCTGAACCCACTGGGCATCGATGACACGCATCGCATCGATAAACTTGATCTTCACTCCAGCAGTTTGCGCCGCCTTGCTGTACCTCTCGACCTCTTCCTTGTACTTGGCGGCAGGGAAGATGGCGTACTCCAGGGAGGAGTTGGCTGAACTGATGATATCTTCTAAGGTCTTCAAGTCTACTTTGGAAAAGTCGGGAATCGCATCGCCGACGCTGGAATCTTGAGCGCGGAGCGGCGCCAGCGTCTTCTCTACGAAGTAGGTCAAAGCATTGCCGAAGGAAACTTTCAGGCTGGTCACCATCCCTTCTCGCACCTCATTGAAGAGCTTCTTGCCGTCCTCGAGGAGGGACTTCATCTCGGCAGCGCTCGGTAGATCGCCTTTGCCGTCCTTGATCTGTTCCAAGGACCCCATGACATCCATGTACTTCGGGAGGTTGTCCCTGGTAGACTGGCTCTTCTGCTTGATGTCTGCCACGATTGTGTCCCAGGACTTCGTGCCGACAAGGACGGCGCCGGTTGCCTGCATGATCGTCACTCCGCTCTTGTCGCTCGTAGCGCTCATGCTGGGAGACACCAGTGTCAGGGCGTCAGCCAAGTGAGCGGTCTCGTTCGGCTTGCAGATCGTAGCCATCGCTCGCAGAACCCGCATGGACGGCAGAATGACTTGCAAGTACTTCTCCTGCAGATCCTCGGGCTTCTGAGACAAGGTGCTGACCGACCGACTGCAAAACATTAGGATCGTCTCGGTGGCAGCTGGCCCTGTGCTGATCAGCGGGATGAGGCAGTGCTGCAACAGGAGGTTCTGCATGCGAGTAGCCTTTTCGGCGTGGCTGCCGTCTATCATGTAAAGGCAAGGGGACATCGGGTCAAAGATGGCATCGTCACCAGACGGCACGCTATCATCGCCGAGCTTCCACGGAACGATGGCGGCGAGTATGGTGGCAATGGCCTGCTGGTTCATCTGCGCGCTGAGGTGCCCCAGGTCGGCCAAGCGCCTCTCCAGGAGCTCATCCTCGGAGAAGGCGGACGGACGTCATCGAAAGCACGGGGAGGGCGAGAACAAACACGGGGAGGAGAACGACGAGGAAGAAGAAGAAGGCAATCAGAAGGGCGAAGAGGGAGAATAAGAGGTGGAGGAGGAGCTTGGGGAAGAAGAGGGCCAGGGAGGAGGAGGATTGGCCATGGGCTCCTTGCGTGACGAGGGCCAGTACTCCTTGATCGCGCCGAGCTCATTCAGGCGCGCGTCGAGCTCCTCCCGCCTGCAAGCCATCACGTCCAGCTTGTTGAAGCTGACGATCTTGTCGACCATGTCCATGTGGCGCTTGAAGGTGAAGTACGCGGGCGTGGGAGGCTTCTGCAAAGACATTTCGTCGAGCAGCTTCTTGGCGAAGCGCTCGTGGATGCCCGACTGCTGATTCTCCATGACGCGGTCGAATGACAACAGCCTAATGTAGTCCTCGTCGCTGTGCCTCACGCGAGCGCCCTTATCTCCAGGCGAGACGAACGTCTTCCCAGAGAGCGACATGCCACCGTGCGACCTCTTGCCACCAGCGGTCTCGGCGCCGTCGAGGGCCGCTCGGATCCTGGAGCCACGCTGCTGCCCAGTGGGCCCGAGGCCGCCTGAGCACCCAGCTCTCACCGAAGCCGCTGGGCCGCCCCGCTCGCTCTGAGGACCTCTCGCAGACTGGTCATCGAAGCGCCGCACGTGCTCCTCTCGACGACCGACGGCTTCGACGTGCTCCTGTTTCGGACACCCCCACGGGGCCGCGGCCCACCCTTGAACGTATTATCTGGCTGCATGTATGCGATGCAGGACTTTGACATTTTTGACGCTTCGCATGTCCCCACCAGCCCATCACCGACGCCCAGGCGCGTTGAGGTAATCAGGAAATGCGGGAGCAAAGAAGGGGATCTCCGATACGTGCGAAGGAGGGAGTGGGGAGAGGGATGATGCATAGGGTGATGAGGACTAGACGGATGATTAGGGGGATAATGGTGAAGACGAGAAAGAGCCCCGAAGTTCTCGGCCAGAGGTGAGTCGTTCGGGCCCCTCGGTTCCTGGTCGGGACGTGGGTCCTTCGGGCCCCTCAGTTCTGGGTCGGAGGTGAATCGTTCGGGTCCCTAGGTAGGTTGTCTTGACACAGCTGGATTCCTCAAAGTAGGTTGTTTTGACACGGTTGGATTCCTCAAAGTAGGTTGTCTTGACACGGCTGGATTCCTCAAAGTTGCTGTATCTCTATTAGAAACATCCCCACCAAAGCCTTGAGAAAACAGGGAGTGGCTGGATGCTTTTAATAGAGATACAACAACTTTGAGGAATCCAGCCGTGTCAAGACAACCTACTTTGAGGAATCCAGCCGTGTCAAGACAACCTACTTTGAGGAATCCAGCCGTGTCAAGACAACCTACCTAGGGACCCGAACGACTCACCTCCGACCGAGAACTGAGGGGCCCGAAAGACTCACCTCCCGACCAGGAATCGAGGGGCCCGCACGATTCACATCCGACCGGGAGCCTACCCTTCTGGAGCCTTCCAGGGGCCTTCTTGGGGCCATCTTGGAGCCCCCTGGGTGCTCCCAAGAAAGGTTCCCAGGGACATCCGAAGGGGTGGATGGGGGAGGTGGCGGGGGGTGGAGGGGTCGCTGTCACCGCTTCCACCACATAGCTTGTATTACGTAGCCTGCATAACATAGCGTACACGACATAGTTTGCCCCAGGTAGATTGCATCGCACTACTTACACCGCCTATCTTACGCCACATATCCCACACATCCGCATTGCAATAGTGAACTGTTCGGGGCCCACGCTGGCAAACATGTGATCAGCTCTAGCATAATGTCTACATCCATCAGCGCATCAACGACTCAGAAAACCCGCATCTTAGGGTCAAAAAGCGTAGCGCTGAGTATGACACGAGTGGTACGTGTGAGGGCGGAGGAGGAGGAGGAGGAAACGAGCAAGGATGAGGTGAATGCACAATTGCTTACCTTGCATATTGCGTACGTGCGATCAACGGTCCATACATCATATGTGAATTTGTTTCTCATGTGGTCCCAAGAGGAGGAGCGCGTACGAATCTCGAACCACGCACGCAGGGGCGGCCCCATGATGCGCTCCGGAGCTTCTGAGAGGCCGACGGGCAGCCCCAATGGGTCTCCAAGATACCTCCAGGAAGTCCCCAACAACCCCATAGCAGCCCTCAGGACACGTGCAAGTCCCCCAAGAGCCCTCCAAGATATCGGGGTCGGAGTAGATGAGCGGAAGGTGGAGGGAATGGCGCAGGAGGGGGAGGGCGGTGAAGGATGGAAGGCGGTGTTGAGGAGGAGGGGGAGGAGTTGCTGGTTGTCGTGCTCTCCGAGGTCTCTTGGATCTCTTGGAGGGCTCTTGGGGGAATCTTGGGGGGTCTCTTGGTATGCTTTTTGGGAATCCCTTGGGATCTTGGATCTCTTGGGGTTCTCTTGGGATGCTCTTTTTTGGGGTCTTGCGATCTTGGATCTCTTGGAGCTCTTGGGGCTCTTGGGGAGCTCTCGGGGGCTCTTGATTATTGGATCTCTTGGGGCTATTGGGGGACTCTTGGGGGCTCTTGAGGGGCTCTTGAATGGGGGCTCTTGGATCTCTTGGGGGTCTCTTGGGGGTCTTTTGGTGATCTCTTGGGATCTTGGATATATTACATCTCTTGGGCTCTTGGGGGACCCCTGGGGGCTCTTGGATCTCTTGGTGGTCTTTGAGAATGCGTTTTTGGTGATAAGTCCTTTTCCACAGGTTGGGAACTCGCAGCGGGGGCGTCCAAGTCCTCCGCATCCTCGACATCGGACTCCATGACTTCGTCGGCCTCGTTGCTGCGGTCATCCTGGCCGACCAAGTTCTCCAAGCTGGTGGGAGGAGGGGTGCCCTGGGCATAGGCATCCAAACTCTCGCGGATCTTCTGATCGGTGAGCGTGCAGCACTTGAGCAGCTGCAGCATGCCTTTCTTCAGCTCCGCGTTCTGGCTCTTTTTCCAACTCGTGGACACCTGACCCGCGTGGAGCACCCGCTCTCGTGGGCACAGCAGGTCGCTCTTGAACGCGTGCGAGTCGGTGTAGAACTCGTACTTGTAGCCCAGAGTCTCGCCCTCGTCATCCTTCAAGATGCCCTTGTAGCGCTTCCCGTTGGGTGCCATGAGGTCGTTCACGCGGAGGCCGATCTCACTGGGGTGCTTACTGTAGATGGACAGGAACTGAGCTGGCGTGAGCCCCCTCTTGTAGGCAATGACGCGGTACCCAACAGATGTGGCCAAACCAACCTTCAGAGGGTGCGAACGTGAAACAACAAAACTAAGCATTATAACAGTATGCTTGTTTCCTGTCCTCCTTCCTCTTCCATCTCCGCCTCCTCTTCCCATTATTGTTCCTCCCTCGTGCCTCCCCTCCATCCCTCCTCGTCCTTGATAGTTCCACGAACCGCCGCAACCTCTCCAAGTTGGATCCCCGTTGCGGTGTTGTGCGACATGCGGTCGTACATCTTCAGGCAGCCCACGAACGCACTCTGGACGGCCTTGTTGGACAAGCATAGTTGCGTGAACTCTGCGAAATTGTCCACATCGCACTCGTCGGCCAGGCCCGCGCAGATGAACACCTCCTTGCAGGACAGGCAGCCCTGGTCGGTCACAATCTTGCCATCGACCAACTTGGCCGAGGCGTGGAACTGGCGCTCAGTCGCTGGCTTCTTGCACGTAGGGCAGTCGGCGCTCTTGAACTTCTTCGGAGGCTTCGCAGCGGGCTTCTCCACAGCAGCGTCGCCGGTCCTGGCCTTCTTGGGTGGCGGGCCGACGGCGGGCGCAGCCTGTGCGGCTCCTGCGCCCCCTCTCCACGCGCCGACCATCTCATCCTCACAAGAATCAGGTTCCTGGCTGGGCTGGACGCCCTTGCCCTTCTTGCTGCGCCTGCCCATGGCGCGCCAGGAGGTGACAGAGTAGCGTCAGGCGAAAAAATGGCGAGCTGGGCCGCTGGGCCCGCAGTGCCCGCTGTGACACCTGCAAAAAGGTTTGCGGCCGTAGTGGCTTTGAAATGATCGTCATCGCTGTCGTTTTAGTTTTCCAACTCGCCCCTGACCGCCCCGTCCTCTCCCTGCCTTGCCCCCCTCCTCTCGCCCCACCTCCTCTTCCTCCTCCCCCTCCCCCCCTCCATCTTCCACTGCAGCCGTTTCGATCAAGGGGCCTGCTCCTCGACTCCCTGCCCCGCCGCGTGCCTCCAGACCGAGGCGCAACCTAACAATCCACAAACGTGCGTACCAAACCACCCCATCACGGGCAGGGTGGCCCCAGGCGTTATTTCACGTGTCAGAAGAGATCGACGGCACCCTGCTCTCAAGAAAATGCGTTGAATATTGTATCCAAGTTCAGGCGAAGCCACGAAGAAACGCCACTGACATCTGCCCCGCGCAATCGTCAGAGGACACAGGATGCAGCAACATTAACACGAAAGCGCTTGGACGTAAATGTTATACCACTACAGTACTTGTTTCTACCAAACCGTACTGTATCACACGAGGCTGGGCGACGATATTCCATTGTGCACAACCAAGGACAACGGGCGTATAACTGCCTGCACGCGTTTGGAGAGTGCGGGAGAGGAAGGGGCGGGGATGGAGAAGAGAAGCGGGGCATGAAGGGGCACGCGCGGACCGCAAAGGCGGCCCACCGAAACGGCCCCCCAATACGCTTCCCCAATACAGCCCCCCAAGACGGCCGCCCAAGACTGCCCCCCCTAGACGGCCCCCCAAAACTGCCCGCCAAGACGGCCCCCCCGAGACGACCCTCCAAGACGGCCCCCCAAGACGACAGAATGACCGCCGACCCGCGCAGAATGCTCTTGGGTCATTGGGCGTAATCCGCGGGCCTCCTCTCGGGCCCCCCAGGCGTCTCAGGTAAACGCAACATGTTGTTACGCGGCTTTCCAAGACGCCCCCTCCCCCAAGACGGCCCCTCTCCCCCAAGACAGCGTCCCGAGACAACAGAATAACCGCCGACCCGCGCAGAATGCCCTTGGGTCATTAGGCGTAATCCGCGGGCCTCCTCTCGGGGCCCCCAGGCGTCTCAGGTAAATGCAACATGTTGTTTCGTTGTTTTCCAATGCGCCCCCCCCCCCCCCAAGACGGCCCCCCAAGACGCTTCCCCAATGCAGCCCCCCAAGACGGCCGCCCAAGACTGCCCCCCCAAGACGGCCCCCCAAGACTGCCCGCCAAGACGGCCCCCCCAAGACGACCCTCCAAGACGGCCCCCCAAGACGACAGAATGACCGCCGACCCGCGCAGAATGCTCTTGGGTCACTAGGCGTAATCCGCGGGCCTCTCCTCGGGCCCCCAGGCGAATGAAGTAAACGCAAAATTTTGAGTATATATAACGTGCCCCGTGTACACAGTATGCAATGCGTCTGCGCTGGCACACTCACGAATGTTGGGCGTGCAACAATCAGCCGTGGTGGATGGCAAAAATCTTAAAATTGTATGAGTGCGCATGAACTGTATGTGAATAAGCAGCACGTGCAATACACGCACACATATATATACATATATATATATATACAGTATCATGACGCACTGCGTCCGGTTATTTTGATCCCGACAAACGAGGAGCACATTCATTTCAAATGGTGTATATGCTTCTGTTATGAATATTTGCGGCGTCCTCATTCGGACCTTGACCGTGTCAGCCCTCCAGGTAGCAGGGGGGCAATGGCGTTGCAAGTTGCGGGCGCGATGGTCGGCTTGGACATTCGGGAAATAGGGCGGGACATGACGGGGGATAACAACGGGTGCATGATGGGGCAGGAGAAGGGTGGAATGTGATGGGGTATGGCGGGGGTGGCACGTGGATCGGCGTGGGCGCGCTGGGAGGGGGGGGGGGGGTAAATGTGGACCACGCCTGAAATGCCGAGAGGTAACGCGGTGACCCGTCTGGATCGGACGGGTGAACGTTTAGGATTTGATCGGGCATGACGGGAAACAGAGGAGCAGGGTGGGGAAGGATGGGTCGAATGCTATACAACGGGACATGGTAGGAGCAGGATGGAAACATGATATAGGAAGACCCAGGGGCACATTGTGATCGAATGGGCTAAGATAGAGACTACATGGGGAGCCGTTGGCGTCTGATGCGGGGTGAAACTGGGAGTTGGTGGAGTTGTATGGCTGGTACTATGCATGCATCATGTGGTGATATGTAATATACTTGCAGGTAGGTTGCAATAAGGCAGGGACAATGGAAGTTTGATCGGTTCGAATGAAGCCAACACGTGGATGCGATGGAGTGGAGTTGCTGAGATCTTGGGCTTGAGAGGGGCAGCCTCGTACTGCGCTGGCATGCAACAAAATGTTGTAACGGGCTGGCATCACAGGAATCGTCATTCTGGCGTGGGGGGGGGGGGGGGGGGATGTCGCACCGGGCTGGTATATAGGGAATGCCGTACTGGGCTGGAGTACGGTGAATATCGTACGGGGCTGAAGTACAGGACACGTCGTGCTGAGCAAACAGCACAGAAACCTGCGTACTGGACTGGAGACCGAACATGTCGCCCAGCGCTAAATCCAAAAAGCCCCGCGCTGGGCTGGCAGGACAGAACGTGCCATGCGGACTGGACACAGACAGCATGTCGCACTTGGCTGGCGTACGCGAAATGTAATACTGGGCTGGGTTTCGGAAAATGTGGTACGGGGCTGGAGTGCAGACCATGTCGTACTGGGCTGCCACAACAGAAGGCGTCGTACTGGGCTGGAACAATAAGTCGTGTTCGACTGGAGAAAAAAACAAACGTGCTGTGTTGCCACAGCAGAGCATGTCGCACTGGGCTGGAAACACGAAATGTCGTGCTGTGCTGAACGGCAGGGAATGCCGCAAGGAGCTGGGGACGGAACACGTCGTACGGGCCTGGAGTACAACACATGTCGTATTGGGCTGGCACCACGACAAACGTCGCACTGGACTGGAGATAGAAAGTGTCGCGCTTGGCTGGGGTACGAAAATGCCGTACTCGACTGGCAACGCAGACAATGTCGCACTGCGCTGGGGACAGACAGTGACGCATTGGTTCGGAACATAGGAAATGTCGCACTGGGCTGGGGTACCCGAAATGTCGTGCGGGGCTGGAGTCCAGGATATGTCGAATTGGGCTGGCGCCGAGGAAGAAGAAATGTCGTACTGGGCTGAACTACAAGAGGTGTGACACTGGGCTGCCAGAACAAGACGTCGTGCTGGTCTCAAGCCAGCAAATGTGGCACGGCGCTGAAGTACAGGAAATGTCGTATTGGGCAGGGGTACCGCAAATTGTGCACGGGGCTATGGTACAGAACATGCCGCACTGGGCTAACATCACAGACAGCGTCGCACTGGGCTGCAACCAGAAAATATCGCACGAGGCAGAATACACAACATGTCGTACTGGGCTGCCGCAACAAAAATGTGGTCCTGGGCTGGGGAACGAAACTGTTTTATGGGCCCAGAATGCAAGAAATGTCGTGCTGGGCCGAAGTGCGGGTGGTGTTGTGCGGGGCTGGACCACAGGACATGTCGCACTGGGCTGCAACACAGCAAACGCCGTACTTGGCTGGATACAGAATATGTCGCATTTGGCTGGAATAGAAGGTGCCGTACTGGGCTGGCACTGCACAGAATGTCGCATTGGGCTGGAGACAGAAAATGGCACACTGGGCTGGAACACAGGAAATGTTGCACTGGGCTGCTGAAAGGAAAATGTCCGACGGGGTTTGAGCACCCAACATATCGCACTGGACTGGCACCTTAGACAACGTCGCATGGGCTGGGGGCACAAAAGGTTGCCATGGGCTGAAGTACAACAAATGTCGTACTGTGCTGGCACAACGGGGGTGTCGCATTGGGCTGGAGGCAGAACATGTCGTACTGGACGGGGGACAGCATATGTCCAACTGTGCTGCCGTAGTGAAAATGTCGAAGGGTGCACAAGCACCTAACGTGTCGCACTGAGCTAACAGCACAGAGGAAGTCGCACTGGGCTGGAGACAGAAGGTGTCGCACTGCGCTCGCGTACATCACATGACGTATTAGGAAAGCGCAACAAAAATGTCGCACTGGGCTGGGGCCAGAACATGTCGTACAGGTTCGGAACACAGGAAATGTCGTACTGGGCTGGGGTCTGGAGAATGATGTGCGGGGCTGGAGTGCCCGATATGTCGTGCTGGGCTGACACCGCGGGAAACATCCCACTGGGCTAGAAACAGAACATGTCGCACTGGACTGGGGCACAAAAAAGAAGCGCCCGCGGCTGGCACAGCAGAGCGCCGCACTGAGCTGTAGAAGGGGTCGAAACAGCATACGCTGCATTACAATATGGCGCGCGAAGCGCGCTACGCGGCGTATATTGCAATCGCATTTCGGCGGGCGAAGCGCGTTGCACCCTTTGCGACGCTTACCTTTCGGCGCGCGGGGCGCGCTCAACTTGTTTCACTAGTGCAGCGATCTGGCGCGCGAGGCGCGCTAGGCGGCTTACAGCGTGAACCCATCGGCGCGCGAAGCGCGCTAAACGGTTTGCAACATCCACATGTCCGTGCGGGATGCGCTCTAGACGGTTGGCAATATGAACACATCGGCGCGCAAAGCGCGCCAACCCCTTTACCATGCTTACATGTCGGCGCGCGAAGCGCGCTCCACGGTTCACAGGATGTACACCTCGGCGCGCGAAGCGCGCTTAAGTGATTACATCATCGCGGCATTCGGTCGCGCGATGGCGCGGAAATTTTTGCATCGCGTTGACATTTCGTCGCGCGAAGCGCTCTACGCGGCATGCAATGTCTACACTTCGGTGTGAAACGCACGATAGGCGGCGTACAGTATGGGCACTTTGCGCGCGAAGCGCGCTAAACGATTTACAGTACTTACATCTCGTCGCGCGACGCGCCAGCGCGGCGGCCGCGGGGCGAAGGCGGCCGTCGCGGAGGCGCCGCGATCGGAAATCATTAGACATGCAATTTCGGCGATGCAAGAAATCGTCGGGGGGGGGGGAGACTTTGCAAAAATCTGGACCTGTTTCGTCAAGGGGGGGGGGGGGGGAGGGGACGTTGCAAAAATCTGGACCTGTCTCGGGTCACGTGGGCAACCCTTGGGGAACCCTTTGGGGAACTTTTGGGGAACTTTTGGGGAACGTTTGGGGAACGTTTGGGGAACTTTTGTGGAACTTGTGGTGAACTTTTGGGGAACTTTTGGGGAACGTTTTTAAGTGCCTTCGGATGGCCTGGGGAACGTTTGGGTAACTTTTGGGGAACTTTTGGGGAACTTTTGGGGAACTTTTCAGGTGCCTTCGGATGGCCTGGGGAACTTTTGGGGAACTTGTGGGGAACGTTTGGGTGACTTTTGTGGAACTTTTGGGGAACTTTCGGGTGGCCTGGGGAACTTTTGGGGAACTTATGGGGAACTTGCGGGTGGCCTGGGGAACTTTTGGGGAACTTTTGTGGAACTTTTGGTGAACGTTTGGGGAACTGTCGCATGACCTGGGGAACTTTTGGGGAACTGTTGAGGAACTCTCGGAGCGGGCGCTGAACTTTCTACCATGCCGTCGGAACTTTTTGGGAACTTTTAGGGAACTTTTGGGGAACTTTTTCTTGTCCAAAACTTGAAAAAAAGTTGGCGCTGATTTTTTCTTATGCATGTTGGAAAAATCAAAAGTTTGGGCGCCGCCGTGCCCATGAACTCGCGGGGCGAGGATGCGTGGGCCGCGGCAGATGCGTGACGGCCGAGCGGGCGCCGCGGCGCGGCGGCCCGAACATCGCGCCGCCTCGCCGCTTGCCACTGCATTGACGGCGCCCCCGCCCGCCCCTCGCGCAAGGCCAGTTCCGCGGCCGCCGCCCGCAGCGCGGGCGCTCGGAGGCTCCACCCGCGCGCATGGGGAATGCGCAAGCACGCAGGTTAACTTGAAAATCCAATCGGCCCACCGCGACGACTTCTCGATTGCGGCCATTGGGAATTGCGACGCACGGTGGGCGGGCGATCCGCCCACAGTGCGGGTCACCCGAAATCGCGCCTTTCACCGCTACGTGTAGGTTTTAGTTTCCAAGCCACCATGGCTTTTGTTTGATTGTGGACAGTACAATATTCATCACCGCGCACGCGCGCGGGTGGCCATGGTCACCCGCTCTCGCGCGCGAGTGGTGGGTTCTGTGCTGGTCATCAGTTAAGACATACAACATTGCAAACGTTACCCTCATAATCCAAACGGTTACAGCCCGAAGCGTTGTTTGTGCTGTTGTTTGGTGTATCGTTGGTACTGCACCGCGTTGCTATGTGGGTCGTGTGTCCTTGCCGTTGTTTCCTCATTGGTGTTGTTGTTTTGTTGCCCTGCAGCTGGCGCCCCTTGGGGCGCCGCCCCCTCTCGGGAAGCGGAAGGGAACGACCGCGCCCACCGCGGGAACACATTGGCATGACAGACAGTGCAACGTTGGCACCCCTAGGCGGCAAAGCCAATTTCTCCCAGCCAAATGGCGGTGCCAAATTGAGGAGGACGAAGGAAGGACGAGGACGAGGCGAGCGAGGGACGACAAAGAGATGGTACTAGCAGTATGCAGGTGCGTTTGAACAAATGTAGGTTGGGCGGTCTTTTGAAGGAGGCTCAGGGAGAGGAGCGTCCTTGGAGGTCGGGGGCACGATGTGTGGAACTGACAGGGCAGCCTAGAGGGGCCCAAAAGCACCCGCGCGGGCAAGGGCCCCGTTCAAAGCTTCGTGCGGGTACTTATTTCGGATCTGGAGGGGGTGGCCTCTGGAGAAGTCCCCAGGGGAGAAGCGCCTTGGCGGCCGATAGCACGAGGACAGGGGCCAACTGGGCAATCTGAGGTAGCCCAAAGGGCATTCACGGGGTTCCTCTTGTGGTTCCGTTTCGATGTTGCGCCTTCGCCCGCCCTAGTTTCTAGACGTGTTCAGGCGTGCAGTTCGGCGAAGCCGCGATATAAGTAAACGTCGTTGTGTTTGTTGTCGGAGTGCCCCAAACAGCGCTTGCATCCTCTGGTGCTTCCAAGTGCGCCATCGGCCCAGGAACTCATGGACACCGCGGGCCACGGCCTTTCTGCGACGGCCAGCTCGCCCCACCACCATCAATGTGCAAGCACCGTTCCCGTTTTTTTTTCCTGTCGCTAAGTGGCGCAACCCAGCCACTTGATTTTGCTGACGGCCTACGGTCTAAGCCCGAAACACCGCATTCAGCCTAACTGCGGGCTTGCGGCGGCGAGGCGCCACGAGCCAAACGCCAGGGCCACGCGGTGTCGGGGGCTTGCGGCGCTTTGAAACTCAGCGTGGCTTGGCATCAGGGGTCTCAAATTTGCCCCCTGACCTATTCTTGGAAACCCACGGCCGATCTACGATCGCAAAAAGGTCGATCTTGCACGGTGTGCTGGTCATTTCGTTGTTTTCGTCCTCACTGTCCAAAACATCGATGATGGTATTAAAACTCGTAATTGGTCTGCTGACTACAATACTCGGAGCCAGCTGACGGCAGAAGTGCAGCTTCTTGACCTCTGGGTAAAGCGGCTCGTGACACAAAGACGGGAGGTTAAATAGATCAACCTTGCCGCCCTCGACCGCCATGCGCCCCAGCGGCCCCGCGCTGGGAAATGCGAGCACTGAGCCCTCAAAAGCCAAATGTTCCGAGAAATGACATCGAGGCAAATGAACGAACGCAACCGCCCGAGACCTACACAGCGGTCCCTCTTGAGACAGCGGGCAAAAAAAAGAGTGTATGTTGATCCCCCTCTTGAGGGGGAAGCCATGCCAACGCTTTCAAGCCAAACCCCGTTTCGCCCACTTCGCCATGGAGAAGCGGGCGGGCCGCATCAAACGCCCTCGGTGAGCACGGGAGCGTATGGGATGAAGATTCCCGTGCCCTCAGCACTGAAACGAGTGTCAGGCCCTCGAAAAGGCACGCCTTGGGCATTCTAGATTTTCTTCGAACATTCTCAGGCCGACCAGGGGCAGACGTGCTTAGGCCAACCACGTCGCGTGACTTCTCCAGGAGCCAACAATGCGTAGTTCAGCGCACAGCTTCGAAACAGGTCCAGATATGGTACCATGAACCGTCCATGAGCAGTCTCGGGCGCCTCCTGGGACATCCTCGAGGCCGTCGGAGCTGGCCCGAGATACCAAACTCTTCCAAATCCGCTGAGCCTTCTATGACTTGAACATTAACGCCGTTATTCCGATTCGCGCCCCGAACGGCCTTAGGGGCCCCGAAGATCGCCCGAAGGCGGCCCTCCCCACCCAACCCCCGCCCCTAGATGAACCCGAAAGGCCGCCACGACGGCCCCAAGATAGGCACGAGAGGTGAACCGCGAACTGACGCGTCGAGTCATCCACGCCAATATAGCCAGAAGATCACTCCAGGGGGGCCCCGAGGAGGCGCCCCCAAGAAGCCCCATGAAGCTCCCAAGAGGTCCGCAAAAAGCACGCGAGAAGACCCACGAGCTCTCCGGAAAGCCCCGCCAGGGACCCCCCTCCCTCCCACCCCCAAAGATCCCTCAAAGAGGCCACCGAGAGGTATCCCTAGAGACTCTGCCATGCAACCAAAAGGCCCCTGACCCACAACCCAGGCACATTGGCTGGATGGCCCAAAGGCCGCGAGCCACATGTGGGCGACATGTGTCCACGCACAAGAGCATAGAACCACGTCGACATATTTGATCCGTCGTCGCCGCCGCAGCCGCCGTCGTCGTCTTGGTCGTCGTCGTCGTCGTCGTCGTCGCCGTTGGCCTCGGCGTCGGCGTCGGCGTCGTCATCGTCGTCGTCGTCGTCGTCGCCGTCGCCGTCGCCGTCGCCGTCGCCATCAGGCGGAATCCCCGATAAGAATTCGGAGTGCGCCACAAATTCTCTGGCCTCTCCATCGTAGCCAGGGGCTCCAGTCGCTCGGCCGAGGTGTTCCTGGAGGGCACGGCAATGATGCTCGACAGTGGTTTTGCTTGCCTCGTTGCTAAAAGGGGCCCCAGCGCCCCTTCAAGCAACGAGGCAACGAAATCCACGGTCGACCACCATAGCCGCGCCCCCTGGTGTCTAGAGCTTCAGCTGCAGCGGTGCAGCGGGTCTACTGCGAGGGGCAGCGCTCACTGGTCCTCTGATTCCGATGGATCTCCGAGGGTCTGGATGTCAATGACGCATCTATCCTGCCTAACCTGATCATCACTGAGAGCGTTTTCGGCCTGCTGGATCGCGTTGCTTGTAGCCGTCTTGAGTGTCTTCACTCGCAGCTTCAGCCACCTGTTCTCGATGCAAACCTGACGGTATTTGTGCACGAGGAGGCGCCACCGCTTGCGATGACGATGGGGTATTTCACGAGACGTTTGTAGGAGAAAGGGCATGGATGGCCTCGGGGAGCGATTGGAAACTTTGCGTGGACCGAACCAGCAAACGGCTGAGGCCAGCCAAATGGATGGAGCGAGGAGTGGCGAGAAGTTCATTGTCGGGAAGGGGTAACATGAGATGGAGGGAGGGAAGTGCACGCGCGCTCGCATAAGCACGACGCGCGCGAGCGCACACGCGCACCTTCGCCCTTCGCCGTGCACGGATGGACATCCCGTCCCGATGGCACGCTTGACGAGGGAGACGGGAGTAGGCAATGACGACGAATTAGACAGCAAACTCGGGCCACTGGAACCAACATACGCGAGACGCGGCGGGGAGGAGGAGGGGCAAGGGAATGATAAGGGAGAAGAGGGGGAGAGAAGGGGCAGGGGAAATGGGCTTGCGGGCTCGCCTGAAGGCTGTCCCTGGCGTGGCCCGCGGCTTCTTGGGAACAGGCCCGCGAGCTTGCCTGGGAAGGTGGGCCCGTGGGGCGTCTTGAAAAGTGCCCCCAGGACCGCTATGCTCGCCAGCGTGGGCCACACAAGCAGTGAAACACATTGTGGATGCCTATGCTATGTTGCCTGAGCAACACGGCGTGAACCATATGGTGTCATATACGCGGGGCACATGGCGCGGCGCAAACTATGGTATGCAAGATGTGGCATGCAAGCTATGTGGTGCAAGCAAGCTGCGTGGCAACAGCTGCGCCCAAGATACTTGGTGCGAGCTATGCAAACTATGTGGCAGACGTGAGCTCTACCATGTTTTTTGTGCAATATACGTGTGGCAGACGTGAACTACACTGTGCTTTTTTTGTGCAACCTACGTGGGACAAGCTACGCGGTGCCAGCAATGCAAGCGATCTGGCAAACGTGAGCTCTACAATGTTATTCGTGAAATCGATGTGGCAGCGGTGCAAGCTACGCGGTGCAAGCTATGTGGTGCAGGCTGCGTGGCGTAAGCAATCCATGCGTCAGCTACGTGGTGCACGCTATGCAAGCTATGTGCTGCATGCGATGTGGTGCAAACTCTGGTGCAAGCTATGTGGTACAAGCTCTGCTGTGCAAGCTATGGCATGCAAATCATCGGCGGACCCGTCAAATTCCTGAGAAAGCGACACAATAACGCCTAAGTGCAAGCATTGTTGGGAGAGTCCCACCAGCCCTCTGGGCGCAGGTGGTCCAGGGCGTTTCCTCTTCCAGAAGCCCCTATCCCTACCCTTTCTGTTTACGCCTTTCACGCCGTTTGAGGAGGGGGGGGGCCAAGGAAGGCCAGCCCCACCTGTCAGGAAGAAGTGCAACAAACACATGTGATTTCTGAAGGCCCCAGACATCACATCCTCTCCTCCTCCCCCCCACCCCCCACCCACCCACCCCCCTCCACCTCCCCCATCCACCACTTCGGATGTCCCTGGGAATCTTTTTTGTGGGCCCCCAGGGGGCTCCAAAAGGTCCCCAAGAAGGCTCTAGGAAGGCTCCACAAGCGTCGGCTCTTGGTCGAATGTGATTCGTTCGGGCCCCTCGGCCTGGGGTCGGGAGGTGAGTCGTTCGAGCCCCTCAAATCTCGGTCGGAGGTGAGTCGTTCGGGTCCCTAGGCAGGTTGTCTTGACACGGTTGGATTCCTCAAAGTAGGTTGTCTTGACACGGCTGGCATCTCCAAAGTAAGTTGTCTTGATACGGCTGGATTCCTCAAAGTTGCTGTACCTCCGTTAGACACACCCACCCATTACATGTTTTCTCAAGGCTTTGGTGGGGCTGCTTCTAATAGAGATACAGCAAGTTTGAGGAATCCAGCCGTGTCAAGACAACCTATTTTGAGGAATCCAGCCGTGTCAATACAACCTACTTTGAGGAATCCAGCTGTGTCAAGACAACCTACCTAGGGGCCCGAACGACTCACCTCCGACCGATAACCGAGGGGCCCGAACGACTCACCTCCGACCGAGAACCGAGGGGCCCGACCGACTCACCTCCGACCGAGAAGTTCGGGGCTCCTTCTCGTCCTCATCATTTTCCTCGTACTCCTCCTTTTGTTCCTCATCACCCTATGCATCATCCCTCTCTCCACTCCCTCATTCGCAACGTTCGGGGAAGCCATTATTTGCTCCCGCACTTCCTGATCACCTCAACGCTCCTGGGCGTCGTTCCTGGGCGGGCTGGCGGGGGTACGCGAAGCGTCACGAACTGTTAGTATGAGCTTAGCCATGGGGGCCCCCTCCGCCAGATGCGAAACGGAAGTCGCATGTCGTGATGGCTTTGAGCGATCATTGTGCTACGACGGGGCTGTGTATTAAATCATGTGTTGCACGCGTCGAAAAAGGGTTAGAAAATCGTCGGAACTGCATCGGCTCAACACGCGGTGAGACCCCAAACCCGAGCACACATATAGTGAGCGAGGAACTTTTGTGCAATCACTGTCGGAGGAACCTCAGGTCGGACGGCGGGGGGGGGGGCAGGCCCTATGAACTATAATATTCCTCGGCAGAAGTCATGCTTTAGAGAACCCGTGTGGTTCAGTTTGCCCAGTCAATGTTTCTCTTTTTTTCCAGTCGGGCCTCAGCGAAAAGAATGCAGTCAAGGGTCTTCCACGGGCTCGGGTGGCTCCCCGTCGCGCAGAGGCCTTTCGCAGTTGAACAGATCCTGCGCACCTGGCACAACTTCCCAATCACGTCGGGCAGTTCCCCTGCTCCCCCTATCCTTGGGAAAATTGGCTTTGTGATTTTTGGGGGCCCTGGAAGCCTCAACGTATGTGAGGTAAGAGAACAATCTGCCGAGTGGCCTGCCTCGCGCGCGCCTCGACGTCGACCCCGACGAAGTGCGAGTGACAACACACTTCCCGGCACAACGGTTGCAAACTGCATTGAATTCATGGCGCGGCTCTGGATACCACGTGATGCCACCGCCAGGAAGTCTAAATATAACTGGTTCGGTCGGATCCCGCACAGGCGGAGGAGGTGGAGGCAGCCCTTCCCCATCGCCATCTTCATCGTCATTCTCGCTGTCATCACCACCAGCCCTTCGCCTTCAGAAGAGGATGGGTGATCGAGTTCAACTGCGCCAACATCGTCCATCAATGCGCCGCCGAAGTCTTCGGGGAAATCCTCATGCCCACCGTCGCCGGGCCCCTCAATGTCTTCATCCTTTTCCTCCTCGCCCATGTATAAACCAGGGTCAAATGAGAATGATGACTTGTAGTTTCTTTTTTTCCACGGGTCCCACAAGCAGAACACCTTACTGTCTGGTTTACGTCGCACCTCTATTATTTTGGGTGTCACGTCGGCGACAGGCCGCTTAGACTCCACAATTGTATACACAAAAAGTTCCCACTTTATTTCAGGGCTCATGTCTCGGAAGGCCTTCCAAAACGTTGAAGCACGGTGCTCGCTGGTCAGAAAACGGGCTTGATCCATGTAGGCTACCGAATCTTCATTCGGATCGGGCACCGCGCCGACAGGGCGCACGTGGTGCCACAGGACAAAAGCAGGTTTCAAGGATACGTGACCCACGTGCATCCACACAACTTGAAATGGCGGCGTATCTGGCCCAACACAATCCTCAACATGGTCCTTATGCGACCCAATGCACAACACCGCGTACCCCCCCTCGAGGAAGGATTTCTTCTCTTGAGCATCTCCTTTCACATCTGCCAATAAGCTCAGCCTCGCCCTGGTTGCCAAGACAGATACGTGCTTCTGATCACCAGCGCCACATATGCACATGCCAGCCAAACGGCACAACGAAAGTTTAGCAGGTTTCGCATCAGGGATCTCTGAGTCCTCCAGCTCACGATGCAAAAGGTCCCGCTGGTGACGCAACATGCCCAGAGACACGTGGGACACACGCAGCCGACGCTCAACCGACAGAAACCGACCTGCAGTGGCAAGTGCCTCAGTGGGCTCTGCGATTATATGATGCAATACTTGACCATCCTCGCACTTGTGGGTAGGACGCGGATGAAAACTCCGCGGCCATGCACTAAGAGAAGGAACTGCCTGCACGAGCTTGTGGACCGAACCTTGGTCATCACCGATACCGTTTTCGACTTCACGCAGCACTGCTTCCTGGGTAGCGCGTGCTCCCTCGGAGTAGAAGTGGTGACAACCCCCCCGAGGCTCTCTCGAGGCCCTCTTGGGATCGTTTTGCGGTGTTCTCTGGAAGCCTCTCGGAACCTCTCGGGGCCCCTCAGGGCCTCGGGGCGACAGAGGGCGAGGTGGAGGATGAGAAACACAGGAGGATCTCTGACATGGGAGGAGCAGGAGGAGCACAGGAGGGGGAACACGGGAGGAGGAACACATGAGGAGGAGAAAGACCCATGGGCCCCTCGAGGCTCAATCGGGCCCTTCTTGGTGATCACCGTCCTTCCGAGATTGCAAGCGCTTCATCACCTTTGCCTCGGTTTGAATTCGGCCTTGAGCGACAACACCCGCTGCCAGCTCTCTGGCCCCTCAACCAGGCCAGCGCGAGATTCAGGGCCACAAAAATCGCTGGTGGGATCGACGGGGGCGCTCATGATATGCTGAATCGCGTTCTCAGACGACATAGCCGCAGCAGCTCTGTCGCGGTCTCTCTGGGTGGGCCCGAAAGAGCGCGCCTCGCCTGCGAGAAGGCACGACCCCCAAGGCAATCTCAAACATTCCCTGCCCTTCAAGATGGGAGCGGTGGGAGGGGATGATGATGGGAAAGGGTGCCTCCCCCTCCTTCCTCTCGTCCCCCTCCCTCCCCCTGCGACTTCTCCTGCCCACTGGCCTACTCAGCCACGGTATTCCGCTGCATCCATTCCGAAGCCCCGCGGTGGAGCTCGACGAGATCGGGGCCCTGCGGCCCGCGAGCACCCTGGTGCATTTTCCTGAAGGCCAAAAAACGGGCGCCCAGTAACTTCGATGAGCTGGGCGCTTTGCAGATCCCGATCCCCTGGCCCCCCCATCCCTTGCAGGGGGCACGGTGGCCCACGCACAAGGTTTAGGGCGCAGCAGGGCATCGGCAGCGGGAAACGACCAGGGCAGGAAAGTCTGCGAGAGAAGGAGGGGGGGGCAGAAAGAGGAAGGAGGCACCCCCCTCCCCATCACTGGTTTGTTTTCCCCCTCTGGCCCTTTCTCCCTCATACTTCCTCCCCCCTCTACTACTCCCCTGATATTATTGCTGGGGGCAGGGGATGTTTAGAAGCAGGAAGTGCCTTCACGATGTCGCTGCGCACCTACCCGCCCTGCTTCCAAGAGGTGCGCCCACTCCTCCGAGTTCCTGTCGATAGCATGGCACGAGGCAGCCATGTCGTGAAAGTCAGCCACTGCAGAGGGCCCCCTGGAGTTGGCACAGTGCGCCCGCCAAGGGCCACCGCCCCCACGCATCTTTTTCACTGGAGGCTCCCCACCCACACCGCGATCATGATCTTCAAGGGCGGGCTGCTCATCTGCATCGACCTCCTCTGGAAACAGATACGTTTCAACTGGCTTGGCGTAGGCCCGCATCAATCTGAGAACTTCCATGGCAGATACAGTCCGCAACGAAGGGACATCTGTTTGGTTGCCGAGGGCGACGACCGCCCGTCGGATAGCAGCGTGCTTCGTCTCGATGGCAGCAGTGTCGAACTTCGCGACGATCAGCACCGCCCGTATCTCACGCAAAGCATCGGCGCAGATGGGTCCTCCATTGGCCCGCCAGTGGGCGATGAACCCCCTGGACCAATCGCACCACAAGCGCCTATCTCTCGAAATCTCTTCAACGAGCTCGTCGCACGGATTCAACAACAGGCTGAAGATCTTGAAGGGGTAACCCTTGTGGAAGTCCCTCATATCAGATGCCAAGCACAATGTCGCCGACAAGCCTTTGAACGCTTTGTTCCTGAGCTCAACTGTTCTGTTTTCCAAGGGAACGGCATCCCACCAAGATGGCGTGGACAGTCGATCGATTACGTCAGATATGAGATCCAGCTCAACTTCGCACGAAGCTGCCACCAACCCACGATAGGATCTGAAAGCCCGATCTGCCTGAGATAAAGCGTGTGCTATGGACGTGAAGCGTTGTTCATCTTCCCACTGATGGCCTCCTAGCAAGAGCAGTGCTGCCATGAAGCGCCTCTGCGGCTCCACAACGTTGGAGAGAACAACTACTTGCGCCAAAGGCCCGTCGCTGTCCATGCGGAGCATCTGGAGGCAAATGCGTCGAGATTTTGACTGCTGCTGCTGCTTGGCATGCTGCTCAGAGGTCGCAGACGGCCCCGCGGCAGTGTCTCTATCGTCGATGGGGGGGTCCAACGACGCATCTCCTCTCTGGATCATGCCATCCCACATCAACATGCGGGCGCCCCAGTCTCCCACAGGCCACGACCTCTGGATCCTGTAGCCGAGTCGATGGCAAAAACGTTCAAAGGTTTGGGAGAGCAAACGGTTCAAGCCCTCGAACACGCCAACGAAATTGATGCTCTCTTCCTGTCTAGTCCAACGGTGCATCGGGAACGGGGTCGGTCGGCGACTGCAAAGTGCTTGAACAGCGTAGATTTCAAATTTTATGATGCACTCTTCCTCGCCTGCACAACATCCACAACAATAGTGTACAACCTCAGTATCATTAGGATCACCAGTAAAAAGAGCTCGAATGATAGCATTCCGAAGGAGATCGTCTTTGCGATGCTTGATAGTGAACGTGTTAAGTATTGCATCTAGGCGCTGCCGATGGTGAAGGGGTGGGACGCCTACTTTGTATATAACGCTCGCCTTCAGCAAAGACCGCAACTCCTCCCTCATGATTTTCATAGCGGCCGACATGCCGATGGCGAGCGATACGTGGATCAAAAAAACATATTACGTGTTTGAATCCCAGCATTGTTTTTTGTTCTGATGTTCTGGCCCATGTGGACTTCGCACTTCCCTCGCAACGAATCAATGCTTGGGTCCCGTGAGTGAATGTAAGCCTCAGCCTTCTCGATTGCAGCGTCCTGGTCGGAGGTCACTATGCGTTGCCTACGGTCGAAGTTTGTCGCCACCTCCCTCATGGGAAGCTTGGACTGTTGCGCAGCGCGGTAATAACATCCGTGGGTGGTACTCTGCATTGCTTGCAACCAGTGCGCGAACCTGAAATCCAGCACAAATGCATCGCTGCCGCAAGAGAATAAGATGACCACACTTGTTTCTGCATTCAAAATTTTGGCTGGCAAGCCGTCGAACGGGACGATACCAGACGAGAGAACGTTCGGGAGGCCAGCTTTTTTTGCGGCCTCTTCGAGCGGTACTGATTGCCCCCTGACGTTGAACTTCAATGGAGTCTCATCGTAGCGAGCAAACTCAGTGTAGCTGATGAGCTTACAGTTCGGCTGGCCTTTGAGAGCACGTACCACCTCTTGACATATTTTCACTGCGTGCAGGCGTTCGAAAACGATGCACGCCATCGCCAGATCCTGTTGGACGCTCCGGAACTTCCTGCGCTCCACATCAATGAACCTAGCGTCCGCCTTCGCACTGAGGACAAGACCAGCACTTACCAAATTATGTTTCACACACCTCTGATTATCGATATCCACTGGAGCGTCCCCCCCCCCCGAGCCTGTGAACACAGCAATAAATCGTACAGCGATAAATCTGTGAACACAGCAGGCGCCAGCGCAGACTCAGAGAAAGCAGGCCTCGGACTAGCATCTCGGAAGCAGAACTGGGGCGCCAGCGCCAAGGACACCTTCGGAAGAGGCATTGTGAGTGTACATATCCTCTTCATCCCTCCGCCCCTTCCTCATGCTCCTCCTACTCATATCATTCCTCCTCCCCGTCCGTAGTGAAATGACAACACTCACAATGGTTCGGGCCCGAAGGGTTTGTCACCTACGAGCCTCCTCGGCTCTCGCAATCTCGTCCCCAGGCTCTTCCAACTCTCCAGCAGGCTCGTCCTCCAACGCGAGCACGGGCAAAAGGCTTGCTCGCAACTTGGACACTATCTGTCGCGCCACGTCCCGCCAGCCCACACCAGACGCCCCACGAGGACGAGCACTCGGAACAGCAGGATGAGGTACAAACTCGGGAGGGGCGCTCGGAACTTCAGCACGGGGAGGAGAAATTGGACTTGGCACGGCAGGAGGCGTGCTGCACTGACTCTCACTCGCTGTCAGACGTGCGCGTGCAATGCCAGCCCAGGCGCCGATATCGGCGTCTTCCTCATCGCTGTCAGACAAATTCCGTGCAATGCCAGCCCAGGCGCTGAAATCGGCGTCCTCCTCGGACGACATCCAACTGCTGAGGAAATCGGGCCGTAAAAAAAAAAACAACGCTGGCTATGGTTTGAACCAAAATGGTTACGGAAAGTTCCGTCTCGATGCGCGCCCCGATGCCTGCGGCACGTCCGATGCGCACCCCGATGCACCGCCAACTTTGCTTCGACGCATCGCCGATGCTGTCTCGCAGCGGAACGCCGATGCGATGCATCGCCAATGCCGTCTCGCAACGAAGCGCTGCTTCTGCCAAGAAGGAGCTGGTTTAGTCGGGTCCTGGAGTTTCAGGGTGGCTCTTGGGGGGATCGGAGCGTTTAGTTTTGGGGAACTTTAAACCAACTTTTTTGAAAACATGCGTTTCAACTTTTTCGGAACTCTGGGGTAACTTTTCACATATGCTCTTGAAACAAGGCTGTAGAGAGCCACCGCCTCCATAATGCATGGGTCAATTTTCGAAGAAAGAAACACATAAACACGAACGGTTGGCGCTCCGCGCGGATTTCTTGGATCCGCGCCTGGGCCCCCCCGGCGGCCCCTCCGGCGCCGCCCCTGGCCCGCGGAGCGCGCCAGGGAGGGGTGTCCAGCGCGGACCCAAGAGATCCGCGCGGAGCGCCAAAAGCCAAAAGCTTAGGTTCATGTGGTTTTTCCTTCTTCTAGAGTTACGCCTGTCCCAGACCCGCCCGACTGAAGAAGGCGGCCCCATGGCGGCGGCCCAGAGTGAAGGGGAACTGGGACACACAAATAAATACACACAAATAAAAATATCCTCCATATTTTCCCATATTTTCTGTGTTTTTGTCTTCCCGCCCAATTTCCATATTTTCCCATATTTTCCTAAAAATCGACGAATAATTGTGTCTGTGTGTTTTTCCCCTCCTGACAGAGGGTGTTCCTTGGGCGGTCATCCTGGGCCGGCCCAGGGATCAGGCAGCTCCACGGAGCTCTCTTGGGCTGCAAGAGCTCTCCCTTCTGAACCGGTCCTCCTGCTCCTCCTGTTCCTGCTCTTCCCCCTCCACTTTCTCCTCCTCCTCCTCCCCTTCCCCTCCTTCTCCTCCCTCCTCCACCCTTCGCCTCATCTCTCTCTTCCTTCCCCTCATTCGCTTCATCTATCTCTCCTCCTCATCGCCCTATTCTTCCCTTGTTTGTACCAATGATGCGGCACCTCCTCTTCCTCCTCCTCCTCCTCCTCCTCCTCCTCCCCCTTCCCTTCTTCACTTGAGCAGGAACCATTTTCATAGCACAAGAAGGGTATGATGACCAAGGCAATGTTAGTATGTCGTGAAGGATGACTGCCGCAAGTAAACATGATAGCGCGACGTTTGTTGCAAGTCGTACAACAAGGCAGGTTAACATGTTGGCCTGTATGCAAAACAGCCACTTCGTCACTACTTGATACACTTATCCCCTCTTGATGCCACTCCCCCCCGTCCTCCTCTACCCTCTTGCATCCCCTCCCGCCCTGATACCGCTCGCGCTCGTCGCCGTCGTCGTCCTCCTCCTCCCTCCACTCCTTCGTCCCTCCTTGTTCCTCCTCCTCCTCCTCATCCTCCTTCTCCTCCTCCTCCTGCTACTCCACATGACCCGGCACACATTCCAGGGACCTCCCCACGGGTGCCTCGTGCCTGCGGGGGAACCCGGCTCAGGCCCTCATGAGCGTACGGGATCGATTCGGAGTTTCTTCGAAGCTCAGCTTCCCGCTCCATCGGAGGGCACGCAAATATGCTCGCAACCTGCACACGCAATGGAGACGAGGTGGGCAGCACAACTTCCATGGGGATATGTGAAACCACGAATGAGCAAAAGAATGAGAAAGGCACGAGAGATGCACCCCGACCCCTCAGGCGCCCTCCCATGGGGTGGATGCCAAGTCGTTGAGCCCCGTGAGCCATGCAACCACTGCCAATGCGCAGATCGGCAACAAGGTCAGGTGCGAGCGAAGCCAGAGCGAACCCCATCGTGACACTTGCCACTCAACCGACTCAACATGCGTGGAACAAAAAGCACGGCTGGCATCGGAAAAACACGGCAAGGGCGCGACCGAGACAAACCTCCCCAAGGGTAGACTTTCGCAACGGAGGTGTCCCGCCCGGCATGCGAGAGAACACCTTGCAGAGGCATGTGAGCACGCGCGCCCCGCCATCTACACTTAGGTCGGGCATGTCTCCCTACAGGCGGATTGTAAGCCAAAAATTCAAATACCAGAAAATACCACAGAAAAGTCAACAGATTCCTCAAAAATCGTCCCCCGACTTCTTGTTTGACAATGTCTGAATATTCCTCCTGTCGAAGGACATGCCCGACATAAATCTACACAGTGGGAGCCGACAGTCCGGAAGGCCACGAGTGGCAGGACAGCGGACAGAGAGCGGGCGTTTCCTCCGCCTCCTCCTCCTCCTCCTCGTCCCTCCCTCCACCCTCCTCCGTCCCCTTCCAGATCCTCCTCCTCCGCCGCCTCCAACGCCACCCTCTCCCGCTCCATTGCATCCCGTCCTCCTCCTCCCCTCTTCTTCAACATCATCCTCCATCTCTTCCTGCACCTCTTGTTCCTGCCTCTCTGACACCCGCCTCGTCCTCCTCGTCCATGTAACGCGCAAGCCCTCTGCTTGATGAGAACGTGGCGGGCCGTCCAGGACCCCTGCAGCGGCTGCCTGCCACGTCGGAACTTTGGGGGTGAGACCGAAGCAAAGCGGAGTCGCTCGCCAAGAAGGAATTCGGTCTTGGCTTCGAGCTGTGAAGCAAGTGCGGGCGAGGCGCACCGGCTGTGTGGGTTCACCCACTATCTCGGCCAGGGCCACGCCTACGTGAATCGCTTCCCTCCCATTGCCAATGCTTGCCTGGGATTGTTCCGCGGATGTGCCGCGGCTGTGCCGCGGTTGCCGGGTGATTGCCCCGTGGCCGCCCCACGGTTGTGCTGCGGTTGTGTCGCATGTTTGCTGTGACTGTTCTGCGGTCGTGACGCAATTGTCTCTATGGTTCGCCTGCTGATTGCCCCGATGGTTGTATCGTGGTGCGGTGGTTGTCCCCCGATTGTCCTGAAGCTGTCCCGCTGTTGTTCGCGCTTGCCCTGGGGAGGTCGTATGGTTGTCCCCGTCTATGGGTATGCATGAAACCGATATTCCACAAACATCGCTTACCCTTAGGTGTTCTTGCTATTCTTTGTTAGGTGGTTGATTCCGCATGCTGTTGTTGTTTTTCAATACGTTGCTGCTCGTGTTGCCTCGTGGGCTTCTCGTGGGCGCCCTGCGCTCTGGGGGTGTCTAGGGTTTTCGCCATGCTGCCAACTGAGCCGGGGCATGCTGGGTTTTCGCCACGTGCAGCCTTGCGGGCGCTTCACAGCTCAAAACACGTAGCTTGCGCCGCATAGCTTGCGCCACCTAACTCACATCACCTAACTTACACCACGTAGGTCGCACCGCATACCTTGCACAGCAAAGCGCGCACACACACACACACACATCTCCAGCCATCCATACCTTACACGACACTGTCTACAGTACATGACTTGCACGACGTAGCCTGCACCGCATAGCTCACACATGATGCCACATTTATACTACATTGCTTACACCACATGGCTCACACCGCGTAGTTTCCACCATTATTGTTCACACCACATAACGCTCAAATCACAGTTTCCACGCCATGCAATACACCACATAGTTTAGACCGCATAGTTTCCAAACCCGTAGCTCGCACAACATGGTTTACACGACACAGCTTGCACAACATCGCGCCCCCTTTCCAACACGCAATACGTTACTGTTTGGGGTCCACGGTCACACGCATGCATGAGCATCTAAATATCCGCCGCCGAGCCTGCCGCACGTAGCGGAGTGCCCCAACGCTCACGCAGCCCTGAGGAATTCAGAATTGTAGGGTCTAAGAGGACGTCGCAAGGGCGGGTCAATAATTTCAGAAGGGCGTCGGTGGATTTCGGGGGATTTCTGCGGATTCCTTGTGATGTCCACGGATTCCTGGCGATTTCCGAGGATTCCCAAGGATTCCGCGGGCGTGTCGCGCGCGTCCTCTGGCAGCGCAGTCGGCCAAACATGGGCCCAAGTAACGTCCAAGAGGGCCGAAGATGCCTCGGAGAAGGCCGAAGAATGCCCCAACGCGCCCAAGATAACCTCAGCACGGCCCAAAAGACCCCGCAGACACCCCAAGAAGGTTTCAAGGGGTGCCCCAGAGCGCCACGTGGCAACTGCCATTGATTCCCAAAAAATTGTGTTCCACATGTTTCGGCCGTCTTGTCTTTTCCGGCTTGCTGACGCTCCACGACGGCCCACGAAGCCCCATGATCGCCTCAAAATGGCTCGAGACGGTCGAGAGGGCCTAGATGGGGAACCCGCGCGGACACTTCGAGCCCTCGGCCCAGGAGGCCCCCCAGGGGGCCAAAAGGCCCCCACGAGGCCCCCAAGAGGAACCAACACGCCCCAAGAGGCCACAAGAGGCTCCCCGTTCTTCGCAGGGATTGGCAGGGAGACAGCAAGTGGCGCGGGCCCACCACAGCAGTGCGACCGCACCGGGGACGGAAGAAAACCGAGCGCCCAGGCCAGTACTGCAGCGCATGCGACGGATGAAACTCCCTCCCCCAACCCGAACTCCCGACTCCGCCGCCCGAGTCTCATCAACGTTAACGTGCAAGGCCGCTTCGCAAATTGCTGGGGGCCTACGCTCGGCGGCGCGCGCCGTCGATAGTCGCCATTGGCACTATCGTGTAACAAGTGTTAACAATATACTTCTTAGAGCCATGCAAGACAAAAGCATGTTGGCTGGCTAAAAATCAGATCAGTAACCGAGGCTCTGCGCAGGCGCTCAGCCGACGCTGGTTCGCGCTCGCGCTCCGACAGATCGAGTCTCGGCCAGCGTTGAACAGTTTGCCCGCCAGCTTAGAAACAACCGTAGGCACTCTGATACAAAACTTTGAAGCATCTTACTCTTGTTCCGAAGCTACAGGGTGAAGGTTCGCTCCTGCCTTCGCTGCATTGTCTGCGGAGTCGTTGCCTAGCTTGCGCCATTTCTCTCGGGGTTCTAATGCAACGTCGTTGGGGTCGAGGTTGGCCTCGAGTGCACCAACCTCCGAGATGCTCTGAGACACTCGCTGAAAAAGATCATGGAACCAGCGCGGGGGCGCTCGACGGAAAACGGGAGCTCCCTTAGGGCCTGGGCAAGGTCGACAACTTTTTGTTGGAAATCGCTGTGCGCCGAGGGCGGGCCAGTTACTTCCACCCCGACCCTCGCCAGCGCGGTCAATTCACCACGCTGTCGCGTCTGCGGGAAAGGAGCGAAAATAGGCGCGCAAATCATGCAAAGCTCAGCCCCGCCCACGCCGACCAAACGACCGAACAGAGACCGCGCCCGGCCCTCGAAAGCCCCGAGACAGGATGTTGGAAACAGCACCCATCTACAAAGGTAGAACCGCTGAAACGGCCATCCGGGGGGGGGAACGTGCCAAACAACCTTCGCCTCGAAATCTTCTGACCGACCCTGGGGCCCAGGGGGCGCGTCGCCAGGGCGAGGGGCAACTCCCCTACGAGCCGGGCGCTCAGTCAGAGGGTCCGACGAATCGGACGCGGTAGCGGTGTCGATGCTATCTTGATCGATCAGCTCGGCCCTGAGCTCATCGAGGCATGGGCGCTCCGAGAGCCTGTGAAAAGACGTATCTGACGCCTGACCGAATTGATCGCAGCGAGCACTGTCCGGGATGAAGCCAGCTTGCACAGCGCGCCTTTTCGTCCACAGAGCGTCGCAAGAAAGACTCCGAATCCTTCCTTTCTCCATCGGCGACGAGCGTTTAGATCGAAGCTGTCCTTTGGCGATGTCAAAACACAACCGATCGAAAGGGAGGCTGAGCTAGTCGCTAGAGTCTCGCTCAAACGGTCGGAAGACCGCGTCGCGAAGCAAGGTCTTGCGTTACGCTGGCGCCACCAATGGTAATTGGATGGCATCGCCGAAGTCCGAGATAAGGGTCGCGAGGTCCGACGTAGTCCAGCCTATCCTAGCAACAGACAAACGCATGGCCGACAAGGGCTCACTGACATTCCTCCACTTGGGCACAGGACCTCTAAAAGCCTCGTTTCAAAACTGCCCCAAGGTGGGAAGAGGGGGGGCGCGAGGGCACGCATGGGCATGAGCAGCCCAAGCCTCTTTGCTGTACCTGACAATGGGGGCCGCAGAGCCAATCCCAGTGGCATCGTCCTGGACGTCAGATCTGCCCCCCGCTCTAGGCCCCAATCGCGACGGAATTTCGCAAGCTCGAAATCCGACATGCCATGCACTTCGGCTCCGTAAAGAACTCCAGGCAGCGCTCCCGGGACAAGGATCCGCTGCGTGAATCTGCCCAGCTCGGAGAAGAGCCTGATCATTATATGGGCGGTGCGCTTCAAATGGTTCATTCTGACCATGAACTTCCCGCGGCGTTATCCGATTCTCCTGGGCCTGCCAGGCGCGTGATCGATCCCGAGGTTGACCGCGCTATCGATGGGCTCACCAGCCAAGGGGCCGGGGCAACTGCGGAGCTGCTCTTTCGCCCCCCCCCCTGCAAGAGGTAACGAAGGCCGCCCCGTCGCACGGGATGCCGCGCTCCATCTCTGAAACTGCAGCGCCATGGAGGCTAGCGGACAAGGGCTTCAAGCTGGTGACAACCTAGGTCCAGTTGGGCGCTTTTTTTGGGGGGCGAAATCCCGTCGAAACTGTCGACGCCGTGTGCCCTGACGCACGATGCAGCGAAGGTGCAGCCAGCAATAACTCCACTCCAAAAGAAAACGGCCCCCCCACCAGGCCCCCCGTGCACATGAATCTGGCCGAACGGTAGGCGGAGAGAGAGAGCTTGTAAAGGGCAGGAGGGAACTGGTACTTGGCACAGTAGGCCCCCGACCTCTCCGGGGGAATGCCTTCGCAGAATTTCGCCATGTCCCAAAGGAGGCAAGCAGAAGCTCCCCCCCTGGAGTTGACCGCCTCGGACACCCCGGTTTGGCGCCAGACGACGCCCGCGGTCCCGGAGAAGGCCTGCCCCGCGAAGTACGGCCCGGCGAAATGAACTTCCACCTGCTGGGCGTAGACGCGACCGCATCTCCCCTGGAGGCGGCGGGGCAAGCAGGAAAGACCGATGGGGCGGTAGCCGCCGTGCGGCTTCATCAGTAAGATGGCATGCGCGATCTGGAGCTGCAGCGGCGCGCGCGGGATGGATTCCATAGTCTGAATAATGGCGGAGACTAACCCGAGGAAGCGATCGTGCATCCAAGAGTAGAGCCCCATGTGGAATCCATCCAAGGCACAGGCAGTCCTCGTGGCTCTCCGTGGTACTTCCCTACTGAAATCAGCGCCACGGGGGGGGGGGGGGGAGGGTTCTTGGGCGGTCTTGTGTTCGACGCCCAAAGCCCGGGGTTTGGCCTCCCAGATGCCCGAGAACGACGCGGCCTGAGTTTTCAACGGCGCCCGGGGATCCGAAATCACGTGTCCCGCGGAAGGGGCGGTAGTGGTCGCCTTCCAGCCTGCCGCGGGCTTCCTGGCGATGTGGGCGCCCCCCCCTTCTCGATGTTGGCCAGCGGCCAATCCTTCCACGATTGACTGGCCTGGCTCCTCGCAGCGTTCTGCTCCGCGTGCGAAGCCTGGGCGATGTCCTCGAACAGCTCGGCGTCGTCGGTCTCAGCTGCCTCGAAGCCGACAGCACTGCGATGTCGGCATAGGACTGCGCCCTGGCGCTTTGCGGCGCCAGCTTGGCTCGCTTGTCCCGCTCTGACATGAGATGTCGAAAACTCGTCGGGCAAGGCGCGGGCATTGAGAAAATGAACTGGCCCGCGCTCCCGTGGCACATCTGCCGCAGGGAAGCATGAGCCAGAGAAAACGTCGTAACGTCCCCTGGAGGGCTTCCAAGAAGAGAGGCTCGCTGCTGGCTTTCTGGGGGGGCCTATCTATGTGCTTCCCCAGTGACGGAGCGCGCCGGCCAACAATTCTATTCCGAAGAAGGCAGGGCAAGCGACCTCGCTGGGTTTATTGTGGAACACGGGCGCCCCTTTCGATATAGGGGGCGGCTTCTGGCGCCGTGTCGGGTGAGTTTAGCGCGGGCCGCCTCAACAACTTCGCGCTCGGTCAGCTTGCCCCGCATGCGGTGCAAATGCGCGAGGGCCCCAGGGGGGCCCAGGGTCGACTGGCCAGGAACAAGGTTGGGCAACATATCTCTTCCAACCACCTCAACTTGTTTCCAAGATGGGGGGTCCTTCGCAATGCCGACGGGACGAACCGCGGGCGCTTGTTTTTTTGGTGGGCTTGCCTAACCCCGGGGAGCCTGCAAGGAAGCTGCTCGCCCATGAAGAACAGGCCGCGCTGGCAGGGGAGGGGCGATGCATGCTTCGCGCGCAGCAGACACTTCTTTGACCGCCTTCGCTAAGCCCTTGTAGGCAACAGGAAGCGAGTGTTCTCACCCCGCCCAATGGTAAGACACGCGCCATCGCAGCCAGGCGCGAGCAGCTGCCCCGAGAGCTTCTCAGAAAATCTACTAGACAGAAGAATAGCAGGGCACGTGTGGAAGTCCCCAGCGGCGAGCATTTCGGAAGCGTGGATATCTTGAAAGCTGTCGATAGCGCGCCTGATGTCCACGCGCCTGTTCGAGTCCCTCGGAGCAAAGGAGGTAAGCAGACACCCGGAGAGTTTGGCGCTCATGGCCCCCTGGAAGATGAACAGATCCAGCAACGGCTCGAACTGGGACGGCATCCGAAGTTTAGATAGGAAGAGGGTGAAGGCCTAAGAAACTACGAGCTAAGACCGCCACTTCGCCCGAGCTGCCCTCCACGACACCTGGGGGGGCCCTTCCAGGCGTCGCGCAAGCGCCGGGCCTGCGCGCTGAGGCATGCTTCCGAAGCAGAGAGATGGTGCCCCTGAGCGACCGCCGCGCGGGCCTGGGCCCCTCGCGGCCATTCCTGGCGCGACCCCCATGCCGCGGCGTTCGCGGTTTCAACGACGAGGCTGAAGCTAGCCATTTTTGGACGGGGTCGGTGGAACCTGGAAGAAATCAAAACTGGAGCCCGCGCCGACACGAGAAGATACCGATTGGCCCCGCATGCAAAACCTCACCCGGCCGACTGAAGGCCCGCCCGAGAAAGACTTACGCTGAAAAGAAGCAGCGCGATCCTGACCCTCCGCCCGCGAGCCCGGGCGGGGGATCTCAGCTGCCCAGCGGGGGCATATCCCCCTGGGCTCTGCGAGTGCGCGCGCGCGAAGCTCAGGGCAGGCCCCTATGGGCGGCACCGCGCTGGCCCCAGTACCTGCGGCAGTTCCTCCTGCGTCAGCTGCGGGGCCTGCGGCCTGGCCTGCGGCCTCGCCCCTGGCGCTTCCCGCAGCGGCGGCGCGGGGGATGGCTGCGCCTTGTGCGCCGACTCCATTTGCAGCGCGCCTCTTCTTTTTGGACATCCGGGCGAGGTGCTGCTGATGTTCCCCGCGGGTTTCCTGGAAGTTGCGCGCAGCCTCGCCCAGGTGCTTCTTGGCCATGTCCCGGAAGCCCGTCTGCAGCAACTTCTTCCTGTCGTCGAGCTGCGCCTGGCCCTCGGCCGAGAGGTCGCATTCGTCCAGGCTCGCGACCAAGTCATCGTGGAACTGCAGGTTGAGCTCGTCGCCCTCCACGAGGGCCTTGAGACTGATGGCTGGTGAATGGGGCTGTTTAGCAGCGGGCTCTCGAACGACCTTGTCCCTGATCTGGCCCGCGAGGTTCTTGCGCTTCGTTTCGCCCTCGCCCAGCTCAGACAACAGCGCGCGAATGCTATCCTGGAGCTCCTGCATGTTCTTCTGCCAGCGGACGAGCTTGCCCAGCTCTTTGCGCAGGCGCTTCTCCGATTGCTGAATCTTTGACTGGGCCTGCGCAGCTCGGGCGCGCAGGCTGGCCTCTGGCCTGGGCGCCAGGCTGGCTTGCAGGACGCGCTTGGCCTTCTCGTGGAATTCAGCCAGCTCGGCATGTCCTTGCTTCGTGGCAATCGCCTGCAAGACAAAGGGCTCGTCCATCGCGAGGCCGTCGGGGTTGATTTTGTCGCGCGAAGGGGGTGAAGGCCATCCGCTGGAACGGCCAACGGATCCGACAGGGAGTGGAAGCTACACAGGCCAAGATTGAGACTCATCATGACCATCGCGATCAGAAGACAGCGGACCATCCTCAGCGACAACTTGCAGCGCTTGCGCCACCACCACTCCATTTCGTTTTCCCCGCAGCCACAGCCCGACATTTGTCCATAAGGTCGGGCGGTAGGGCGCCTTCCTCTGGGCCCACGGCCCCGACGTGACTGCGGAATGGTGGAAAGGATAGCAAGCGCCACCTGCGCACCGCAGGCTGAAAGGATTGCAAGCGCCACCTGCACACGGTAGGCTGGAAAGACGAAGCCTGAAAGCTCGGACGAGCAGCGCCGTTCTGAAGTTCGCAGGACCAAACTCCGAATCAATATGAGCCAAAACGGCTCTGCTCCCACGAGGCCTCCGAAAACGCCCCGAAGAAGCATCTCTGAGAACCCCGACCCGCAATTCAGGCACAGTGGCGGGATGGGCCGAAGGCCTCTAAATTCGCCGCCCCCTGTTGGCTTGCCACAGGGGTGCCCGGCGTGCTAACCTATTTCGGTTTGGTTTTGGTTTTTTCCCAGAAAACTCCCCCTGGGGCTTCGGCCCGTCCCGCCGGGGTCCCGGGAAGGATCTCAAAACGCGTCCGTCGATGCCTTCGTTGTCCCAAGTTGGCCCACGATGGCGTCCGAGACGATCAAGATGGCCCAAAATGGCATCCAAGTTTTGCCCAAGATGTTCCAAGACGGCCTCCAAGACTGCCTAAGAGAGTCCAAGACGGCCCAAGAGGCCCCCCAGAGGCCTCCAAGACGGCCCGAGAGGCCTCCAAGGGGTCCTCCAGGAAGGCCCGAAGAGGCCAAAATCATTGATTTTCCTTAGGTTGTTGAAGGATTTTGGCGTTCGCTTCCTCCCGGTTTTCCGACGACCCAAGACGGCACAAGAGGCGCCAAGATCGCCCCCACAGCGCCCAAGAGGCCTCCAAGATGGCCTCAGGACTGCCCAAGAGGCCCCCAAGACGGCCCCAAGCGGGCACAGAGACGACCCCAGAGGCGACCACGACGCCCAAGATGGCCTCTAAGACGGCCCTGGAGCACCCCAAGAGGGCCCCAAGTCGGTCCAGAAAGGCTACCCAAACGGCTTCCGACGGCGTCAGACGGGCCAGGAGCCCACCAAGATGGCCGAATTTGGCTCGAAGCTGGCCTAAGACGGTCAAAGAGGCCTCCAAGAGGGCATCCAGGCCAGAAACTGCAAACACCTGATGTTCCCCAGGTTTTGAAAGGATTTTGACATTTGCGTCTTTTCGGCCTTCCGACGGCCCGTTACGGCCCAAGAGCCCCCAAAGATCGCCCAACGATCGCCCAAGAGGCCTCCAAAATGGCCTCACAACAGCCTAAGAGGCCCCCAAGACGGCCCCAAGAGGCCCCCAAGACGGCAGAGGAGGCTTTTAAGACGCCCAAGATAGCCTCCAAGACGGCCCTGGAGCATTCCAACAGGGCCCCAAGTCGGCTCAGAGAGGCCCCCCAAACGGCTTTTGACGGCGTCGGATGGGCCATGGGGCCCACCAAGACAGCCGAAGAAGGCACTAAGATGGCCCAAGACGGCCCGAGAGGCCTCCAAGAGGGCCTTCAGGAAGGCCCGAAAAGGCAAAAATCAGTGATTCCCCATGAGTGTTTGAAGGATTGTGGCATTTGCTTTTTTTCGGCCTTCCGATGGCCCGAGACGGCCCAAATGCCCCAAATGATCGCCCAAGACGCCCAACACGGCACAAAGAGGCCCCCACGACGGCCCAAGAGGCCTCCAAGACGCTCAAGATGGCCTCCGAGACGGCCCAAGAGCCCTCCAAGACGTCCTCCAAGAAGGCCCGAAGATGACCTTCAAGATGCCCACGTGTTCCCCGAAGGCTTTCCAAACCGATTCGGGGAACACATGGTCCCATAGCTTGGCAGGGCTGCCTCAACGTTCGGCCACATAGGCGCTTCCAAAAAGGCAGGGGGCGGCGGTGATTGGCCGTAGCCGTCTTCGATGAATAACACCGATGGGTCGATAATCATGCGAATAACAGTCACTTCGACCGATCAAAGGGACCCTTAGATAGTCTGATCTGATTCGTGGTCGGTAGTTGGGCTGCGAGGCCGACACATGCCGAGATCGTCCGACAGGCCAATCGCAAGCGGAAAACTGCACTAATCCCCCCCCGCTTCTCGCTCGAACGGTGGTCGTCGAGTCGTCCACTAGGTAGTTAGGTGTCCTCCGGCTCTTCATTCTCCTCCCTCTCCTTCTCGTCTCCCTTTGCCCAGGGTGCCGTCAGGAGCCCGGGGAAGCTCTTCGACTCCTCGATCTCCACGGTGTGCTCGACAAACTCCTGGCCAGGGGTGAGGCGCTACGGCTCGGGAAGCACAACCAACCCGTATCCTAAGGATGCGCGGTGATTCCGCAAGGGCCTTGGAAGGCCATGCCGACACTGTGCGAGCAGGGCGCGGCCAGCGAAAGTCGCTATGGATGGGCCGAAGGGGCAAGGATGCAAGGGTACCCTGGGGAAGGTTGCCCATCCTTACTACAGTGGGGGCCCGACCACAAGAAACCGTCCACGAGAAACCCAGCCTACTACAGTGGGGGCCCGACCACAAGAAACCGTCCACGAGAAACCCAGCCCTGAGACCCCAGGACGTCCATTATTGTTGGTGTGGGAACCATCGCGCTCTCCATCGCAAAGCCATCGAAGCTCAAGAAACCCAGGGCATCCTGGAGGCAAGAAGGGTGTTTCTTGGCATGGGCCTCCACTGTGTGCGGGTCGACTGTAAGCTTAGATCGGGCATGTCCCCCCGCAGGCAGATCTTGAGTGAAAATTGAAACATTGAAGAATAAACCAAACATGCCCCCAAATAATCAAACAAAAACATAAAACAATAGCCAACAGACTATTTTTTCTATTTTTGAATATTCCTCCTGTACCCATCGGTCGGAAGAAGTAGGTAGAAACATGAAGTAGGAAGGCGTTGGAAATAGATTGGGTTTCCGCCCTCCTCCTGAAGAGGAGGGAAGAGGGAAAACCACTCGACTCTTGAAGTAGGAAGGCGCTGAAAGTTGATTGGAATCTGGGAATCCAAAAATACCTACTTTCAACGACCGATGGGTAGCTGTCCGCGCAACGAGCAACACGCGCGCGCGCGGCAATTGCCCTAAGGCCCGCCGCGCCCGCCGGTGCTCTGCGGTCGCCCTCGGCCGCGCGCTCTCTCCGCAGCCACCCCGAGCGCCAACTGACTACCTACCAGACCAACCCAACCCAACCCGAAGACCCCAATTTCGGGTTGGGGTACGGGTTCCATATGTGTTTTTTCAGTGTTCCCCGACCCCCCCCCCAGCTGGAAATGGAGGGCAAATTGAGGCCTTCGGGTTGGGTTGGGGTGGTTTGGTGGGTGGTGACCAACAGCGTGCCCCAAAAAGCCCTCGCGCCGTGGACAGAAAACAGCAACAGAAACTCGGGTCGGGCGAAAGGGGGGGATAGCAAAGGGGGGGTTTGAGAATCAGCTCACGTAGCTGAGTTTCCTGGCGCCTCCCGGCGCCGGAGGCGGCTATGTATCGAGGAATAGGCCCCTCGGTGAGGCCGAAACCAGCTGCATGCAGCAAATTTCGTAACCCCCCCTTTCCCAATCCCCCCCTTTCGTCCGGCCCGAGAAACATTACGGGATTGCTTGCGGCGCGTTCGGCCTCGGAGGGCCCTCGCCGGGCAGGAGAGCCCAGAATCGAATCGATGGGTCGGATCGGCGATCGGAATGAGTATCGGATCGGCAGAAATCGGCAGCCGAGCCGGGAGGAATCGAATCGGCCGAAATCGGCAGGCTAGTAGGCCTCCAGTGAGACATCGGAATCATACTCGATATCCCGCGACGGATCGAATCGGAACCGGAATCCACTAACATCGAATCGAATCGGATCGGAGAAATCGAAACGAGCCCTGGCCAGGGCCCGGGACTGTCAACAAAAAATTCAGGATGATACAAGCGTATTGGACAAACTCATGGCATCACACGTCTGGGCGACAATGCTTCGATCTCCCGCATAAGCCGTACAAATAAGTCGGACATGTCCATCTATAGGGGGGAATATTCGAAAATAGTCAACAAATAATATGAGGACGTTTTTTTACATTTGATTTTGCTTATGATTTTGATTTTTGTTTGTGGATATAAATATATAGATATACTGTTTCGTCCGAAGTCCCCCTGCAGGGGGACATGCCCGACCTACTATCGAGCAAGGCAGCTCTCCGGCCCAGGCCGCAGGAGGCGCCACCATACGTCGCGCCCGCGGGGGTGTCCCGGCCTCTGCGCCGAGCGTCCACACCGAACAGCCCAAACGTGAAGCACGCGGCCAGCATGCGTTAGAAGAGGAACGCCATAAAAATTAGCCTGGCGAAGGACCCAACCATATGCAGTTGAGAGTACCGCAATTGTGAATATCTTCTTCGGTGGCGCTCCCTATGGGGCCACGAGCCGTATGAGGGGTGTGCCGAAATGCGTGGCAGTGTACACAACACGAACGAAGACGATAGGTCCGAATATGAAAGCTTGAGCGCGTGCGAGTCGGATCGCGAGCGAGTCTGATTATGAATGAATCTGCGCGCGATTGATTCTATTCGCATGAATGCGTGCATGGATACGCCCAGTGTAAATGTATGTATACGACTGTGAACAGTTTGGGTCTGCGTGACTCTCGGTACTCGTGACTCTGAGCGTCGCCTCTGCAGGGGGCTTCCCTGGGAACCCCGACGGCAGCGCCCGCGCGCCGCGACGCCCATGTCGGCACGCCACACACCTGGTGTGCGGGACGCATGCGGACGGCAGCACTGGGGCCTTCGGTGGAGCTCCCTGTGGGGCCACGAAACGTGTGAGGGGTGTGCCGAAATGGGTGTGCGGGACGCATGCGGACGGCAGCCATGGGGCCTTCGGTGGAGCTCCCTATGGGGCCACGAAACGTGTGAGGGGTGTGCCGAAATGGGTGTGCGGGACGCATGCGGACGGCAGCACTGGGGCCTTCGGTGGAGCTCCCTGTGGGGCCACGAAACGTGTGAGGGGTGTGCCGAATGCGGACGGGTGCGGGACGGGGCATGCCGGACGGCGGACGCCATGGGGCCTTCGGTGGAGCTCCCTTGGGGCCACGAAACGTGTGAGGGGTGTGCCGAAATGGGTGTGCGGGACGCATGCGGACGGCAGCACTGGGGCCTTCGGTGGAGCTCCCTATGGGGCCACGAAACGTGTGAGGGGTGTGCCGGAAATGGGTGTGCGGGACGCATGCGGACGGTGGGGCCTTCGGTGGAGCTTAGCTCCCTATGGGGCCACGAAACGTGTGAGGGGTGTGCCGAAATGGGTGTGCGGGACGCATGCGGACGGCAGCACTGGGGCCTTCGGTGGAGCTCCCTGTGGGGCCACGAAACGTGTGAGGGGTGTGCCGAAATGGGTGTGCGGGACGCATGCGGACGGCAGCCATGGGGCCTTCGGTGGAGCTCCCTATGGGGCCACGAAACGTGTGAGGGGTGTGCCGAAATGGGTGTGCGGGACGCATGCGGACGGCAGCACTGGGGCCTTCGGTGGAGCTCCCTGTGGGGCCACGAAACGTGTGAGGGGTGTGCCGAAATGGGTGTGCGGGACGCATGCGGACGGCAGCACTGGGGCCTTCGGTGGAGCTCCCTGTGGGGCCACGAAACGTGTGAGGGGTGTGCCGAAATGGGTGTGCGGGACGCATGCGGACGGCAGCCATGGGGCCTTCGGTGGAGCTCCCTATGGGGCCACGAAACGTGTGAGGGGTGTGCCGAAATGGGTGTGCGGGACGCATGCGGACGGCAGCACTGGGGCCTTCGGTGGAGCTCCCTGTGGGGCCACGAAACGTGTGAGGGGTGTGCCGAAATGGGTGTGCGGGACGCATGCGGACGGCAGCCATGGGGCCTTCGGTGGAGCTCCCTATGGGGCCACGAAACGTGTGAGGGGTGTGCCGAAATGGGTGTGCGGGACGCATGCGGACGGCAGCACTGGGGCCTTCGGTGGAGCTCCCTGTGGGGCCACGAAACGTGTGAGGGGTGTGCCGAAATGGGTGTGCGGGACGCATGCGGACGGCAGCCATGGGGCCTTCGGTGGAGCTCCCTATGGGGCCACGAAACGTGTGAGGGGTGTGCCGAAATGGGTGTGCGGGACGCATGCGGACGGCAGCACTGGGGCCTTCGGTGGAGCTCCCTATGGGGCCACGAAACGTGTGAGGGGTGTGCCGAAATGGGTGTGCGGGACGCATGCGGACGGCAGCACTGGGGCCTTCGGTGGAGCTCCCTGTGGGGCCACGAAACGTGTGAGGGGTGTGCCGAAATGGGTGTGCGGGACGCATGCGGACGGCAGCACTGGGGCCTTCGGTGGAGCTCCCTGTGGGGCCACGAAACGTGTGAGGGGTGTGCCGAAATGGGTGTGCGGGACGCATGCGGACGGCAGCCATGGGGCCTTCGGTGGAGCTCCCTATGGGGCCACGAAACGTGTGAGGGGTGTGCCGAAATGGGTGTGCGGGACGCATGCGGACGGCAGCACTGGGGCCTTCGGCGGAGCTCCCTATGGGGCTACGAAACGCTGTACTGGGCGGGTGAAACGCAAGGAAGAGGGGGAGGAGGGAGGCGGAGGAGGAGGAAGGAGGAAGGAGACGCGGGGCACCGTCTCTTCAAAACGAGGACCCAACACCACAGGATGGTTGAGAATAAACGTTTGGCGCTCCGCGCGGATTTCTTGGATCCGCGCTGCCCCCCCCGAACGAAGTGAACCCCACCCTCCCCCTCAGAAATCGCGGGGGGTAGGGGTAGGGTTCACATTGTGGGGGTAGATGCGACTGCCTGAGATCTCGGGTGTCAAGACCCCGAAGGCCACGGACACCCTACGTCGCATTTTGATTCGCAACGTGCCCTCTGGAGGTCAGGACCCCTTCCCTGGGACTGGCTTGTGACGGTCCCGAGTCTGGGTGAAGGCACCTGGAGGTATAACATTACGAACGAATAGCAGAAGCACCCCGTGATCTTGTTCATTACGCGAGGAGATCAAGGGTGAAGGAGGATATTTGTTGTTGGTGTGGATGGGGAGGCACAGGAACACCTGGGACGGGTAGCCCAATAAAACAACGCATTGCCACAGCCCTACTTCTCGCCCGAACGGCTGACGCGAACATGAGCCTGGAGAAGAGAGGGAGGGAGATATGATGGGAGAGAGCTTGGGGGAAGAGGGGGGATGAGGAATGAGAGGGCAGGGACAATCGAATTAGGCGCGCTTGAAGGGCATCTAACATGCCACCCATTTCGCCCATCCATTGTCATTGCGCTGAATCAGTTTCTATACATTCGGCGATTCGGGTGTCTCAGAAGTCCTTGATCCCCACATGGCAGCTGCAATCTGTGACGCGCTGTTTGCTGGGCCATTGGAGGGGGGCCCTGAGCATGAGGAGCAGGCGACACATGAGCAGACGGGACGGGGGAGGAAGAAGGAAAGAGAGAAAGGATGAGAAGAGGGCTGTGTAGGCACAGCACTGAATGGAGGCCGCAAGCAAGGACGACCCCCCCGCCGCCAACTCTCTCTCCCTCTCTCTGCCTACACTTTGGTCGGGCCTGTCCCCCTACAGGCGGATTTGGAGCGACAAATCAAAAGTAATTCGAAAGTACGTTACCGAGGAACCCCACATACTTATATTATGGCTGGAGTGATGACAGCTGAAAAGAAGCATGTGGGAATGATGTTGGTGGCCGTTCCCTGCGCGCCCCTCTGATGTCGAGAAAATGACTCGCCTGCTGCGCCGTGCGAGCCTGCTACGGATAGAGACCGCACCCCACGCTCACCCCCCTCTGTTATCGAGAAATTGCCGCGCCTGCCGCGCCCTGCGCGCCTGAAACGCATAGAGACCGCACCCCCCAGTGACCCCCTCTGGTGTCGAGAATTCCCACGCCTGCGCACCTGCAACGCATAGAGACCGCACCCCCTGCGCACCCTCCTGGTGTCGAGAAAATGCCGCGCCTGCCGTGCCCTGCGCGCCTGCAGCGCATAGAGACCGCACCCCCTGGTCACCCCCTGTGGTGTCGAGAATTTCCACGACTGCCGCGCCCTGCGCGCCTGCAGCGCATAGAGACCGCACCCCCTGCGCAGCCTCCTGGCGTCGAGAAAATGCAGCGCCTGCCGCGCCCTGCGCGCCTGCAACGCATAGAGACCGCACCCCCTTGTGCACCCCCTGTGGTGTCGAGAAAGTGCCACGCCTCCTACCGCGCCCTGCGCGCCTGCAGCGCATAGAGGCCGCACCCCCTGCGCACCCTCCTGGTGTCGAGAAAATGCCGCGCCTGCCGTGCCTTGCGCGCCTGCAACGCATAGAGACCGCACCCCCTGTTCACCCCGTGGTGTCGAGAATCCGCACGCCTGCCGCGCCCTGCGCGCCTGCAGCGCATAGAGACCGCACCCCCTGCGCACCCTCCTGGTGTCGAGAAAGTGCCGCGCCTGCCGTGTCCGCGCCTGCAACGCATAGAGACCGCACCCCGTGTGCACCCCCTCTGGTGCCGAAAAAATGCAACGTTTGCCGTGCCCTGCGCGCCTGCAACGCATAGAGACCGCACCCGATCTGCACCCCCTCTGGTGTCGAGAATTCCCACGCCTGCCGCGCCCTGCGCGCCTGCAGCGCATAGAGACCGCACCCCATGCGCACCCTCCTGGTGTAGAGAAAATGCTGCGCCTGCCGTGCCCTGCGCGCCTTCAGCGCATAGAGACTGCAACCGTTGCGTACCCGCCTGGTGTCGAGAAAATGCCGCGCTTGCCGTGCCCCGCGCGCCTGCAACGCATAGATGCCGCACCCCCTGTGCACCCCCTCTGGCGTCGAGAAAGTGCCACGCCTGCCGCGCCCTGCGCGCCTGCAGCGCATAGAAACCGCACCCCCTGCGCACCCTCCTGGTGTCGAGAAAGTGCCGCGCCTGCCGTACCCTGCGCGCCTGCAACGCATAGAGACTGCACCCCCTGTGCACCCCCTCTGGTGTCGAGAATTCCCACGCCTGCCGTGCCCTGCGCACCTGCAACGCATAGAGACCGCACCCCCTGCGCACCCTCCTGGTGTCGAGAAAATGCCGCGCCTGCCGCGCCCTGCGCGCCTGCAACGCATAGAGACCGCACCCGATGTGCGCCCTCTGGTGTCGAGAATTCCCACGCCTGCCGCGCCCTGCGCGCCTGCAGCGCATAGAGACCGCACCCCCTCTGCGCACCCCCTCTGGCGTCGAGAATTCCCACGCCTGCCGTGCCCTGCGCACCTGCAACGCATAGAGACCGCCCCCCTGCGCACCCTCCTGGTGCACTGCAGCGCATAGAGGCCGCACCCCCTGCGCACCCTCCTGGTGTCGAGAAATTGCCACGCATGCCGCGCCCTGCGCGCCTGCAGCGCATGAAGAGACCGCACCCCTGCGCACCCTCCTGGTGTCCAGAAAGTACCGCGCCTGCCGTGCCCTGCGCGCCTGCAACGCATAGACACCGCACCCCCTGCGCACCTTTCTGGCGTCGAGAAAGTGCCACGCATGCCGCGCCCTGCGCGCCTGCAACGCATAGAGACCGCACCCTCTGCGCACCCTCCTGGTGTCGAGAAAGTGCCGCGCCTGCCGTGCCCTGCGCGCCTGCAACGCATAGAGACCGCACCCCATGAACACCCCCTCTGGCGTCGAGAATTCCCACGCTTGCCGTGCCCTGCGCGCCTGCAACGCATAGAGACCGCACCCCCCGCGCACCGCCTCTGTTATGGAGACATTGCCACGCCTGCCGCACCCTGCATTCCTGCGTGCGGCCGCGGTGAGGTACCACCCCCTGCGCACCCCCGAAGCTGAGCTGTGCTGTGCTGAGCTGGGCTGAGCTATGCTGTGCTGTGCTGTGCTGCGCTATGCTGTGCTGAGATGAGCTGAGCTGTGCTGTGCTGAGCTGTGCCGTGCTGAGCTGAGCTGAGATGTGCTGAGCAGTGCTGTGAGGAGGAGAGGAAAATGAGGTGTGTGTGTGTGTGTGTGTGTGTGTGTGTGTGTGTGTGTGTGTGTGTGTGTGTGGGAGTGTCGCGGGTGCGGCGCGGCAAGGAAGAAAACCAAAACCCCACGAAGCATGTGGGGAAGTACACCAAACATGATCACAAGTAGTCAATACACCGTCCCCTGACTAATTTAGCAAAACTAATCCAGGAATCGTCCCCTGCCGATTTGTTTACTATGCTTGAACACTCCTCCTGTAAAGGAACAAGCCCCACTTAAACCTACACCTCCTCGCCTCTCTTAGGTGTCCGGCACGCCCGCCGTCTGTCGTTTTGGCGGCGGCCCTGCGGCCAGAGCGCGCAGCCTTCCCCTCCGCCCCTGCTGGCACTCCCGACTCCCTCCCCTGCCACACGCACGTCCGGGCATCAGAACGCCACTTGCCTTAGGTCGGGCATGTCCCCCTACAGAGGGGTCTGTGGACGGGCAATGAAAAATTACGCTACCGAGGAACCCCACATACTTATATTATGACTGGAGTGATGATAGCTGAAAAGAAGCATGTGAGAATGATGTTGGTGGCCGTTCCCTGCGCGCCCCCTCCGATGTCGAAAAAAAGACACGCCTGCTGCGCCGTGCGAGCCTGCAACGGATAGAGACCGCACCCCACGCGCATCCCCCTCTGTTATCGAGACTTTGCCACGCCTGCCGCGCCTTGCACGCCTGCAACGCATAGAGACCGCACCCCCTGCGCACCCCCTCTGGTGTCGAGAATCCCCACGCCTGCCACGCCCTGCGCACCTGCAACGCACAGAGACCGCACCCCCTGCGCACCTTCCTGGTGTCGAGAAAATGCCGCGCCTGCCGTGCCCTGCGCGCCTGCAACGCATAGAGGCCGCACCCCCTGTTCACCCCCTCTGGTGTCGAGAAAGTCCCACGCCTGCCGCGCCCTGCGCGCCTGCAGCGCATGGGGACCGCACCCCCTGCGCACCCTCCAGGTGTCGAGAAAATGCCGCGCCTGCCGTGCCCTGCGCGCCTGAAGCGCATAGAAACCGCACCCCCTGTGCACCCCCTCTGGTGTCGACAAAATGCCACGCCTGCCGCGCCCTGCGCGCCTGCAGCGCATAGAGACCGCACCCCCTGCGCACCCTCCTGGTGTCGAGAAAATGCAGCGCTTGCCGTGCCCTGCGCGCCTGCAACGCATAGACACCGCACCCGATGTGCACCCCCTCTGGTGTCGAGAATCCCCACGCATGCCGCGCCCTGCGCGCCTGCCACGCATAGAGACCGCACCCCCTGCGCACCCTCCTGGTGTCGAGACTTTGCCACTTCTGCCGTGCCCGCGCCTGCAACGCATAGAGACCGCACCCCCTGTGCACCCCCTCTTGTGTCCAGAAAATGCCGCGCGTGCCGTGCCCTCCGCGCCTGCCACGCATAGAGACCGCACCCCCTGCGCACCCTCCTGGTGTGGAGAAAGTGCCGCGCCTGCCGTGCCCTGCGCGCCTGCCACGCATAGAGACCGCACCCCCTGTTCACCCCCTCTGGTGTCGAGAATTCCCACGCCTGCCGTGCCCTGCGCGCCTGCAACGCATAGAGACCGCACCCCCTGCGCACCCTCCTGGTGTCGCGAAAATGCCGCGCCTGCCGTGCCCTGCGCGCCTGCAACGCATAGAGACCGCACCCCCTGTGCACCCCCTCTGGTGTCGAGAAAGTCCCACGCCTGCCGTGCCCTGCGCGCCTGCAACGCATAGAGACCGCACCCCCTGCGCACCCTCCTGGTGTCGAGAAAGAGCTGCGCCTGCCGTGCCCTGCGCGCCTGCAACGCATAGAGACCACACCCTCTGCGCACCCTCCTGGTGTAGAGAATTCCCACGCCTGCCGTGCCCTGCGCGCCTGCCACGCATAGGGACCGCACCCCTTGCGCACCCTCCTGGTGTGGAGAAGGAGCCGCGCCTGCCGTGCCCTGCGCGCCTGCAACGCATAGAGACCGCACCCCGTGTGCACCCCCTCTGGTGTCGAGAAAATGCCACGCCTGCCGCGCCCTGCGCGCCTGCAGCGCATAGAGACCGCACCCCCTGCGCACCCTCCTGGTGTCGAGAAAATGCAGCGCCTGCCGTGCCCTGCGCGCCTGCAACGCATAGAGACCGCACCCCCTGTGCACCCCCTCTTGTGTCGAAAATTCCCACGCCTGCCGTGCCCTGCGCGCCTGCAACGCATAGTGACCGCACCCTCTGCGCACCCTCCTGGTGTCGAGAGAGTGCCGCGCCTGCCGTGTTCTCCCTCTCCTTCTCTTCCAGCCGCGGGTGCAGCGCAGCAGGGAAGAGAAGGAGAGGGAGGAGAAGGAGGAGGAGACGCGGGTGTCACGCGGAAGGGAAGGAAACCAGAACCCCACGAAGCATGTGGGGAATAATCGACACATACTCAAGCATGATTCAAAAATGCTCAAAACCTGGTTTCCACTATTTTTGACAATGTTTTAATTTTCCGCCTGTAGAGGGACAGGCCCGACTCAACACTTGCCTTCGCTGTCTCTGCGGGCCTGAACTCTTTCTATCTCTCTCTCTCTATATCTCTCTCCCGCTCGCCCCTCCCTCTCCCTTCGCGCCCGGCCGTCCGCCCAAGACGGGTGCGGAGGGCCCCTTAGAGCCGACAGCACTGGCCCACGTGCTTCGGGTGCGGCGCGCTTGCCCGCCGGCCCGTGGACGGAACTCCACCCAGATTGTCCGATCTCTCTCTCTTTCTCTCTCACTCCCATGACCGCACATCGGCTCCTCTGAGTGGGGCCAGGCTGCTCCGTCGAAGTCTGCTGCCTGATGGATGGCCCGTGCTGCCTCAGGAGGAGAAGGAGGAGGAGGAGGAGGAGGGGGAGGAGAAGGAGGAAGGGGAGGATGAGGAGGAGGAGGAGGCCCCTGGGACGCGCACTCTTCCAAAAATGGGCCCCCTGCTGCAAGAGGTCTGGGTCTACATCGCGCGCCACCCCGTTTATCCTCCCAGCCCTCCATCCCATCCCACTCCCGGTCGACTCCCTCCTTCTCTTCCTATGGGAAAGAAGAATGGCATAAACATAAACATAAAAACTCTGAGGTCCGCGTGGATTTCTCGAATCGGCGCTGGACCCCTCTCCCTGGCGCGCGGAGCGCGACAAGAGCAGCGCCGGAGGCGCCGCCCCCGTCCAGCGTGGATCCGAGAACTCCGCGCGGACCTCCGAGTTTTCATGTTTATGCCATTTTCCGTTTCCCTACTCCTTTCTCTTCCATCTTCCCCTCCCCCGTTCCCCCGTTCCCCTTCCTTGCCTGCCTAGTCCACGGCCTCTGTCTTCACACGTCTCGAATTACCTGGCCTCCGCAGGCACATCATTTTGCCTCTGCGGCTTCCTTTTTTGTCCACCCGATAGAGGTTGGGACTGCTAGCCATCAAGAGCAAAAGCCGCCCGACAGCCCTGGGTATCGTGGCCGCCAACCACGGCCGCCTCGCGCCCGCAGTCCCGAGCCTCTCGAGATAGACACGACGTGACGCCGTGGAGCTCTCCGACCCCGTCGCTGGGACTGGTCTTTCGTCGCGGGTCGTTTTCTCGCCGAGGTCCCCCAAAACTAAACCCTGAGGCAGGGGCCCCAAACAGAACCTCTTGACTTCTTGGCGACGCTTGAGGCTCAAGGCACGAGACTGGGCCCGGATCTCTGCCGACCGCTTCTGTGCGAGCCCGCCCACACCAGCGCTGCCGCGAGGCCTCGGCCACCACCTCCAGCGGGCAGCGGTACTCAGGATCCTGGCGCATGGAGGCGCAAGGAGCAAAGTTGCGTGCGCACCAGCCGGCCAACATCGACCGACCCAAGAACAGCCGACGTACCTCGCCGTGCGGATGAGGGGCCCTGAGGTCCTGCGGAGCTTTCTCCTCGGCCACAGGACGGCCAAACGACGACTCGGGATGGAGAGCTTATTCAGGGAGCCCAGGGCATCCACGACCCTGCTGCGTCACGTCCTCTTCGCTTCACAGGCCGAAAGTCGGGGGCGTCCAAGAGGGGCGTCCGCAGAACATGGCCCTGGACCGTCTGTACACTATGCACACAGCGACCGTGGCAGAACCCATCCTGGACTCAGGATCGATGTCATGAACTTCCCGCCCTCGTGGGAAAGCACAAGCACCGATCTGGGGCGTCGGGCGCCTGCATTGATGCTCGGTGCAAGTGGATACACCACGGGCGCCCCGAGAGCCCTCGCACAGACGCTCAGTCGCGCGCACACGCGTACCAGACACTAATTTGCAAATTGCATTGTCACGTGCACTTGCGTCGAGCCAGGTGTGCACACGCGTACCAGACACTAATTTGCAAACTGCATTGTCGCGCGCACTTGCGTCGAACCAGGTATGTTGACGGGCACCCCGCGCGCCAAATGGAAGCTGGGAGCCGACGACGATGCCCGAAGTCATGGCGATTACCAAACCCCATCCTCAACGTCGTCGCCCTCGATACGTATCACGGGACCACTTGAATTCAAAACGCAAGTGGAGGTGCAACATAAGGTTCCTTACGACGCGACTAGAGGAGTCAACCGACCCTCCTCCTTCTCCCACATCATTATCCTGCCCCTCTTCCTCTCCCTCCCTAATCAACGTGCTGCTCCACCTCCTCGTCGCCGTATGTATCCCTCTTGAAATGTGGAGTGCTTCGCCTCTAGAAGATCGTCCAGGCTCAGCTTCAAACCAAAGTACAAGCCGAGGATCGTCAGAATGGACAGAGTGGCTCGACTTGAGGAGACCATCTCCTCATTCTCCCCTTCCATCCTCCGTCCTGCTCCTCGTCCTCCCCCTGTTTCTTCTTCCTCCTACTCTATTCCTCCAACGAGGTCAACAACACGCTGGCGAAGACGGAGACGACATGCCAGCCGGCGTTCTGAGAGCGGCGGCGCGCGCGGGTTCAAAGCGCGGTACGGCGCACGAATGCTATCGCAGCGCCCTGATTCACCTGGGGCGGGTCCGCAAACCCACTCGCGGCTGCAACTATCGCTCCGTCTCCACTGCGTCTGTCGCTGCCGTCGCAGTCGCTGCCGCGTCCACGAGTACGGTCTTCTAGGTCACGACATCCCAACGCAGGCATATACACAACAAGCTGTGCCATTCCTGCTGCCCCTTCTGATGTCGGGCTGTGCCTGCTGTAGCCGCGACCGCAGCTGTGGCCGCGGCGACGCCGCCGCCCCTGCTGCTTCAACCCCATTCACGCCCCTCCCTCCCCCGCCGCCTGTGGAGAAACCAAACGGTACCGATACCGCTACTCCCCAGACCTCCTCCCGGGGTTCGTTCTGACCCGGATTTCGAGGCGAATCCAGAGGTGGCGACGAGGGCCTCCCAGGAGGCCCAAGAAAGGCGAAAACGAGGGGAGGATAGAGGTATGGGTGCCTGTTCTTCCCCCGCAGTCTGTCTTCTTCTCTGCCTTCCCCCCCCCCTCCGCCCCACCTCCCCTCCCCGCCTTCATGACTGGAGGGGCACGGCCCCTACGCTACATTGACATTAGAGCCAATGCCCCGCGCGGGCAGTGGCCGCGCTGCTCGCCTAAGAACGCCCTGGGGGAGTGCCGTCGATCAGGCGCTGGCAACATCCCTGGCCTCGGGGTCGTGCAGAAGGGTAAGTTGCATATGGAATCTGATCCGCGGGCTAGAGATAGACAGATGTAGATCTGTGTGCTTAAAACCCGTGTGGAAACAGATGGCTTCGATAAGTAGCTCCGTGTCGTTTAGCATGATGTCAAAAAGCATCCCCTGCCGCGCTGGGCGGCTGCTGCGTGCGCGTGTGTGTTGGGACCCTCGATGACGGAGGCCACCCCGCGCCTCCGGCCCACGTGCGGCCCCCGCTGCTCTGGCCCTCCGGGCGAGGCGTGCGGCCAGTGTTAAGTCGGGCCTGTCCCCCTACAGGGGGATTTACGACGAAAAATAACAGATAGTCAACAAATACCCTAAGATACCCGAAAATGGTAAAAAAAAAAAAAAAAAAAAAAAATCGTCACCGTATTATTTTCTGGCTATTTTTGAACACTCCTCCTGTAGAGGGACAGGCCCGACTTGAGTCCAAACTCCAACAGGGGAGGGAGAACAAACCGCACTCCCAGAAATTGCATAAAAACTTCCCGCGCTCAGCGCGCGGAGCGCGCCGAGCGCCGACCCAAGCAACCCGCGTGGAGCACGACCATTTTGTGCTCATTCCGCTCCTCTTCTCCTCCTCCGATACAAGAGATTGTGGGGCCTCTTCGCCTTCGAACGCCCGCCCTTCCTCCCCGGACCTCCGATGCTTTGACCTCCTCAAGACGCGGAACCTTCTTTCCCTTTTTTTCGAAAACTGATCTCGTCGCTCGACGGGCCGCGCCAGCGAGGTCATCGGGTGAAACTCGGGCATTGCCAGAACTGGGTTTAGTGGGACCTGGTTCAGTGATGTGTACTGGAGGACGCCCCCTCCGCCCCGTTACACTAACCGCAACTGCTGTCACCCGAAAAACACCAGCCACGGCAGTCCTGGTTCAGTGATTTCGGCCAATGGAGGGGCTCCGGGGGCCTACTACTAAGCGGGTCCCCTTACCTTGGTCAGGGGGGCGTAAGACCCGGGTACAGGGGACTCGGAAATCCCCGACGAGGTCGTTAAAAAAATGACGAGGCCGAGCCTGCATTTTGACGAGGCCTCCCGCTGCAGACATCCCACGAAACTCCCACTCGTCAAAATCCGAATCGCGGTCGTCAAAAAACCATGGCGAACCCGAGTCCTGGCAAACCCGGGTCTTACGCTCCCCCGACTTGGGTCCTGGCTACACCCGAACCTTCTTTCCCTTTTTTCTAACCTGATCGTGAAGCATCCTACCCGTGCCGCGCGCGAGGTCCTGTGCGGAGGCCAATGCGACCAGGGTGCGCCGGGCGCCCAGGCGTGCGGCGGGCAGCTGACCCCGGCTCGGCGTGACGACCGACCGCTGCGCGCCTGGAGGCGGCGCGGCTGCGGCGCGAGGCCGGCGAGGTCATCGGGTGAAGCATCCTACCCGTGCCCAAGCGGTGCAGGGCAGAATAGGAGCCCGCGGCGGCAGAGGACCAGGGGCTGCGAGGCGCCTTCTGCACCGCCGCGTGGCCCGAGACTCCGCGCGAGGGACAGCACACCACACTGGACTTAGAATGGTCGAGCGTGTCCCTCTAGAGGTGGACTTTGGACGAAAAAGAACACATGAACAAATAGTCCAGAAATTGAATAGAAAAATCGTCTCCAGATTATGGTTGGACTATTCTTGAATATGCCTCCTGTTGAGGGACATGCCCGGATGAACACTGGCGGCAGCAGCTGAAAAGCAAGAGCCCTCAGCGTCGAGTGCGGCTGCCCGCCCGCCACCCCGCCATCACTCGCCGTTTCCCGGCGTCGCTACCTTGGCCCAACCTCTAAAGTCGCACCGCGGCCCACCGCAACAGGCGCCGGAGACACTCGCGGCAGCCCCTTCTGTCATGGCCGCCCGCCGCGGTGATTGACGCGCGCCAACAGAAAACTCCTCTGGGCCTGCAGTGGCATAGCAGAAGGGGCCGAGGATAAGGAGGGGGGCAGGAGGAGTAGGCATGGCAGGGGAAGGGGAGGGGCGCCCCTGCGCGCTGTGTCCCCGAGAACGGCCTGTTGGCTTGCTGCCCAGCCCGGAGCCCCCCGAGGCGGGGTGATCAGCAAGACTGATAGTCGATCAGGGGCATCCCACGATGCGGCATGAACCCGCACATGCAGAAAAATCTGGCCATCCCAACGAATATGCCTGGGAACTCCATGCACCCGTCTGGCCTCATGGACATCGTCCGCAGGGGCTCTCCTGCGCAGACCTCGTTCCCGTACACTACCGCGGAGAGGTTGGCGCCCGAGTTGCGCACATCACCCCCGCACGTGTAGACCACAGAGAGACCCCGGTCCCACAGCGCCGGCTGGCACTGATTGGCCCAGAGCCTCGCACCCTGCACCACTCGGGCGTCCCACTGCCCGTCCCACTGCTGGGCGCTGCCGCCCTGGTAGAGGAAAGAAAACTATGCACATGCACCGAATCTGGCCAGACCCATCCTGAGCCCATGATCGGTGCATACGCCCTCCTGCCTTGGCCAGGAAGGCATATGCACCGATCCTGGGTCAAGGATGGGCCTTGCCAGGATCGGTGCATGTGCATAATTCTCTTCGCCCGACCTGGCACCACTGGTGCGTGACGAACCACGCGGTCGGCTGCGCGGCGCGGGCCAGCATAGACTGCTCCGCAGCGGGCTGCACGTCGCCAGGCCGCGTGGAGCCCACCGTGCCGGAGCTCCCCTCGCCGGGCGCCGCGGAGGTCACCTCGCCGGGGCCCGCGCGCGAGCTCGGCAGCTGTGTCCCGACGTCCTTCGAAGCACGGGCCTGGAGCAGCGTCACGCCGCAGGGCTCGCCGCCGCCGGGAGCGGAACACTCGTCGTCCGCTGCGAGCGCGGGGTCGAGCTCCTGCTGCGGGAGGTCCTGCGCCAACGCCGAGGACGAGGAGACGAGTAGCAGAGACACGCGAAAGAGGGCCATCGGTGTTGCTTTTCGCAAGAATTTCCGCGAGCACGCCTGGCAGGGGGAGGGATGGCCCCCGTCGCCTGGCATGCTTGAACCAAAAGTATCCCTGCAAAGCAACCTAACAGCGATGTGTATAAGCATATCTGGAAACATTCCCCTAAGATTCAGGTGAGAATCCAGTTGTAGAATTCTGTTCTCGCAGTCGCAGTCGCATTCGCAATGACAGTCGCAGTGGCAACGGCCTTAGGATCCAATGGAATCCTAAGGATTCCAAGGGATTCCTAAGGCATCCTTAGGCATCCTTAGGAAGCTATAGGAATCCTTGGGAAACCTTAGGAATCCTTAGGAATCCTGATTCATAGGGATTCCTAAGGATTCCTAAGGATTCCTAGGAAATCCTAAGGATTCCTAAGGATTCCTGAGGATGCTTAACTATGCCTAAGGATTCCTAAGGATTCCTAGGGATTCCTAAGGATTCCTACGGATGCCTCAGCCTGCCTCAGCCTGCCTCAGCCTGCCTCAGCCTCAGCCTGCCTCGGCTTGCCTCAGCCTCAGCCTCAACCTGCCTCGGCCTCAGCCTCAGCCAGCCTCAGCCTCAGCCTCAGCCTGCCTCGGCCTCAGCCTGCGTCAGCCTCAGCCTCAGCCTGCCTCAGCCTCAGCCTGCGTCAGCCTCAGCCTCAGCCTCAGCCTCAGCCTGCCTCGGCTTGCCTCAGCCTCAGCCTCAGCCTGCCTCAGGCCTCAGCCTGCCTCAGGCCTCAGCCTGCCTCAGCCTCCCTCCCCCCCCCCTCAGCCCAGCCTCAGCAGCCTCAGCCTCAGCCTGCCTGCAGCCTCAGCCTCAGCCTCAGCCTCAGCCTGCCTCAGCCTCAGCCTGCCTCAGCCTCAGCCTGCCTCAGCCTGCCTCAGCCTGCAGCCTCAGCCTCAGCAGCCTCAGCCTCAGCCTCAGCCTCAGCCTCAGCCTCAGCCTGCCTCAGCCTCAGCCTCAGCCTCAGAGCCTTGCAGCCTCAGCCACAGCCTCAGCCTCAGCCAGCCTCAGCTTCAGCCTCAGCCTCAGCCTGCCTCGGCTTGCCTCAGCCTCAGCCTCAGCCTGCCTCGGCCTCAGCCTCATCCTCAGCCTGCCTCAGCCTCAGCGTTAGCCTCTCAGCCTCAGCCTGCATCAGCCTCAGCCTGCCTCAGCCTCAGTCTCAGCCTGCCTCAGCCTCAGCCTGTCTCGGCCTCAGCCTCAGCCTGCCTCGGCCTCAGCCTGCCTCAGCCTCAGTCTCAGCCTGCCTCAGCCTCAGCCTGCCTCAGCCTCAGCCTGCCTCGGCGTGCCTCAGCCTCAGCCTCAGCCTGCCTCGGCCTCAGCCTGCCTGGCCTCAGCCTGCCTCAGCTCGGGCATTCACTATATATATATATATGGCACAGGAATGGTGTTCTGGGAACATGGAGAACACGAAGTGGCCTACAGTTGGCTCCGGGCAATCAAACTATTGTGCAGGAGTGATGTCTGGGAACACGAAGAACACGACGTGGCCTACAGTTGGCTCCGGGCATTCAAAATGTGGCCTGGGAGTGGTGTTTGGGGAAGACGAAGATCACGAAGTGGTTTACAATTGGCTCCGGGCATTCAACATGTGGCCTGGGAATGGTGTTTTGGGACTGCGAAGAACACGAAGTGGCCTACAGTTGGCTCCGGGCATTCAAAAGGTGGCCTGGGAATTGTGTTCTGGGAACACGAAGAACACGAAGTGGCCTACAGTTGGCTCCGGGCATTCAAAATGTGGCCTGGGAATTGTGTTCTGGGAATGGATTCCTAAAGATTCCTGGGGCTGACCCTTTTGTCCGGATCTGTCTAGATCCCGCCCAGACCCCCTCTGGGCGTCAAGATGCTCTCTTTTGGGCCCACTAGAAGCCCATCAGTCTTCGCTATTAAGTAATGACTACGGTTCTCAAGACGCGGAACCCTGGGCTCTCGTCCCCTTCCCAAGAACGTTGCGTGTCCCTCGGGTGGATTTATCTCATCGTTCCGGGGCCCGAAGAAAGCACGGTGGGCAGACGTCACTTCACTGGGAGAACGCAAGGATCCGCCACCGCGCTTGCAGCGGTAGGTGTGTGAGTGTGTGTGTGTGTGTGTATGTATGTGTTTGTGTGTATATGGGTGCGTCGGGCCCTGTCGCTTCTTGCGAAGCAACAGTTCGGGCCCGGCGACGCATCGAGCCCAGGATATCTCACGATGCGTGCATTCTTATAACCAGGTCCCTGCGTTTTTGGCCTTCCAGGCAGAAATTGTGGATTACCCCTGTCCCCAGCCCTCGCCCGCCCCCCCCCAGCCCTCTCGCCCCCATGGCCACAACGGCCCAAAACTGCCCAAGATGGCCAAAAGAAGCCCCCAAGACGCTCCAGGAGAGCCCCGAGTCGCCGAACGATCGCGCCAAGATGGCCCCAAGACGGTCCCAGAAGCCTCCAAGACGCCGCCCCAAGAGGCCCCCTAAGAGGCCTCCCAAGAGGGCCCCGAGAGGCAAAATTTGCTTCATTCCCTGAGGAAGACGCTCGTTTTGCGCATATATGCCTGTTGAGCTTTCACAGCGCCCAAAGCGGCCCAAGAGGCCCCCAAGATCGCCACAAGACATCCCAAGAGTCCCGGAAGAGCGCACCATGAGGCCCCAAAGAGCGCTCCAAGACGGCCCAAGAGGGCTGTCGTGACGGGCCCAAGAGAGGACCCGGAGGGGGAAGAATGAAATTCCGACCCTTCGGTCCGAAGACGCCCCCACGAGGCTCCCAGAGGTCCTCAAGAGGCCCCGAGAGGGCCCCAAGAGGCACAAAGAGGCCCCCAAGAGGCCCCGAAGAAGCCCACAAACTGTCTCCAAGACGCGCCCGAGAGGCTTCCAAGATGCCTCCCAGACGCCCCCAAACTGCCTTCAAGATGCCTCCGAACTGCTTTTTGCGCAACGCAAGTGCTGTAGAACAATGTGTTGCTTCGTGGTTTCCATTGTTCAGCCGTCTTGGGGGTTCTCCACGAGCGCGCGCCCCAAAGATGTCGTACAACAGTTGTTGTCAACATCTCATAAGTTTGATGATGCCTCAAGCGAGAGCGTCATTTCGAACATCCGAGGATTCCGCCAGCGAGCTCAGAGACCCTGCCAAAGCCAGTTCATGATGATGGGCTGCCACGCGGGTCCGTCGTGCTGGTCAGTCAACCTAGCCTGCCGCCTGAGGCGTATGATTGGCCTAGTGGGCCGTCGAGGGCTCTGGGGGCTATCTTCGGTCTCTGGGAACCTCTTTGAGCTTGTTGAAGAACTGCTCGGAACCTGCTGGGAACCCCGTTGAGGACTCTTGAGCCCTCTCAGACTTCCAGGGCAAGCCTCGAGCCTGCGGGAGCTCTCCTGGACAACATGGAACACTCTGGCCCGCAGCTGCCCTTTCCTGCCTCGCCCCGTTGCTGCCTCGCCACGTCGCTTCCACAAGCGTGGTGGCGGATATGCGCGGCAACGCCACCGGATGGTTACCGATACCAAGCTTCCCAGGCCAGTGCAACCGTGGCGACGAGTGATACATAGCGGCATCGGTACAGTCGGACCTAGGCTTATGTTGCTCCCATCGTACTTGAGGACCAAGTCCCAGAAAAGTGTCGAAAGAGTGTCGAAAGAGTGTCGAAACATTGTCGGACGAGTGTCTCCGAGGGCCCGACACGTGAAAACCCTCGAATTTCGGTGTTTTTGCAGGTACTCGAAATTCTGGTGATCAAGGCTGAAGTAGGTTGGAACATTCTAAACCTAGGCCAGAAGAAAACATCCCTCACGAACACGAGATCCTCCGTCGGCTTCAACGAACAGACAATCCAAAGGTACACGTCGGTCGGAAGAAGTAGGTCGAAACATGAAGTAGGAAGGCGGATATAGTGGATTGGGTCCAGGTCCTCCCAGAGAATTGCAAAACACAGCAAAAGCATGTCGATTCTTGAAGTAGGAAGGCGCTTGAAGAAGACTGGGATCTGGGAATCCAAAAATGACAGGCGTGTACCCTCCCCAGGATGCACCAGGAGCCTCCGACAGGCACGAAGAACACCAGGGTGCCCTCCCCGAACCGACCTCGATCTTCATGCCTCGGTCCGGCGCTGCGCTGTTCTTCCTCTGGCTTTAATCTGCTGCTTCAAAACACTGGATATTCCAGGAGAAGAAACAGTGCCATCAGCATAAACTTTTGGCGCTCCGCGCAGATTTCTTGGATCTGCGCTGGAGCCCCCTCCCTGGCGCGCGGAGCGCGCCAGGGGCGGCGCTGGAGGCGCCGCCGTGGGGACCCAGCGAGGATCCACGAAATCCGCGCGGAACGCCAAAAGTTTATGTTAATGGCGCTTGTTCTTCTTCTTCGATCTTTGGGTCCGCTGCTTGGGTTACCTCCCGAGTCGGGAGCGGCCAAGAGGGGGGAGTCCAAGAGGGGGGGGGGGGGGCAAATCATGACCGGCGGCGTGTGCGCGGCCGAGCGGGGGGGCCAGGGACGTAATGAAATAAGAAGGCCCCCGCCATGATATCCCCCCCCCCTAGTCATCACCCCTCTCTTTGCCGCCCCCGACCGAGAGTCGGCTCCAGAACCCGCCCACGAGGCTCGGGCCGGCCAGGACTTCCCGGCGGGGAGCCCGGCCGTGTGTGGGGGGGGCGGGCACGGAGGGTGCAGCAGAGAACACGCCCACGGACCTCGGCCCACGACCCTCTGCGGCGTGAGAGAAGCGGTCCGTGGATGATTCGCAGCAGAAGAAGAAAGAACCACAGGAACGACTCCGTATCCCTGGCAAGGCTGGCCCTCGTACGTAAGCACCCCCACCTCCAAAAGGGTCAGGGGTCTGTCTGTTGCGATCGCAGGGGACACACAACATAAACGTACACTTTTGGCGCTCCGCGCGGATTTCCTGCATCCGCGCCTCTGTGGCGTGAAAGAAACGGTTATTGAATGATTCGCAATAGAAGGGGACACAACCACAAAAACAAAAAAAAAACCTAACCCTTTTGGGAGGGGGCGGCTAGCTTAGGAGGGCCAACATTGCTAGAGCTAAGGAGTCTTTCCTGCAGATGTAGCAAACCAGACCGCCTGGATCTATCATCCCCAATGCAAAGACGGGGGCGCAAGTGGGACCACGTCTTCACATCATTTTGGGTTAAAGACCCTTTGATTTTCGATGACTGAAAGAAGCGGGTCCTGGATGCCCGGTTTTTCCCCCAAGCCAACTCTTCCTCCTGAGTCATTCGATTGACAGTCCCGGGGGCCGAGGGAGGTCCCGAGAGCACGAGAACAACGAAAACTTCGGCACGGGCTTCCCTCAGGACCCGTTCCCAGACATCCAAGGACGTGTTTATTTAAATGCGCGACGCTGTAAATCCCGACCCCTTTTTCAAGAGGTAATTTGTCGTCCCAAATCCAAATTTGTTTTTGTCCCTGGATCTGGTCACGGGCCCCAGATGCCGATATCGAGGAAAGCCTCTGAGATTCAAGAAACTACACCGTCGGAGATCTGGATTTGCTTCATTAGGGGAACGATGAACGGCATAAACGAAAGCCTTCGGAATTCCGCGCGAACCTCCGAACGTGTGGTGTCTGATTGCGTAAACACGCCTTTTCAATGAATGGCAACTTCTTCTGCCTCGCCTCCCCCTCTCCTAGAGGCCCCGCAGCGGTGTGTCCGAAATGGGATCAGAGGATCGCGCCGCATCGCCGATGCATCGGCGACGTCAGGGACGCATCGGCGCGCGATCCTCCGATCCCATCTACTCGAACCCCATTCGGGAGGCCTCGATTGTCGGACATGGATTTGCTTCATGGCGACTTCCGTCTCGTCCCTAACCCGTCCGACCTCCTCCCCTGCGCGCGCGGCGACTCGCGCGCTCTCCCTGCCGCTCGCCGCCCTGAGAGGGGGAACGTTGCGGGGTGACAGGGGGACAGGCTCAGGGGGGAAGCGTCGACCTGGAATCGAGGACACGTCGCTAGTAGATCGGCCGTGGGCACCCGATTGCGAATCCGCATGGTCCCTGGCGAGATGGAGTATCGGGCCCCTATCGTTATGTCGGGCATGTTCCCCTACAGGCCGACCTTGAATGACAAATTAAACATAGTCAGAACATACCCGAAAATAGCCAAAAATTGTCAAAACATCGTCCCCATACTATTTGTTGACTGTTTTTGAATACTCCCCCTGTAGATGGACAGGCCCGACTTGACCCTATCGGCGATCACTGGGGGATTGGGGGTCGATCCGCACTCCGAATTTTCTAATGCGCCAAGGAGGCGCCACCCCCCCCGACAGCCCCACATCAGCCCCCCTCGCGGGACGACGAGGCGAGGTGGACCCTCGTCGGGGGGGTACCCCACCACGCTTACTAAGAAACCTAAAAGTACCCTCCTGAACCTATCCGACCCCCAACGTTGCCCTTGTGCTCCCCCCCCCCACCCCCCAGGGGGGCACCCGCACTGCGGCATCCACCACGCAGCACATCTCCTGATGAGGGAGGGGCCGGGCAGGAGGCGAGGAGGATCGCGGGCATGAGTCGCCGAGGAGGACCGGAACAAATAACAAAGGAGGCCCGAAAAGGAGGATCGAGGATCGATGGGAGAGCAATGGGAAGGGCATCACTGGAACGGCCGGGGAGCAGGATGATCGATGACCGAAATCTTCGCAAGCTGCTCATTATTTTCCTCTGGCATTCATGGCGGCCTGCGGGGTCCTCGGGGGATCTCGACGCCTCATTGCTGGGTGGAAGGGGTTTCCTTGTGTACGCACACGCGCAGGCGCACACCAACAAACACAAACACTTCCCCCACACACACACAAGCACACACACACACACACCACGCACGCACACACGCACGCCCGCCCGCCCGCCCGCCCGCCCGCCCGCCCGCTCGCACGCTCACCCCGCCCTGCCCCGCCCCGCCCCGCCCCGCCCCGCCCCGCCAGCCCGCCCGCCCGCCCGCCCGCCCGCGCGAACGCACGCACGCACGCACGTACAAACACACAAACACACACACACACACACACACTCACACCCACGCACGCACACGCTCACGCAAGCTCGCACTCACGCACGCACACGCCACGCACGCATGCACACATACGCACACACATACACACGCACGCACGCACGCACGCACGCACACACACACAAACATGCACACACACACGCACGCACGCAAACGCACACGCACAAACATAAGCACAAACACAAACACACAAACACACACACACAGAACATAAGCATGAACACAAGCACACAAGCACAAGCACAAACACAAAACCAAACACAATCACAAACACAAACACAAGCACACACACACGCACAAGCACACGCACACGCACACGCACACAAACACACACACACACACACACACACGCGCACCCGCACGATCCCATTGGCATACACACACACACGCGCACGCACGCAAGCACGCAATGTCCAAGCACGCGCACACACTCAATCACACACATTCATACGAAGTGAATTTTGATTTGGGCGACCTGTCCCCTTCAACTCTAAACGATGTATGACGATTGAGGCCTGATGCAGCAATCGCAGCCTAATATTGGCGCAGGTGCAAAAGGAAAAGCATAGTAATCAAGAAAAAGACAGCCCTCATAATTATGCGCTGCCTCAGGGACTTGGAGTGCAAGGGTGCAGTACTGCTCAAACGTAAAAGCGGTAAAATGGGACCACAGGAATGGTAAAAGAAGAAACCAAGTGTTTCCTTCTCTGCCCCGCGTGAGGCTGCTGGCTTTTGAACCGCCAGGCACCTTCTCCACGGCCAAAAGACGGCATACGTGCCGAAACGCTCTTCGGGTCCGCCCGAGATAATGTAACATCTGGGGCTGGAACAGATTACGCTCCAAGGTATATCCCCAGAAAGTGAGTATCCGGATCATCTGCCGAATCGGATCGCACCGTGAGCGGAAACGGAGCTGCGCCAGCGGCGCGCCGATCAGTACGCCTCGATAGCGAGGGTGAATCAGCGCCCAGCCGTAGAGCAAGTGCACAGCCGCCGTCACAAGGCAGGGACCATCAGCAGCAGTGGCGCTCATCTATGTCTAACAAAAGGGAGGACCGGGGGCAAATACAATCGCGTGGGTCAAAATGGCACTCATTTTCAGACGCAATGCTTCTCCCATCCGCGAGGTGGCGACACCGTCGCGAGCACTAAGCCGAGGCACGCTTAGTCGAATTCCGGGCAGAGTAGGCACTGGCGTGCAGAGAAAGGCGTAGAAGCGCAAGTACAAGAACGAGTAGAAGACACCGCAAGGCAAGTATGCAAGAGTGTAGGGAGATACGCTTGTATCCTGTGCGTAGACGCACTCACACAGACACGCATACACACGCACACGCACACCCTCTGCGTCGCGCAACAGCTCCCCTCGCATCGCAAAACCTGCGAATCTGCCCCGATGTCAACAGCCTCCACATTCGAACTGTAACAGGCGAAACATCTCGCCCAGACCTCCAGACGCAGAGGAACAAAACCATGTGCGCTTTTCCTCCAGTGAGGCCTCCCTGCCAGCCTGTCGGGCCCCTGGGCCAAGAACAGAGGACCAGGGCCGAAAAACTGGTGCACGGGATGGGGTCGGGGCCCCCCTGTCGTGAACAAGCTGCGGGCGTCTGAGGCCTGGGCAGGGCGCCCGGGAACTGCGACGGCACCCGAGGACAAGAAGCATGAGGAGGAGGAGGAGGAGGAGGAGGAGGAGGAGGAGGTGCCCTCAGCGCAGGCACGGCGCAGAGCACGGGCGCCAGCCCTTGGACGGCCTCTGCGGCACAGCGCACGGTGGTCCGAGTGGGCACAAATTCTCGACCACGCCCAGGAAATGCAGCGCTTCCCTCCATGCATCCCTCCCTCGGCCTCTCCCTCCCTGTGAGCCGGTGGCATCGACAATTAAAACCCCTCCTCGTGATCCCGCCTGGTGTCCCGTAGAACATCCCAGGTAACCCCAGAAGCTCCTTGGACCTTAATGGGCCTCCATATGGAAGGCGGATCCTCCCTCGTCCTTTCTCCTTCATGCTCTCTCTCTCTCTCGACACGTGGAGTGCCGCCACAATTACCATCTCACCGCTTCTCCTCCTGCCCCTCCCTGCCAGAACCCCAGGGGTGGAGGTCTGGAGGCCCTGCCCTTACCTCCTCCCTCCTCCCTCCTTCCTCCCTCCTACTCCTTTCTTCCTCCCACCTTCCTCCGTCCTCCCTCCTCCTCCTTCCTCCTCCTCCTTCTCCCACATCCACCTCCTCCTCCTCCTCCTGCTCCTCTTCCTCCCCCTCCTCCCTCCTCCTCATCCTCCTCCTCCTCCTCCGCCTCCTCCTCTTCCCCTCTTCTCCTCTTCCTCCTCTCTTCTCCTCTTCTTCTCTCTCCTCCTCCTCCTCTCCTCCTCCTCCTCTCTTCCTCTTCTCCTCTTCTCCTCTTCTCTCCTCCTCTCCTCCTCCTCCTCCCCTCCTCCCTTCCCTCCTCTCGTCCGTCTCTCCTCCTCCTCCTCCTCCTCCTCCTCCTCCTCCTCCTCCTCCTCCTCCTCCTCCTCCTCCCCTCCCTCCTCCTCTCTCCATCGTCTCCCCCCCCCCCCCCCCCGACATCCTCCCCCTCCTCCTCCTTCTCCTCCTCCGCCTCAAACCTCCTCCGCCTTGTCCTCCCCTCCTCCTCCTCCTCCTCCCCCTCCTCCTCCTCCTCCTCCTCCTCCGCCTCCTCCTCCTCCTCCTCCCCTCCTCTCATCCTCCTCCGCCTCCTCCTCCCCCCCTCCCTATCCCTACTCCCTCCTCCTCCTCCTCCTCCTCCTCCTCCTCCTCCTCCTCCTCAAGCAACTGGGGCCCGAGTTGTTTTGGGCCTGTCTCTGTGCCGTCCCGAGGCGCTTGAGGTTTCGTCTCCCCGCGGGAGACGACTGAATCAGAGGCAATATCACGCATCCCTCGGCGCCCGCCATGGCGCCGTCTCGTCGTCGCGGAGGCTGGTCTGCTGCGGGCCCTCCTCCTTGGCGCGATGCTGATGCGACTGGCTACTGGAAGTGTTGCGCTTGCGGCTGTGGCAAGAACCTGGCCCGATACTGGTTGTGCAAGCAGTGCCACGGCAAGCGCAAGGAGGTGGAGGCAGCGGCGCCCCCGCCGCCCAGCGGCGCCTGGGCTGACTCCTGGGCGGACTGGGATAAGTGGGCTGCAAGTGGGGCCACGTCCGCTGTCCTGCCCGCGGGCCTCCAGGGAGGCACCAGCCCCCCGCCTGTGGCCGGCGACGAAGACAAGCTGTCCGAGGAGGAGCTGCAGCAGCTCATCTCCCTCAACAAGAAGATGGGCAACTCGTCGGCCGCCACGGCCCTCCATAATCGACTTGACAAGCGCCGTGTCGGCGATGCGCCAGTGCCGCTCCAGGCTCAGGCGAACCAGGTCGATCGTCATATCAAGCAGTTGGAGAAGAAGCTTCAGCATGATCTGGATCAGTACACTAAGTGGCACAACTGGCTCCACGACAAGAAGGAGTCCATCGGTGCTACTCGTCGCGAGCTGGCCGCAGAGGTTGGCAAGTACCAGACATTGGTGGAGCAGCTGCGTATTCAGGTCTGTCCGCCTCCAGCGCCCCAGCCGAAGGCACGAGTGTCCCTGCAGGACCTGCTGGCGGGCGAGAGTGACTTCCTGGACATGTCCAACGTGGAGGAGGTGTTCGGGATCGACAGCTCGGTGTACGAGGCGCAGGAGGCCGACACTCAGGAGCTGGAGAAGCGCACGACCCAGCTCAAGGAGGCCATCCAGGCTTCGGCACGCCAGTTGTTCGGAGAAGCGAAGCAGAAGTTCGACGAGCTCAAGCAGGCCCATGCAGCTCATGTCGGCAGGCTGGGCAAAAAGCGCAAGGTTGGTGCTGAAGGTGCGGCGGCAGCAGCGGCACCTGGCGACGGCGACGGGGGAACCAAGCCTGATGCGGCTCCGCCTTCGCGCGGCGGAGGCGAGAGGACCTCTTCAGCTACTTCGTCGGGGGCGCCACCTTCTTCGTCGGCCTCGTCATCAGCAACGGACCTCCTCGGTGCTGCAGATCGTATTCTCGGTCCACTTGCAGAAGGAGGCCCCCCTGCCAGCGCCTAGTTGGCAGGGGGGACATGACACACGTGCAGAAGGTAGTCCAGCGGCTACCTTTCCCTCATCCCCACTGGAGCCCGACAAGGTTTCGAACGTACGTTGGTCTGGATCGACTGGGAGTACCTGGTCATCGGCGGCGACTTCGGGGTCGTCGGGTGAGGCCTTGCACCGCGCGTGTGGGGCCAGCTCTGAGGCCTCTGTCGTCGCTTCTAAGTATTTTAGGTTGCCCCCAGGAGGCGACTTTCCTTCCGACCCCTCGAAGTTTTTATCTGTGCCCCCCTGCCCTGATTGCACGTTCCAGTTGTCGATCGAAACGGTGAGCTGTACGAGTTGGTCTTCCATCGAGGCGTGGCTTGTAACCACGTCTGCAAATATCGTTCTCGTGCAAGAGCACCACATCGTATCGGACGACGACGTAGCCAAGGCAGGACAATGGGCACTAAAGAGGGGTTGGAAATCTCGATTCAATCCAGCTATCCGAACCGCAGCAGGAGGCACCTCGGGAGGTGTCGCAATTTTGGTCCGCTCCTTCCTGGGCTTTCACGATCCCGAGTTCGGTCCGATCGTCGTCCCGTCCAGGGCTATGAGTGGAATCGTCCAGGTGCCAGGGGCCGTTACGGTTTTGGCCTCGTCGGTTTACCTGTACGACAGCGAAGAGCTTACAAGCAGGAGTCTCGACATACTGGCGGCCGTCTCGGCAAGGCACGCGCTCTACGAGGATCCAAACGTGATAGGCGGCGACTTCAATATGATCCCAGAGGTCCTGGTTTCTTCGGGGGTCCCTGGATATCTGAAGGCGAATGTTATATACCCTGATATCGGCACATGTTCTAGTACTGGGGGTCTACGAGTCCTGGACTATTTTGTGTTATCGTCAGGTTTTACCCGCTGCATTCAGGAAGTCACCGCCGTCCTCGGTAGCGACATCAATGCGCACACGCCCGTGCGCATTCTCTTCCACCCGCAGTTGGCTGAGCTTAAGGCCCCCACTTTCCTCCGCCCGCCGAAGTTGCCAGCAGAGTGTCCGATCGACCCCGCGCCGTGCACGGAGGATCACGCCCACGTTTTGGACTGCGCCCGTGAAGGGCGAGAGCTTATCCAGAGGCGTGCGTCCAGAGGCAAAATCCAGAAGCACCTAGACGTTTTGTACCGAGTCTGGGCTGATGCTGCTGAATGGGAGTTATCCAGGGCCCTTCAGACGGAGCTCATAATTTGGGGCTCCCGCGGGCGCCGGCCTCGTTTGGCCTGGGTTTCGGCTCTGGAGAAAGATTCGCGACCCCCGACTCGTGATCCTGGCCTAGTTGCTGGTAGGTGGCTGTCAAGGACTACGAGGTTTATCTTGGGGGCTTCTGACTCTGGAGATTCTGGAGCTTTAAAGCGTTATCGGGCCCATCTTCTGGATCCCCCTCCTCATGTTCAACGTGCTTGGGAAGGGTTTCAAGATGATTATCGTCTTGGGTGCGAACTCCTCCTCGGTTTTCAGGATGTTTGCGAAGATGATTCACGTTTTCGAGAGTTTCACGCTCAACTTGAACCTAGATTAGCAGAGTATGCTAAGTCTTCCTCACAGCGTTCTTTAAAGGAGTGGCGTAGTTGGCTTCTGGACGGCGTCGACAAAGGGGGGGGGAACGCCCGCCGCTGGACCCGCGAGCTGAAGCCCTGGGTGGCCACGACCACGCTGTCGGCCGACGGCTTGGTCCTCTCGGATCCCATGTCCCTCCTGAAGTCGGAAGGGGAACGTTTCGGGGCTCTCTGGGGGTCTGCCTCGCACCCGCCGCCTGAGGATCAGGAGCCCCTCGAGTTCTTGGAGCCTTTGGAAGTACTCTCTGCGGACGATTTGATAGCTGTGAGTAAGACTTATGCGTTAGGCACGGCTTCCAGCGTCGATGGGTTTCACATGCGGCATTTCGCCCTTATGCATCCCGACTTGCTGATTGCCGTCAGCACCATGTTTTCGATGATGGAGGCCACCAGTCTGTTGCCCCACCCCGCCCAGCTGCTGCTTACGGTACTGCTTCAGAAGCCTGCAGGAGGCTACCGCCCGATAGGGCTTTCTTTTTCGGCACTCTATAGGCTGTGGGCTCGCGCTCGGCGCCCTTACGCTGAGCGATGGGAAGCCGAACATCAGCGTCTTTATTTGGCTTCAGGATCTTTCAACTCAGCCTCGGATGTGGTGTATCGTCAGGGAGTGAAGAGTGAACATATAGTCGGTCGAGGGATGAGCTGTTGTAAAGTCTTGTGGGACCTATATGAGTTCTACGAAACGATTCGGCTTCCCAAGCTCCTCGACCGTTGCCAGTTGCTCGATTTCCCGATGCAGATCGCCAGGGTATCTTATAGGGCTTATCGTGGGGCTCGTTTCATATCGCCAGGAGGTCTTCTTCATGGACCTCACTTTGCCACGCACGGGGTGGTAGCTGGCTGTAGCATAGCGACATCGTATGTCAGGGTTTACATCATCCCTACTGTGGATCCCATCAGGTTCCCCAAGCAGGTCTCCTTAGATATATACATAGACGACTATGGGCTGTCGAGTTCGGGGACTTCGAAATCGGTCGTGTCGTCTTTGAAGCGGGCCTCGGTGGACCTCCTGGTGGCCCTGGAGAGCGATATGGAGGCGACCATATCTACAGATAAGGCTGCAGTAGTGGCTTCTCACGCCGGCGTAGGCCAGGAAATGAAGAAGTCTCTGGGAGCGCACGGCGGCCCCTCGGCGGACACCAGCTCTGCAATCAATCTTGGTGTCGATGATGGTGCTGGACAGGCTCGCCGCACCAAAGGTCGAGGTAGTAAGGCCCAGGCTAGACAGGCTCAGTTTAGAGCCCGTTGCCGACGGGTGCGAAAGGCTCGTCAAGCTCTAGGCCGACACACTCGCAGGATCTTTGTTTCAGGGCCGCTGGCATCAGTTACTTATGTATCAGAGGTTTATGGAGTTTCTGATTATGAGTTGGGAATGCTACGTTCTGGCTTTGGGAAGTCTGTCAAACCTTCGGCGGGGTCCAGGTCCCTTACATCACTGTGTATTCTGGAAGGGGACCCAGTTTATCATGCTGCCATTTCTCCAATTGCCAGATATTCCAGGGAGTTGTGGGATGCCCAGGTCCAGCAGACTCCGTTTGCTCTAGGCTTCGCGGCTCTTCGCGACGCTTGGACTCAGACGTGGGGCAACCCGCCAACTGCTTGGCTGCAGGTGCGAGGCCCCATAGGTGCTATGTTTCTGTCCCTCAAGCGCATCGGCTGGAGCATGCCCAGCTACGCGCAGGTGACGAACGACCTTGGCGTCACCTTCTCTCTCGCGACCTCTTCCCCCAAATTGATCAAGAATCTTCTGCGGGAAGCTGTCATTCGTCAACTGCGCAGGCTGTCAGGCGAGAAGCTTGGCGTTGGAGCCAGGCTTTGTTATGATTCTGTGAATTGGCGACCTCAGCAGTTCGAAATCCACGCCGTTCGAGAAAGGGTCGATCAGAGCCAATGTCTGCGGGGCTTGTTGGACCAAGGAGCGGGCGACCCAGTGCGGTTATCAACTCCAGGACACGTGTTGCGCGTTATGTGGCGGGCCCTCGGACTCGATTTTCCACAGGCTTTGGGTTTGTCCTGACCCTGAGGTCGCGGAGCTCAGACAGGAGATTGTAGATCCCGATGTTTTGCAGGCGGCCAATGATATTGACCCTGCTTCTTGTTCCATGGAGGACTGGATTTTGTTTACCGAGGGTCTGTTCCCTCATCCTGGGGACCTTCACCCCCGACCTGTTCTCGAATGTGCTCCAGAGGTTCGTTGGGAGGTAGATCAAGAACACGAAGATGAGCAACTGTTTCCTGGATCCCATGTGTTCATGGATGGTTCTTGTCATAAGCACGTAGTGAAATAATTAAGCAGGGCAGGGTGGGGCATGGCGGTGTTTGATTCGCAGCAGGTTTTGAAGCTTAGAGCTTGGTCCCCCCTTTGGGATCGGTTTCCCCAGACCCCTCAGGCGGCCGAGTTTGGGGCTCTAGCTTATTCTAGCCTCTGCCTCACTGACCCCGCTCCAGGTTACTCAGATTGTCTGGATGTGTGTAGGGCCTTTAAGTTCGACCGTTCTAAGAAGCTGTCGTACAAGAGGCCTTACTCGGGCCTCATGATTAATGTTTTGGGGACCCGTTTTTCTGATTTGATCAAAGTGAAGGCCCATGTGGCCGAGTCGGACGATCTCTCCCCCGAAGAGCGTTTCTTTAAAATCGGGAATGGCGAGGCTGATCGTTCAGCCAAGCTTGGGGCCGCTGCTCACCCCAGGTTTACCAATGAGCAGCAGACTAAGCTGGATTGGCAGCTCAAGGTGTCGCGCACAGTCTCGCGCCTGGCGGCCAAAGTTCTCGTTTCTTGGCCGCGTCTGGACCTTGCAGACGTTCCCTACATTGCGCCTCCTCGCCCTCACCGCCTTGAGGCTGAGGTGCCTGAGGGAGAGCACATCTGGGTGTGGGTCAAGTCTTTTTGGAGGTGCAATCGTTGTCTCAGATTCCGCAGGCAAGCAGCGCGTCCCTCGTGCGAGGGCTGCGCAGGAGACTTGCCCCTGGTTGCTCGTTCTGTGACTGAACGGGGACACTCTTGTCTGGCGCTCGAGTGCTCGAACGATCAGATCTTAATTATCTGCACCCGCTGCAAAGCGTTTTCGGCCCTCGGACAATTTAAGCAGCTCCGCCATGAGTGCACACGCCCACTCGCAAAGGCAGCGGAGTATTGGTCCAGGGTGAAGCGAGGCTGGCATCCGAAGGAACGCGTTCGGGTGGAGACAATTCCCATCAGGGAGTAATCAGGCTGGTGGCTGGCAGGGCGCTCGTCAAAAACTCTTCCTCCTCCTCCTCCTCCTCCTCCTTCTCATCTTCCTCCGCCTCCTCCTCCTCCTCTTCCTCCACCTCCTCATTTTTCCAGTATCCTCCTTCTCCATCTCCTCCCTCCCTCCCTCCCTCCCTCCCTCCATCCCTCCCTCCCTCCCTCCCTCCCTCCCTCGCT